>CM044309.1:61075000-61442500 GCA_024291935.2 Okapia johnstoni
CAAAACCAAAAAAACACACTTCCCCTTTGATTTTAAACTGAGAAAACAAAATATAACATAATCTTTCCCTGATGACTCAGGATTTAGCCTTTTTGTTGGTAATCTTTTCTCAGGCACCTTGGAGCTATTCCTAATCAGCTGCCTAAATTTATAGACAACAGTCTAGAGAAGGATCTGAGAGAGACAGCTCTTTGCTGACAAATGAAATGACCAGGCAGTGCTTTGCTCCTTCCAGGCCTGTCACGACTACTTCCACTTCCACAAAGATGCTCAATGATCAGTGACTGCATGTTAGTAACTGTGCCCTAAAAATACAAAGGTAATACAGCATCTGTGAAGCATGAGGGATGGCTCTGAGCGGGAGAGAGAAAGAAATGGAGGCAGTTGCAATGCAGAGGGAGGGGCAGCGGAGTAAAGGTCTACATTTTGTGGAGCTTGAAGCTTATATGATTTAGTGGGGTGCTCTGGAAAACGAAAATATTAAGACAATTCACAAAAGAAGGTTCAGAAGTAAATGCTGCTGCTGCTGCTGCTGCTGCTGCTAAGTCGCTTCAGTCATGTCCAACTCTGTGTGACCCCATAAATGGCAGCCCACCAGGCTCCCCTGTCCCTGGGATTCTCCAGGCAAGACCACTGGAGTGGGTTGCCATTTCCTTCTCCAATGCATGAAAGTGAAAAGTGAAAGTGAAGTTGCTCAGTCATGTCTGACTCTTCGCGACCCCATGGACTGTAGCCTACCAGGCTCCTCTGTCCATGGGATTTTCCAGGCAAGAGTACTGGAGTGGGTTGCCATTTCCTTCTCCACCAAAGTAAATGAGTGAATATTTATTCAGAATGAGAACAATCAACAAATTTCTAAAGCTTTTCAGATGCAGGTCCCTCTTCTGAGATCCCTTTGCACAATTTACAATAAATAAACATACATATAAGTTCTCCTTGACTGCTCACTGCCTTCTCTTCACCACATAGAACATTCTATGTCATAAATGATACCTACTACCCAGAGACACCCACATGGAGAAGGGTCCCAAAACTTAGGCATCATTAACTTCAAAGTCAATCCACTTTTGAGAGTAAGTGGTATTTATAAGGACTTCCTAGATGGCTCAGTGGGTAAAGAATATGCCTGCAATGCAGAAGACACAGGAAACCGGGGTTTGATCCCTGGGTCAGGAAGATCCCCTGGAGATGAGAATGGCAACCCACTCCACTATTCTTGCCTAGAGAATCCCATGGACAGAGGAGCCTGGCGGGCTATAGTCCATGCGATCACAAAGAGTTGGACATGACTGAAGCAACTGAGCATGCATGCATGCATGGAATATATAATGATGCAAGTAAATGCAAAATGGGAGCACTAAACCTGAGAATCAGGAAGCCTTCCTGGAGGCAGAGACTCATGAACTGAGCCTGAAGGAATGTAAGCAGTTAGCCAGGGAAATGGGGTCGGGAGTGGTCCAGAGAAGGGCAGAAGCCTGTGCCAAGAGTGGAGGATGGGAGGAGGGGTATCAATTTGGGATACCTGTGCATTGGTTGCTATGATTAAAATTATGTGTTTAAGTGGAAAGAATATTTTGAGTAGCATTTCTCATTGACTTACACCATTTGAGCCCTGGATCACAGAAAAGCCAACAATCAACATCAGAGACAGAACCACAACCTACCTCATTGACAGATTCCAGATCTTGAAGTCAAAGAGCTTCCTTTTTTAGTACTCAGGGCCCTTCTTCTGGGGCTGTTAAGCCCACTTCTTTCTCACCTATGGGAATGAATGCAAAGAAACCTTCCCATCAGGAGTGTTCATCAGTCTGGCCTCTCCTCTGTCTTCCTCTTTTCTGCCTTAACTTAGATTTCTGACTTTTCTGAATAAATGATATCACCTTTCCTCTCCCAGCCCTGCTAGTTAAAAAGAGGATGCTTTAAAATATTTTGTGCTAAAACTAGAAAACCCTACAACTAATCCTGAACACAGTAGATGCTCATTAAATGTTTGACATATGGCTGAATCAGTTTGCAGTGTCCCAGACCTCACATTCGATTTAATCACTGGAAGGCTTTCAGGAAAGTTATTTAGCCTCTCTTAGCCTTAGTTTCTTCATATCAGGAAGCTAAATGAGATATGAGTGTATGCAAATTGTTTAGCAAAGTGAATGGCACGTAATAAACTTTGAATTAATGGAAACTGGAAAAGTTGTTCACTTGGTCATCAGATTTGCTGAAACCTATGGGTGCAAAGATAAAGATGGCAGACACTGCCCTGGGGGAGCCCCAGGCTCAATGTGGGAGCTGAATATAGAAACAAGTGATTAAACTTTGGTGCAAAGAGCTTTGATGGAGGGAACCAACATGGTCTGCATGTAGGGAGGAGATGCTGGAGCTGAGGGTGAAAAGGAGAGTCTGCCAGGCAGACATGTGGAAAAAGACAAATCTAGGCAGAAGGCGAATCATGTGCAAATATGTGGAGGCTGAGCAAATAATGTTCTGATTCTGGGATGCAAGGCAAGAGGGAGGAAGTGGGATAAACAAGTGGGCAGGGAGCCTGATGCAAAGGTTTCAAATATGAGAATGAGGATTTGAATTTTACCCCATATGAAGAGTGAGGCAATGAGTAAATTTCAGCAGAGAAATTGTCCATATTTATGTCTTCGTGTCTGCTGTAATGTATGGATGGGCTGCTCTGTGTGTGTGTGTGTGTGTGTGTATCTGTTAGGGGATTTGTGGGAATATAAAGTAGAGAGGTAACTTCAATAGTGCTCCCCCAACTCCAACCCAATGGACACACTCCCTCATTTACAACTAATTCACTGTAATTGGTTTTGGAATTCTCACCCACTCCAGACATGAACATTCAAGCAGAAAACTCTAGATTTAGAAAACTATATGTATTTTTCTCTATCACTGTTTTAAGTGTATGCTCCATCCTGACCCTTAAATCCTACTCTGGCATCGCCTGTACTAGCCTGGGGCTGGCACATAAAACCCAGAGATAGCAACCTCAGCTCTGAGCAGTTGTCCATCTGTCTACTCTCTCCCTCAATAACAACATCCACTTCTTAGTCATCCACAAATAGAAGCAGAATGCCTACCATGTATCCAGCCTTGAATTGTAAAGTGGTAATAAAAAGATGAATAATATAAGCAGAGTGCCTGCCTTTAAGGAATTTATAGACTGGTAGAGAAGGGTTTTTTCTGCTCTGAGTTGCTTGCAACAGTGCTGTAAGATACAGGGGTCATTATCACCATTTTAGAGATTAGGAAACACAATTAGAAAGGTTAGGTGACTCACCCAAAGCATGTGAATGCAATTCCTTTCTGCTCTTAAGTGCTTTTCTTTTCTTTTTCACCGTTATCTTATTAAGAGGGGAGCCTCTTTCCCATCCCTGACAGCTCCTCCTGTATGGAGGAAACTCCACTAGCAAAGCATGTGGAAGGGAGGAAAGGTGACTTGAGAAGACCAGCCATATGGAAAGGGAAACTACATACCTAGTCCTTTTCTCTCATTTCCTCTTGAGACTTAACCAAATGACCAAGCACATCTTCTGCTGTCTTCCTCCATGCCCTCTCTCTTCACATCACCACCAAAAAATGCTAGCACAACACGGTAAAGTAACCTGTCCATGGTTATGCATAGATATGAATTCAGGTAGGCTCACCCCAGAGTCTCTATCTTTGACCACTGCATTTGTTTACCATAACTACCAGAAAAAGTACCACAGACAGGGTGGCTTAAACAATAGAAATTTATTTCCTCTCAGTTCTGGAAGCTAGAAGCCCAAGATCAAGGTGTTGGCAGAGTTGGCTTCTTCTAAGGCCTCTTTCCTAGCCTTGGAGATGATTATCTTCTCCCTGTGTCCTCACATGGTCTTGTGTATGTGTGTGCATGTGTGTGTGTTTGTCTGTGTATGTTCTAATTTCCTTTTCTTCTAAGAACATCAGACACACTGGATTAGGGCCAACTTGAATGCCTTCATTTTATCTTAGTCACCTCTTTAAAGAGGTACTGGGCATTAGGACTACAATATATGAACTGGGGTTAACGCAATCTATCCCATAACAACCAGTATGCTGGATTGTCTATTTCATGGCTAGACAAGGGTAATACAAAAATATTGGGAACGTAAAGGAAGGAGCTACATAAGCTCTCAGGAATGGATAAACAAACTAATATGGGAGTTGAGGGAAGAACGGCTCCTAGATCAGGGCAGAGCTCTGAGAAAGTTAAAGGGATATGCATCAGGGCTCTTGGCCACAGGCAACAGAGACTAATTGTGTCTTCTACAAGCAGACAGAATATGTATATTAGGGGAAAACAGGAAGGAGTCTCACAGAATGCAAGGGAAAGAGGAAGAACCTGGCTTGTGAAAAAATAAAATAAATGGAAGTTAATCATTCTCAGGGGTCTGGGTATCAGGAACCAATGGAGAGCCTCTTCCTGATGCCTCTTCTGGAATGAATTCACCACAGTCACTTCTGCCCTTACAGCACTTCCCAGGACAGGAAGTCCAACCGAGGCATGTGTCCACTCTTCGGTGTACGGAATCTGGGACATTTGGAATAAGACTGCATCCAATAGGGGTGGGTAGTGCCCTGAAAGGACTTAAGGAACTGTCTCCAAACATGGAGGAGTAAGTGCTGAATAGTTGAAAATAGTGCCTCAGTAGGATGTGTCATTCTGACATTAGAGCTGGGGAAACTGAGTGTTAGCTTTAGGTATAGTTTGTAATATAAGAGACCTGGGACTTATAAAAAGTACTGCTAATTCCAAATGATGTACTCTTTCCAGCCACCCCATTGTGCATCAGCCTGTCCACTCTCAGGATAAATAAATTAATATATGAGTAAATATATAAATAAGCAAGCAAAAAAATTCAAGGCGAGCCTAGAATTCCAAAATTTTAATTCACTAATTTATATCTACTTTCCCTTTCTACTAAATTGAAGTGAAGGCTGAGGTGTGTTTAATAAGAGAGATTTGTTTGGTTATCATTAATATTTAAGAGAGGATTTAAATCCGCATAATCCACCTTTTCAAGAGAAGAGCAAGTTCTAGTTTTCCCACATGTCAATTCATCTGGGCCCTGAGAAGCTGAGGAATCTTTATACACAGCTCAGCTCATGCAGGTGACCTCTGCGTTCCTGCCATTTGGATTTTCAAGCCTCCCAGGAAGGGGTCATGTCGAACTCCATGTCTTCAGTGATCACTGATATATTAGTGGATCTCAAAAAATGTAAATTAACATTAGCAATGTGCATAGGTTTGCCATGTATATGAAAGAGGGAAGGTAGCAGTTCCACATCTGGGGAAAGGTTGGGGTTGCAGGTGACAGGAGATCCTGCATCATTCAATTCATCAGGAATTTACTGGGCCTCCAGTTATATGTCCAATGCATTGCAAGGCCCCCAAAAGAAGGGGAAAAGAGTAAGCCAACAGTACAGGTGATTCTAAGAAATGTTTTGTCTTTATAGTCATATGTTTTATAACTGAAACCTGAGCTCTGAACTTTAAAGGCCAATTCACAAGGGCGTGTGACTTCCATAGTATCCTCTCCCAAAATTCTATAAGCCCACACTAATCATGAGAAAAAACATCAGACAAACCCAGACAATCTAACTAGAGATCTCTTCAAGAAAACTGGCGATACAAAGGGAACATTTCATGCAAAGATGGGTAGGAACCTAGTAGAAGCAGAAGAGATTAAGAAGAGGTGACAAAATTACACAAAGAGCTATACAGAAAAGATCTTAATGACCCAGATAATCGTGATGGTGTGGGCACTCACAGAGAGCTGGACAGCCTGGAGAATGAAGTCAAGTGAGCCTTGGGAAGCATTGCTATGAACAAAGCTAGTGAAGGTAACAGAATTTCAGTGGAGCTATTTAAAATCCTAAAAGATGCTGCTGCTAAAGTGCTGCACTCAATGTGTCAGCAAATTCGGAAAATTCAGCAGTGGCCACAGGACTGGAAAAGGTCAGTTTTCATTCCACTGTTCAAACTACCACACAATTGCACTCATTTAACATGCTAGTAAGGTTATGCTTAATATCCTTCAAGCTAGGCATCAGTAGTACATGAACTGAGAACTTCCAGATGTGCAAACTGGGTTTCGAAGAGGTAGAGGAACAGGAGATCAAATTGTCAACATTCATTGCATCATGGAGAAAACAAGGGAATTCCAGAAAAACATAAACTTTTCTTTCACAGACTACACTAAAGCCTTTGACTGGGTGGATCACAACAAATTAGAGATGGGAGTACTAGATCATCTTACCTGTTTCCTAAGAAACCTGTATGTGGGTCAAGAAACAATTAGAATCAGACATGGAACAAATGACTGGCTCAAAATTAGGACAGGAGTACAACAAGGTTGTATATTGTCATCCTGCTTATTTAACCTTTATGCAAAATACAGCATGTGAAATTCCAGGCTAGATGAACCACAAGTTGGAATCAAGACTGCTGGGAGAAATGTCAACAACCTCAGATAAGCAGATGATACCATTCTAATGGCAGAAAGTGAAGAGAAACTAAAGAGTCTCTTTATATACATATAGTTTTCATTTACTTGGCTGTACCAGGTCTTAGTTGCAGCACTCAGGATCTTAAGTTGTCACATGTGGCATTTAGTTGCCTGACCAGGGATTGAACCCAGGCCCTGGAGTCTTAGTCACTGGACTACCATGGATGTCCCACTCCCTAAGACTTTTTTTTTTCTTTTTGGCCTCATCATGATGCATGTGGGGTCTTAGTTCCCCAACCAGGAATCGAACCAGTGCCTTGGGCAATGGAAACACGATTAACCACTAGTTCTATAAAGAGCCTCTTGATGAGGGTGAAAGAGGAGAGTGAAAAAGCTGAATTGAAACCCAACATTAAAAAAAACTAACATTGTGGCATCAGGTCCCATCACTTCACGGAAAATAGAAGGGGGGAAAGTGGAAGCAGTGATAGATTTTCTTTTCTTGGGCTCCAAAATCACTGCAGATGGTGATGCAGCCATGAAATTAAAAAGACGCTTGCTCCTTAGATGGTAAGTTATGACAAACCTAGAGACCATATTAAAAAGCAGAGACATCACTTTGCCAAAGGTCCATCTAGTCAAAACTATGGTTTTTCCAGTAGTCATGTATGGATGTAAGAGTTGGACCATAAAGAAGCTTGAGTGCTGAAGAACTGATGCTTTCGAATTGTGGTGCTGGAGAAGACACGAGAGTCCCTTGAACTGCAAGGAGATCAAACCAATCAACTCTAAAGGAAATCACTCTGAATATTCATTAGGACTGTTGCTGAAGCTCCAATACTTTGGCTGTTTGATGCAAAGAGCCAACTTATTGGAAAAGACCCTGATGCCGGGAAAGTCTGAAGGCAATAGAAGAAGGGGGTAGCAGAACTTGAGATGGCTAGATTGCATCACTGACTCGATGTACTGAATTTGAGCAAACTCCAGGAAATAGTGGCGGACAGAGGAGCCTGGTGTGCTGTAGTCCATGGAATTGCAAAAAGTCGGACAAGACTTAGCAACTGAACAACAAGGAGATATAATCAAGTTAAGTTGAGATCATACTTGATTCGATTGAGCCGTAAAACCTGTATGCCTGGTGTCCTTATAAAAAGAGGGAAATTTGTACACAGAGACACAGACACAAGGAGAGGAGAGCATGTGATGTTGAAGGTGGAGATTAGACTGATGCAACTATAGCCAAGTGTCTTAGCCTGCTCGGGCTATAACTGGTGGTTTTTAAACAGCAGGAATTTATTTCTCACACTTCAGTAGGCTGGAAATTCAAGACCAAAGTGTCAGGATGGTCAGGTAAGGGGCCCTTTTCTGTTTCTTAGAATTCTTGTTGCATCCTCACATGGCAGAGGAGTGAGGAAGCTCTCTTGGACCTCTCTTATAAGGTCATCAATTTCATCATTGATGAAGGCAGAGTCCCCATGACCTAATCACCTCTGAAAGACCCCATCTCCACTGGGCATTAGGATCTCAATTTATGAATTTATAGGAGACACAAACATGACACTGTAGCACAAAAGAACTCCACAGATTACCAGAAACCACCAGAAGCTATAAGCAGCAAAGAAAGATTCTTCCCTAGAATCTCTGGAGAGAGCACGGTCCTCTGACCACCTTGATTTTGCACTTCTAGGCTCCAGAACTGTAAGAGAATAAATTTCTGTTGTTTTAAGTTACCCAGTTTGTGGCACTTTGTTGTAGCAGCCCTAGACATTAATGGACATTAATGGGAAAAAAAACAGTAAAATCAATACAAAGACTAGAATCTAATTAATAATAGTGTATTGATGCCAGTTTCTTAGTTTGGTAAGTATATCACCATAATTTAAGATGCTGACAGTGGGTTAAATAAAGTAAGTATGACAAGAATGCTGTGTGCCAGCTTTGAAAGGTTTGGGTTTTTGTAGTTTTCATGGGGTTTTTTGACTATAAAATTTATCTGGGAAAAAAGGTCAGTTCACAGGCTGTGTCATCTTTAGATGGTCTCTATGTTAAGCTTGGGTCGCCTTGTGCATAAAATGGAGATAATAATAGTCCTACTGAGAATTGAGTTTAAAATGTGATAATGTGATAATATAAAGTTCTTAGCAGGTCATATCTTTTCTCATTTTAAGTCTGTCATTTGGTAGATTTGCCAACCCTTCCAAATTCATGTCACAGAGAATTTGTCCAGTTCACGCCTTCATTCATGCCAATTGCTTAAAATCCTAACAAAAAAAAGGGCAGAACGCTTCAGGATGCTGCTGGGTTCAGAGGTAGAATGCCCAGTGAACAGGAATAGTCTTGCAACTTCCCATGAATCCAGCTAACTCTTGTGTTACATTTCAGGCTAAAATCTAGGCACCCAATGAGTCAAAATTCCCTAAATGTCCAGTAGTTGAATAACCTGAATACAAAAGAAGTGAGGTTAGCCTAGGGAAGATATGATGCTTCCTTTATCTTTGATAGGTGACTATGTAACCTCATGGTCTGGTGGAGTTAGATTCATTAGGTTCAATCCCTAGCTATACTAAGGTTGCCATTTGGGCAAGTTTGTTACTCTGTCTTAGACTCAGTTGCCTCATCTGTAAAATAAGGACAGAAATGTCATTCTCATAAACTTGTTATAAAGGTTACACTGAATAATGTACGCAAAGAACTGTGACTTAATTCTTTGTATACAATAGGCATCAACATGCATTAATGTATGTATGTTATTGTTTAGTCACTAAGTCGTGTCTGACTCTTTTGCAACCCCATGGACTGTAGCCCGCCAGGCTCCTCTGACCATGGGATTTACCAGGCAAAAATACTGGAGCAGTTTTCCATTTCCTTCCCCAGGGGATCTTCCCAGCCCAGGGATTGAACATGCATCTCCTGCACTGGCAGTCAGGTTCTTTACCACTGAGCCACCAGGGAAGCCCAATGTGTTTACACCTGTTTTTGTATATACGCACATTTTCATTGCCTGATACAGTGACTGACATATCAGCAGCAAAAAGATTGTTTGTTTCAGGAAAAAGTCCTGTGCAAATGAGGACACTATAGATGGAAGAGAGATTGTGACTTGCCCAAGGTCATAGTGCAGGAGAAGGACAAAACACAGGACTTGTGACTCCAAGGACATTTACTCTGCAGGAATCTTAGAAATAATCTGATAGCTTTTAATTTGTAGATATGAAAAGTGACTACCAAATAATCAATAGGGCTTGTCTGGGGCACTATGATTTATAAGTGATAAATATTACACCTCTATCTCATGTGTTCCGATTCCTAGTTTAGGCCTTTTTCTACCTCTTCTGGATACTCAATAGTACCAACTACAATTTATCCACAGAGCATCCAGTCTGCACTTAAAAAAGAGTTGACTGTTGATATCGAGCATCTCAGAAATCAAGGCAGAGTTTTCAGACCTTTGTGCAAGGGCAGTGAGGATGAGCACAGTAAAGCCAGGGTAGCTTTGATTAAAACATAATGCTTTGCTGAAAGACCTGTGGCTGTATCTTAATGTAAATACTGAAAAAGGCTCAGTAATCCCAGAGGCTTTGGCTATGTGCACCACAGCTAAGCAGTACACTCTGGGAACAGAAGGAAGTTCCAAGAATATTCCAGCTCTGTCTGCATCACTCACAGTGCGGAATCACACTGTGAAAATCATTTCTCACCAATACAGTATACTAACATATATATATATATATATGGAATTTAGAAAGATGGTAATGATAACCCTATATGTGAGACAGCAAAAGAGACACAGATGTATAGAACAGTCTTTTGGACTCCATGGGAGAGGGCGAGGGCGGGATGATATGGGAGACTGCACTGAAGCATGTAAATTATCATACGTGAAACAAATCGCCAGTCCAGGTTTGATGCATGATACAGGGTGCTCGGGGCTGGTGCACCAGGATGACCCAGAGGGACGGGATGGGGAGGGGGTTGGGAGGGGGGTTCTGGATGGGGAACACGTGTAAACCCATGGTGGATTCATGTCAATGTGTGGCAAAACCAATACAATATTGTAAAGTTAAAATAAATAAATAACAAAAAAAATCATTTCTCCTCTCTGTGCTACAGTTAATGTTATAAATAATGGTACCAGAGAGTTTCAAAATACAGTATTCAAAAAGACATTTTGACTGTTAGCTGTTGTCTCATTTGATCCTCACAACAGCTCTTCAGCTTGTTACTGTTATTATTGTATCATAGCCCCGAGATCATACATAAGAAAACAGCTTCACTGAGGTGGAGTGTTGTTTTCACTGACAGATACATATTACCAACAATGATAATAACAGGCATAAAGAAACTTAACCATTACTTTATAACTTTAAATGGAATATAATCTATTGAATTATATTGAAAATATTGAATATATTTTCAAATTCAATATTGATTCAAATATTGAAAAATACTAAATCACTATACTGTACACTTGAAACTAACATAATATTATAAATCAACTATACTTCAGCTTAAAAAAATTGATACAATAATAACAAGGAAAGTGGTAGTTAGTATTTGCTGAGTCCATATTTCAGTTCCAAACACTTTAAATGTATTTGTCACTTAATTCTCTCACAATTTTGTGAAGTTGGTTATACCGTTATCCTTATTCTAAACCACAGAGAAGTTAAGCAATTTGCCTGAGGTCACACAGCTAGGAAATGAAGGAGTCAAGATGTAAAACCAAGAAATCTCACTCCAGAGCCCATGTTCTCATTAATAAGCTATAACAAACACAGCTTTTTGCTAAACAATGAGCTCCTGAGCTGAATAAGATACAGACACATCCTTCTCCTTATGGAGTGCATAAATTAGTTTGGGAAACTAATTTCGTTTCCCAAATTAGTTGCAAAACTAATTTCCCAGCTAGTTTGAGAAATTGATAGGATTGTCACAATTCAGGAAGATAAAAAACTATTCAATTCCCGAGTGCAGCATGACACAGGAGTGATTAAAAATGGTGGGCTCTGGATCAAAATCCAGGCCTTCTGAGTGCAAGGTCAATATTCATTCATTCTTTCCTTCTTTGCATACATATTACTACTTACTGGTAGAGAGTGGAAAGAAGAAAAAAACATTATTTTTCTCCTGAAGAATCAATAATTGCAGTTCAGAGAAAACATTTTCCAAACCACTTCAAGCCCATCACTTTCATTCCAAATTGAGCATATGGAGAATCCATCAGTCAGACACTGAAGAGAAGACTGTTCACTCTCCAATGCCCTATCCACCCCCACCCTCCTCCACTCACTGCCATGAAGAGGCACCAAGAAGCATTCCATTCCACTGGTGTCAGCAGTGCTGGCCTGATTTAAGATAACCTAAAGCTCAATCCCTTTCTCTAACACAAACTTAGCTGGGATCCCTTTAATCCCCATAGAGATCCGTCTCAATAAACTGGGCATTGTCTCTGCCTTCAGAACTATGCTTGCTCTCTGATGGTCTGCCGCGTAAGTCTTCTAGAATTGAAGGGATACAGCGATAATAGGTCAGTACATTCTTCAGATGACTACTGGTGTTTTGAACCAGTCCTCCCAAAAATGGCTTTGAAGGATGTCTTTGGTCAGACATTCCACACCTTCTCTCTTTGCCATTAGAAATATCTCAGAATACACATTCCTCATGTGCTAAGGATAAGACAGATGAGATTGCAATTACAGAAAGCTAAAGATGGAGTTTTATTCCTAAAATAACTTAAAATTCAGCTATAAATCTCACAACCAAGCTGAGAGTATATGAGGTGAAATTATAAAATATTCCTCCTTCAACAACGTGACTTCCATATATGGCTATAGTTCTTTCATTTTTTAAAAAGTAACCACCAGAATACCCACCTAACTTACTAGCAATAAAGGCTAAGACTTGAGGCCTCCCCAACAATTGCTATAGAAATACATCATCATGTTCATTCCATCCAGAAAAGAGGAGGTAGTTGATTCTGCTTCTAAATAGCAAGAGGAGAGAGAAATCAAGTCTAATCTGTCAATTATCGTTTCTTCTTGCTGCCACATCATGCCATTATCAGATTGGTCTTGCATAACTTGTCACAATGCACGTCATGGTTACTAAGATTACGTTGTTGATATGAGTCACTGACAAGAGAACCCTCGTGTTGGATGATAAGCTTGGCCACTAGATCCCAAAGCTCATCCAGTGTGCCTGGTCCACAATTTGTCAAAATCATCTCACCTCTACTCCTACCAACTTATGAGCCTCGGCCACCTCCTGGGCTACCTCTTTTGAGGAATTGTATTTTAAGACCACTTCTTTCCTCATAATGCCACAATAGTTCTGTCTCTCCCTTTTTTAAAAAAAAAATTATTTATTTATATTTTGCTGTGCTGGGTCTTCGTTGCTGCAGGGCTTTTCTCTAGTTACGGGGAGCGGAGGCTACTCTCTAGTTGCAGTGGGCGGGCTTCTAATTGCAACAGCTTCTCTTGTTAAGGAGCACAGGCTCAAAGGCACACGGGCTGCAGTAGTTGTGACGCATGTGCTCAGTAGTTGTGGTTCCCAGGCTCTAGAGCACATGTTCAATTGTTGTGGCACATGGGCTTAGATGCTCTGAGGAATGTGGGGTCTTCCCAAATCAGGGATGTCTCTGATCATCTATGTGAGATTTATAGCCGAATTTTAAGAGTTATTTTAGGAATAAAACTCCATCTTTAGCTTTCTGTAATTGCAATCTCATCTGTCTTATCCTTAGCACATGGGGAATGTGTATTCTGAGATATTTCTGATGGCAAAGGGAGAAGGTGTGGAATGTCTGACCAAAGACATCCTTCAAAGCCATTTTTGGGAGGACTGGTTCAAAACACCAGTAGTCATCTGAAGAATGTACTGACCTATTACTGCTGCATTCCTTCAATTCTAGAAGACTTACGCGGCAGACCATCAGAGAGCAAGCATAGTTCTGAAGGCAGAGACAATGCCCAGTTTATTGAGATGGATCTCTATGGGGATTAAAGGGATCCCAGCTAACAACTCATGTTTCCTGCACTGGCAGGTGGATTCTTTATCACTGAGCCACCAAGGAAGCCCTGAGGATCTTTGGTTTCTCCATCGCTATCACTGGGCTTTCTGCTGGACCACCAGTCCATCCTGGCCCACCTTCTTAGCTTCAAATTTTCTTGTCCATTTTGTCCTTGGACTATTAATGCAAACTAGTCCTCTTTTCCTGAGGAATCAGTAATCCCTGCCAGGGATCTCAGCATTGAGAAGGGCATAACCCTGGTCAAGGTGTCCAATCATCACTTGTCCTCATGAATGCCTGTTCATTCTAAATCGATGCAACTGAGTGATTTTATGACTCTCCTTTGAACAGAGATTCCTCTGGGACTTTTGTCACTACCTCTAGTTTGAAAAGAGGCTGGCATTATTTTTCAGGATTTCCCTCATCAATGTGAGAGCAGCAGTGTGCACAGAAAGCAACAAGTGTTGAAGGGTATGAGTGGGATGGCAGCCATTTCCTTTTCATCAGAATATAACAATGTGTTCTATCCTCAGAGGGGCATGGAGTTGACACTGGGCAAACTGGTCAGGGCAGGAAGGGAAGGCAGCAAGAGGAGAGTCATAATAGATGGCTTTCTCCGCCTTTTCCTCTTCTGGCCTGGAAGCCAAGAAATCAGGAGCCAGCCTACCTGTGTTTATCAGCGGACCAGCAGAGGGGATCCCAGGAGGGAGATAAGGAAGAATAGAAGGGAGGCTCCAGGGAGGCTCTAGAAGGGAGACATGCCTACCTCGTGACCAGATTTAAATAGCAGCCCTTAAATGTGAACCCTTGACATTGCAGGCCTAGCAAGACTGCTGCTGTGAACTCAGAGAACAAATTCAAGCAGGAAAACCGCCATGCTATCCTGAGAGCCATGGGGCTCTTCTTACCTGTGTGCCTATGCAGCTGCCTTTATCTGCTTATTTTTCCAGGGTTCTCATCAGCAAGTAAATCAATTAAAAACATCAATTGCTGGAAAAACCCAAACACAGGGAGCAGGAAAGGTCCTGAAAGGTCAAGATCTGTTTTCAGTTACTCTGGGTTTTCAAGCACGTTCCAAAAATACCACCATGGCAAACCTGCCTGTGATGAAACACAATGTACCATTTCTAATGTTGACACAGAACAGATGGGACTTTGAGTTTTTGTTTTTGTTTTTAATCTGTTCTTAATAGAAGAGAAGTAGACATAATGGATTTTTTGAGGGGAAAGGAGAATTGGGGCTTTTTATTTTTTTCCCTTTTATCACATACACAGCTAACACTGAGAGTTCTTGGGTTCCTGCTCCCTGTTTGTTCAACAATCCCTCCAGGAACTGGGAGTCTTCTAGACAGGGCCTCCTTTTACTAATCGCCCAGATAGGATACGGGTTACTGCCCCCAGGTCCCTTCCATCTGACCCAAAGGAGCAGCTGCGAGAGAGGCACACAGGAATAGTCTCCTCAGACTCACAAGCAATAAGACAGGTGATGGCTGAACACGAGACCTGGGGGACGATTACCCTCACCTGACTCAGACATTGCTGTAATCTAAGTGAAGACTTCCTCAGTGATCAGTGCAAACAAATAGAGGAAAACAATAGAATGGGAAAGACTAGAGATCTCTTCAAGACAATTAGAGATACCAAGGGAACTTTTCATGCAAAGACTGGGCACAATAAAGGACAGAAATGGTGTGGACCTAAGAGAAGCAGAATATATTAAGAAGAGGTGGCAAGAATAGAAGAATTATACAAAAAAGATCTTCATGACCTGGATAACCACAATGGTGTGATCACTCACCTAGAGCCAGACATCCTGGAATGCAAAGTCAAGTGGGCCTTAGGAAGCATCACTGTGAACAAACTAGTGCAGGTGATGGAATTCCAGTTGAGCTATTTCAAATCCTGAAAGATGATGCTGTGAAAGTGTTGCACTCATTATGTCAGCAATTTGGAAAACTCAGCAGTGGACACAGGACTGGAAAAGGTCAGTTTTCATTCTAATCCCTAAGAAAGACAATGCCAAAGAATGCTCAAACTACTGCACAATTGTACTCATCTCACACGCTAGCAAAGCAATGCTTAAAATTCTCCAAGCCAGGCTTCAGCAATACGTGAACCGTGAACTTCCAGATGTTCAAGCTGGATTTGAAAAAGGCAGAAGAACCAGAGATCAAATTGCCAACATCCGATGGATCATTGAAAAAACAAGAGAGTACCATAAAAACATCTATTTCTGCTTTATTGACTATGCCAAAGCCTTTCACTGTGTGGATCACAATAAACTGTGGAAAATTCTGAAAGAGATAGGCATACCATACCACTTGACCTGCCTCTTAAGAAACCTGCATGCAGGTCAGGAAGCAACAGTTAGAACTGGACATGGAACAACAGACTGGTTCTAAATAGGAAAAGGAGTATGTCAAGGCTGTATATTGTCACCCTGCTTATTTAACTTATATGCAGAGTACATCATGAGAAATGCTGGGCTGGAGGAAGCCCAAGCTGGAATCAAGATTGTCGGGAGAAATATCAATAACCTCACATATGCAGATGACACCACCGTTATGGCAGAAAGTGAAGAAGAACTAAAGAGCCTCTTGATGAAAGTGAAAGAGGAGAGTGAAAAAGTTGGCTTAAAGCTCAACATTCAGAAAACTAAGATCACAGCAACCTGTCCCATCACTTCATTGCAAATAGATGGGAAAACATTGGCTGTCTCTATTTTTCTGGGCTCCAAAATCACTGCAGATGGTGACTGCACTCATGAAGTTAAAAGACGCTTACTTCTTGGAAGGAAAGTCATGACCAACCTAGATAGCATATTAAAAAGCAGAGACGTTACTTTGCCAACAAAGGTCCGTCTAGTCAAGGCTATGGTTTTTCCAGTGGTCATGTATGGATATGAGAGTTGGACTATAAAGAAAGCTGAGTGTTGAAGAATTGATGTTTTTGAACTGTGGTGTTGGAGAAGACTCTTGAGAGTCCCTTGGACTTCAGGGAGATCCAACCAGTCCATCCTAAAGGAGATCAGTCCTGGGTGTTCATTGGAAGGACTGATGTTGAAGCTGAAACTCCAATACTTTGGCCACCTGATGCGAAGAGCTGACTCATTGGAAAAGACCCTGATGCTGGGAAAGATTGAGGGCAGGAGGAGAAGGGGATGACAGAGGATGAGATGGCTGTATCGCATTGCCAACTCAATGGACATGAGTTTGAATAAACTCTGAGAGTTGGTGATGGACAAGGAGGTCTGGTGTGCTGCAGTTCATGGGATTGCAAAGAGTCGGACATGACTGAGCGACTGAACTGAATCATGAGTGTGATATTCACCATATTCACATTCTTGGGGGTAAGGACTAAACATCTGAGAAAGAAGGCATTTTAGAAATCTGCCTACCACAGATCATAGACCTGTTGGAGAGGAATTTTGAATACATACACTATCTTTCTTCAGACTAAGACTTGAGGGTCACATTCATATATTCACAGTGCCTAGCACAATTTTTCGGAGAAGGCAATGGCACCGCACTCCAGTACTCTTGCCTGGAAAATACCATGGATGGAGGAGCCTGGTGGGCTGCAGTCCATGGTGTCGCTAAGAGTCTGACATGACTGAGCGACTTCACTTTCATGCATTGGAGAAGGAAATGGCAACCCACTCCAGTGTTCTTGCCTGGAGAATCCCAGGGACGGGGGAGCCTGGTGGGCTGCCATCTGTGGGGTGGCACAGAATCAGACACGACTGAAGCGACATAGCAGCAGCAGCAGCAGCACAATTCTTTGCAAATTACGGTGCTTAATATGGGTTGTTAAAAAGAGAAAAAAAGAGGTTTTAGGGGGACATGTGCTTTGAAATCTCAGCTTTCATAAAGAAAATAAGGAAAGTGCTTTTTTAAATTTTGTTAATTTTATAGCCACCACACCTCTGTCACCAGCAAAATACTCAACATACAATGAACTCATGATAAGCAATGTTAAATGAATAAGTGAGTGAATGAATGAATGGAATAATTTTTCACTGAGGCCTAGCTAATAATCTCTGACAACTGCACATCAAGCTAAGGTTGTTTTTTGTTTATTTTTGGTGTTTTTTTTTTTTTTGGGAAAGAAGATGCTGCGGACACTCAATAATAAGATTTCATTTTTGAGTTTTTAAAGTTTCCTTGGGATTTGTTCTACTGTGATCTAGCTGAACAATCCTGTTCCCCCTCAGCCGAGACCAGCCAGTACTTCCAGGCTAGAGGGAGATTTGCACAGATCAAACAGCAGTTCTGCCTAAGGCATCACAGGGCACCTGAAAAAGGACCAACTCCAAGAGCCTTCTCTTTAAAAGTGTTTAAGAGCCTCACCAGTCTGCTAAGGAATTTAACTGCACAGGGCATCATATCAAGTTAAATTTCAGCTCAGCTAAAAAGTAAATTGCTCCAACCAAATAAAGCATACACACAAAATCTTCTATCACACATCCACAAAAATGACAAAGCCTCCACACTGTTTTGAAGCTTCTTTCTTGCAAGCTAGATTGACAGATATTGGATGGAAGGGAGGCAGTTTAATATCAAAGATGAGAGTTGGCAATGAAGCAGGAAAATACAATCCACCTTGCCATAGAGAAATCAATTCTCTGCTCTGAACCATTAATGCATCAGTTCAGTCGCTCAGTTGTGTCTGACTCTTTGCGACCCCATGAATCGCAGCACTCCAGGCCTCCCTGTCCATCACAAACTCCCGGAGTCAACCCAAACCCATGTCCATCGAGTCGGTGATGCCATCCAGCCATCTCATCCTCTGTCGTCCCCTTCTCCTCCTGCCCCCAATCCTTCCCAGCATCAGGGTCTTTTCCAATGAGTCAACTCTTCACATCAGGTGGCCAAAGTATTGGAGTTTCAGCTTCAACATCAGTCCTTCCAATGAACACCCAGGACTGATCTCCTTTAGGATGGACTGGTTGGATCTTCTTGCAGTCCAAGGGACTTTCAAGAGTCTTCTCCAAAACCACAGTTCAAAAGCATCAGTGACTGGTTATTATTTAAAAATAAAAACCTGAAAATATACTGGTTACACCTTCATCAAACTATCTCTCTAGAGGATTTTGTTATGATTCTTCTGTTTTCTATGTTGTACAAAACAATTTCCCATTAACCATATCCTAGCATATCCTGCTTACTAAACCAAAGCCATTTTCATAATGGGTAATATAAGACACACTAAAATTAGCTAAATATGTATAAAAGCAAATACCTTGCTAAAGTTTGTACATACCTGGAAAATGTAAAGTTTGAGGTGAAAGATAGGAGCAAGGTGTATATCTGTTACCAGTTAAAAAAAATATATATTAATGTTACCTAATACCTATAATAGCACTTGTTACATTGCAGTATATTTGTATTAGATATTGAATATATATTGATTTATATATATTGAATATATATTGATTTCTATTATATAATTGATTGAATCAATTATATATTGATTGAGTGTGAGGACCATTCAATCTTCACAGTAACTCTATAATATAGATGTATTATTACTGTCATCTCCCACTTACGATGGAATTATGATGCAGACAGATCAAATAGAACTGGGCATTGAACTCAGAAAGATTTAATTATTAGACTCTGCTACTGCTACTACTCAGTTATGGGTTTTCTAAACTCTATACCTATAACCAGATAACCACACTATAACCACTACTATAATCAGATAACTACTACTCAGTTATGGGTTTTCTAAGCTCTACATCTATAACCAGATAACCATGATCATGTGATCACTCGCCTAGAGCCAGACATCCTGGAATGCAAAGTCAAGTTAGTGGAGTTGACGGAAATCCAGTTGAGCTACTTCAAATCCTAAAAGATGATGCTGTGGAAGTGCTGCACTCAATATGCCAGCAAATTTGGAAAACGCAGCAGTGGCCACAGGACTGGAAAATGTCAGTTTTCATTCCCATCCGAAAGACAGGCAACGCCAAAGAATGTTCAAACTACCACACAATTGCACTCATCTCACACACTAGCAAAGAAATGCTCAAAATCCTCCAAGCCAGGCTTCAACAGTATGTGAACTGTGAAATTCCAGATGTTCAAGCTGGTTTTAGAAAAGGCAGAGGAACCAGAGATCAAATTGCCAACATCCGATGGATCATCAAAAAAGCAAGATAGTTTCAGAAAAACATCTACTTTTGCTTTATTGACTACACCGAAGCCTTTAACTGTGTGAATCACAACAAACTGTGGAAAATTTGTGTCCAATAAAGAGTTGGACACAACTGAGTGACTGAACTGAACTGACTGACATTTATTTCATAACATGTGACTGGGTTCTTCCTCCTGCTGCTGGGTAGCTTGGGGTATCTTGCTCCATTTCTCTAAGGCTCAGTTTTTACATCTATAAAATGGTGATAAAAATAGAACCAAGCTCCCAGGGATGATTACAGTGAGGATTATTCATTTCTTCTTTCAAAAGATATTCAGTGAGCACATACTATATGCCAGGCACTGTCCTAAACAGTAAACAGAGCAGACAAACCCCTGCCCTCAGGAAGCGTACTTTCTATAGTGGGGAATAAACAAAAAACAAAAATGTAGAAAAACCATACAGACTCTATGGCCACTAAACCAGTTAAGAATGGACCTCTTAACTGGGCTTATTAGGAATAAGCCTAACCTCTGGGGTGAAAAAGCCAAATACATGGTCTATGTAGACATATTACAGAGATATTACCCTCACACACACTATCTACTTGCTCAACACAGAATTAGAAAAATTAAGTTTCGGCCTCAGGAAATCACCTCTAGTGAGTTACACAGACTGTATTGTAAAGCAAGTTTGTCTGTGGAACCCCCAGAATCAGGATCTGGAGCCAACTAATGTAGATGCTCAATAAATGGTCATTTTCTAAGCTGCCTGCAACTGCAGAATCCTCCTCTTCTCTTTAAGGTTTTACATCATGGTTTGCTTTAGCACATCATTCAAAGAAAAAGTTGGCAGAGATAGCAGCTTAATTTTCAGGTACCCACTACATAAAAGGCTCTATCTTAAGACTTCACTTTAGTGCAGAGAATTTTTCTAATAGCTGGTTAGGGCCATCCATAGAAATGGAGATCAGGAGGTAGCATCCCAGGAAGAGGGACTGATGAGATTTTCAGTAAGAAGTCAGTTTGTATCATCAGAATCTAGGCTGTTATCACTTAATAGCTGGTGATCTTAGACAATTTAACTTTTGATTCCTCATCTCTAAAAATGGGACTAATGGTAGTATTTATTTCACAGGGTGGATAAAATTTTGGGGGCTCTTTTACTTGAAAGCTTGAATAGAAGCCTCATATTAGAAACATCCAAATTAAACATGCTAATT
This sequence comes from Okapia johnstoni, assembly GCA_024291935.2. Classification (NCBI taxonomy): domain Eukaryota; kingdom Metazoa; phylum Chordata; class Mammalia; order Artiodactyla; family Giraffidae; genus Okapia; species Okapia johnstoni. The sequence continues at coordinate 61,095,828 of CM044309.1, forward strand.
CTGATTTCCTCTTCAAATTATTCCATCCTAGCCTTCTCCATTTCAGCAAATAACAATTCCACACTGCAAGGGACTCAGTTTAAAAACAAGCAAACAAAATTCAGCTTTCTTGATTCTCCCCTTATACTTAATATGCATTCAAAAAATTCTGTTATTTCAACCTTGAAAAGTATGTCTAGAATCCAACCACCCCTCACCTGTAACTGCTGGAACCCTTGTTTAAGCTCCTACAGTCTCTCACTGGATTGTTGCCATGGCTACTTAATGGGCTCTTTGTTTCAGTTCTTGGATCTCAGTGGTCAAATTCTCAATGCAGTGGTCAGTAGGATCCTTTAGAAATATAAAACAGCTCATGATACTCCTTAGCTCAAAATTCTACCAAAGTTTTTTTCAACAGTGAATACTACTGTATTACACCACCCTTGGTTGATTGAATCCACGGATACAGAAGCACCAATAGAGAAGGTCCACTGTAAAGTTACATGTAGATTTTCTACTATCTGGACGGTTGGTGCAACTAACCTCTGGGTTGTTCAAGAGCCAACTATGCATAGTAGCTCGCATTTTTCCTTGTGCCTCAGGTACAGTGTTGTCAATATTACCTTTAAAATTTTGAAAAATTAAATTTTGTTATCATATTCATTGTGATAGTAAGCATAATTTGTATTTAAAGAAAGATTAATTAAAATATTATTTATCTAGTTTAAAACAAAACCAAACTCTGCCATGGCTTACTGTCTCACTCAGAGGAAATTCAAATCCTTACACCTGTCTACAAACCCTACACAATGTCCCTCCCTCATCCCTCTTACCCTGTGTCCCCTCCTATGCTCTCCTTAGGTCTCAGTGTTCTCTTTGCTGTTTCTTATCTGGGTCCTTTCCCTCTGGCAACCCTCTGCCTGGAAATAATTCTTCCTCAGGTATCCACATACAGGCTCCCTACAAGACTTTCCTCCCAAGTCACCTCTTAGGCAAGGTCTTTCCTAAATACTATTTAAATGTCCAACTTCCCATCCTGCTGCCAACCACACACACACACACACACACACACATACATACACACACTTCCTATATCCTCCTTCCCCAGTTTTTTTTCCTTCATAGTAGAAAACCTTCACCACCTTCTAAGACAATTGATAAATAGTTACCTGTAAAAGGGATTGTTTCTCCTTATTGCACTACAAGTTCCATGAAGGCAGACATTTTATCTACTTTTTTCACTGTTGCATCTCTGTCACCCAGAACAGGGTTTCTCGACTGCAGCACTATTGACTTTTAGAGCAGGATACTTCTTTGCTGTGAGTGCTGCCCTGCATTATAAGAAGTTTAAAAGCATCCCTGATCTCTTTCCATCAGATGCCAATAACACTTCCCCAGTTATAACAAACACAACAGCTCCAAATACTGCCCAGTGTCCCCTGGAAGGCAAAATGTCTCCCACTTGAGTATCAGACCTAAAGCAATGTCTGCGTGTCTGTGTGTTAAGTCCTTTCAGTCATGTCCAACTTTTTGCGACCCTGTGGACTGTAGCCAACCAGGGTCTTCTGTCCATGGGACTCTCTACACAAGAATACTGAAGTGGGTTGCCATTTCTTCCTCCAGGAGATCTTTCCAAATCAGGGGACAAACTCAAGTCTCTTATGTCTCCTGCATTGCAGGTAAGTTCTTTACTGCTAGCGCCTCCTGGGAAGCCCCCAAATAATGTCTAAGGAAAGCAAATGCTCAGTAAGTATTTGTTGAAAGAATAAATGAATGTTAAATGAGTTAATGTCTTAAGCACATACAATAGTATTTGGCATATAGTAAGTAGGTCAACACCGAAATCAGATTGATTATATTCTTTGCAGCCAAAGATGGAGAAGCTCTATACAGTCAGCAAAAACAAGACTGGGAGCTGACTGTGGCTCAGATCATGAACTCCTTACTGCCAAATTCAGACTTAAATTGAAGAAAATATGGAAAACCACTAGACCATTCAGGTATGACCTAAATCAAATCCCTTATGATTATACAGTGGAAGTGAGAAATAGATTTAAGGGACTAGATCTGATAGAGTGCCTGATGAACTATGGACAGAGGTTCGTGACATTGTACAGGAGACAAGGATTAAGATCATCCCCATGGAAAAGAAATGTAAAAAAGTAAAATGGCTGTCTGAGGAGGCCTTACAAATAGCTGTGAAAAGAAGAGAAGTGAAAGCAAAGGAGAAAAGGAAAGATATTCCCATTTGAATGCAGAGTTCTGAAGAATAGCAAGGAGAGATAAGAAAGACTTCCTCAGCAATCAATGCAAAGAAATAGAGGAAAACAACAGAATGGGAAAGACTAGAGATCTCTTCAAGATAATTAGAGATACCAAGGGAACATTTCATGGAAAGATGGGCTCGATAAAGGACAGAAATGGTATGGACCTAAGAAAAGCAGAAGATATTAAGAACAGGTGGCAAGAATACACAGAAGAACTGTACAAAAAAGATCTTCATGACCCAGATAATCACAATGGTGTGGTCACTCACCTAGAGCCAGACATCCTGGAATGTAAAGTCAAATGGGCCTCAGGAAGCATCACTACGAACAAAGCTAGCGGAGGTGATGGAATTCCAGTTGAGCTATTTCAAATCCTGAAAGATGATGCTGTGAAAGTGCTGCACTCAATATGCCAGCAAATTTAGAAAACTCAGCAGTGGCCACAGGACTGGAAAAGGTCAGTTTTCACTCCAATCCCAAAGAAAGGTGATGCCAAAGAATGTTCAAACTACCGCACAATTGCACTCATCTCACACGCTAGTAAAGTAATGCTCAAAATTCTCCAAGCCAGGCTTCAGCAATACATGAACCGTGAACTTCCAGATGTTCAAGGTGGTTTTAGAAAAGGCAGAGGAACCAGAGATCAAATTGCCAACATCTACTGGATCATCGAAAAAGCAAGAGAGTTCCAGAAAAACATCTATTTCTGCTTTATTGACTGTGCCAAAGCCTTTGACTGTGTGGATCACAATAAACTGTGGAAAATTCTGAAAGAGATGGGAATACCAGACCATCTGACCTGTCTCTTGAGAAACCTGTATGCAGGTCAGGAAGCAACAATTAGAACTGGACATGGAACAACAGATTGGTTCCAAATAGGAAAAGGAGTACGTCAAGGCTGTATATTGTCATCCTGCTTATTTAACTTATATGCAGAGTACATCATGAGAAACACTGGGCTGGAAGAAGCACAAGCTGGAATCAAGATTGCTGGGAGAAATATCAGTAACCTCAGATATATAGATGACACCACCATTACGGCAGAAAGTGAAGAAGAACTAAAGAGCCTCTTGATGAAAGTGAAAGAGGAGAGTGAAAAAGTTGGCTTAAAGCTCAACATTCAGAAAACTAAGATCATGGCAACTGGTCCCATCATTTCATGGGAAATAGATGGGGAAACAGTGGAAACAGTGTCAGACTTTATTTTGGGGGGCTCCAAAATCACTGCAGATGGTGACTGCACTCATGAAGTTAAAAGACGCTTACTTCTTGGAAGGAAAGTCATGACCAACCTATATAGCATATTAAAAAGCAGAGACATTACTTTGCCAACAAAGGTCCGTCTAGTGAAAGCTATGGTTTCTCCAGTAGTCATGTATGGATGTGAGAGATGGACTGTGAAGAAAGCTGAGCACCGAAGAATTGATGCTTTTGAACTGTCGTGTTGGTAAGACTCTTGAGAGTCCCTTGGACTGCAGGCAGATCCAACCAGTCCATCCTAAAGGAGATCAGTCCTGGGTGTTCACTGGAAGGACTGATGTTGAAGCTGAAACTCCAATAATTTGGCCATCTGATGCAAAGGGTTGACACATCAGAAAAGACCCTGATGCTGGGAAGGATTGGGGGCAGGAGGAGAAGGGGACAACAGAGGATGAGATGGCTGGATGGCATCACTGACTCGATGGACATGAGTATAGGTAGATTCTGGGAGTTGGTGATGGACAGGGAGGCCTCGCGTGCTGCAGTCCATCAGGTTGCAAAGAGTCGGACAGGACTGAGCAACTGAACTGAACTGAAGTACTCAAGAAATGTTCATTATGATCAATGTGTTATTTTTTTATTATTGTTGCTATGTTATTGTCTATAACTAGAATAAATCATGGAGACAAACTGTATTAGGGAATTTGATACAGATTTCATTTTTGAAATATATTTGGATTATTTTAAAAATTGCAGTACAAAACCTCAAAGAAGTGCTAACACATTGGATACCACCAATTCATTAGCTTGTGTTGTCACGTTAACATGCTTCTGTACAGACCTCGGAATACATCATCTTCTGCCATCTCTATGCATATATTTTAACTTCTTATAAATGTGTTGCTGCTTCAGAAGGCTGTAGTTTGGCACCAGTGTTTATTTTTATTCTTGTCTATTCCTGTTGGCTCATGTAAAACTGTTCAAGCAAGTACACTATGGTACAGTTGTATCAAACATACATTGATTTAATCTCCTCAAAGTCAACTATATGAGCTTGGCCAAAAGATAAAGAGAGAAAGTATAATTTTCATTCAACATGGGTCCCTAAATGCAAGCCAGTAACTTCATATAGTGCTCAACTAAAGCAAGAGCAGTCTGTTCTACCCTGGAGGAACAATTAATTGGCTGTTCCTCCAGGAAAGCCAACTTTCCAGTGGAAAGATGAAACACTATACACAAGACCAATATATCATTTTTTTGATGGCAGATTTGGAATATTTTTCACGGGCCATTTTGAGCATGTATGCTTATAATCCTTCCTTATCTTCAGTCTCAAAATCCAAAGAGAGTCTTTGAAAAACAGCATTTTGGAGTAACTCATTTGGCAGCAAATTCTGTGAGGTTATTTATGGTCATTTTCTTTCCAGTGTATTTGATTATAAGATGCTGTCCCAGATCCCCACTGAGAGTGTCAAAGGAGAACACATGCACTGTATCATCTTAATAAAATATGAAAATTCAGAACACATAAGACACATATGACCATACAGTTTCAGAAGAGGGACTGTGGATCATTAACTGGTTTTCACTCATTTGCTATTTTTCTACTTTGATGCTTGAGTAAGATACTACCTAATCGTATAGCAATACCACTGTTCTTCACCCTATCAGTAAATCTCCTGTGACTTCTCTGGTGGTTCACTGGTTGAGAATCTACCTGCTAATGCAGGGGACATGGGTCAGTCAGGAAGATTCCACACACTGTGGGGCAACTAAGCCCCTGCACCATAACTATTGAGCCTGCACTCTAGAGCCTGTGCTTCACAAGAGAAGCCACTGCAATGAGAAGCTTCACCACCCATAACAGAAACAATACAAGCAATGGCCTGTGCAAAGCAACAGAGACCCAGTACAGTCTAAATAAATAACTTTTAAAAAATAAATAAATTTACCTGCCTTTCCCTCTTGCAAAAAGAGTAACCATGAATGGAAAGTATATGAAACGTGTAGATAGTGTTTGTGCTTAATGTAGGTTTGGGGTACTTATTATCTCATCTTTATATGTAAAATGTCAAATTAAAATAGTTGTGAAATAATCCACAGAAACTACTAATCACAAAGACTGACTATAGTAAACACAAAATCTTATTTATTATTAAGATACTTATAATCATCATCATTGCCATGACTGGTGGTTCATCTTTGAAACCAGTTTTTTTTACTAGTGTTCCTTCACACTTCAGCAATTGCTTGTTTGAAGAGCATCCTGGGGTTACAAGGCAAACTCTTGAAACCATCTCATCTGCTTGCCTTTGTATTATCTTATGTGCTCAATGCAGTTTTTATCTATAAAACTGATAAACCTCTAATCAGATTGATCAAATAAAAAAGACACAAATGACCAATAGCAGAAGTGAAAAAGGGAATATCATTACAACTCCAAGACATGAACAGGATAATAAGGGACCATTTTAAACGACTTTATTCCAATAAATGTGACGATAAATAGACCAACTCCTTGAAAGACACAAACTTTCAGAGCTAAATAAAAGAGAAGTAGATAGTCTAATATCTGTTAGAGAAGTTGAATTCCAACTCACATCCTTACCAGGTGGCCCAGATGGTTTCACTTTTCAATGCTATTTAAACATTTAAAAAAGATTACAAAAGAGTAATAAGGATGTTTCTGTGGTGGGCAGATATCATCTGTATCTTAAGTATGGTGCAAGTATATAATATATACATTTTTCAAAACCCTACGAACTGTAATACCTCAAGTAAGGGGTGAATTTTACTCTATGTAAATTATACTTCATCAGACCTAAATAAATACAAAGCAAGAAAAGAAATGGCATAACTACTTGGGAGACAAGAAGGCAGGCTGAGTCAGATGACAAGTCTGGAGAATATTCTCAGGCAATGAAGTCTAGACAGAGAGGTGGGTATCACATTAGCTTGGGTAGAGGTCCTACCCACAAGCATAAGTTTTATCTGAAGCCTCCACAAGGTCCTGCCTTCAACTCTGAATCCAGTAGGCTCTAGAGGAACACAAAATCAATCTGACTGCTGGCAGTTTTCCCTTTGATGGTGAAATATTTCTCTTCTTCCTCCTGGCTCCCGTGAGAAGTGCATGTGTCCATGCAGTGCATGGTTCTCACAGAATGAAATGAGAACCTACATATCACCAACGTCATCAAATAACCCTTTTCCTTGGGAAACAAGCCACAAATTCTCAATGTTAAAGGAACTATGTTAGCGGAAGCATGAAAAGGAATTAAAATAAATCCCTTAGCTGAGAGTGAAAAATACACAAACTTCAGTAATTTTGTTTTTCTACCTTTCCTTTACAGCTCCTAAGATTTTTATTAAAGCTTGGAAGTGTCATTTATAGATCTATTTTTCATTTTTTTAAAATTGTGTCCTACTTTGTGACTATAATGGACTGAATTGTACGTCCCTGCCCACTCACTCTACCTCCAAGTTCATATGTTGAATTTCTAAATCCCACTACCTCAGCATGTGATTATATTTGGAGTTAGAGTCTTTATTTTAAAAAAATATTTTTTATTGGGGTCTAGTCAATTAACAATGTTGTGATAGTTTCAGGTGAACTGTAAAGGGACTCAGCCATACATATACATATATCCATTCTGCCCAGGTGTCACAGTGGTAAAGAATCTACCTGCCAATGCAGGAGATGGAGGAGATGTGGATTTGAGCCCTGGGTTGGGAAGATCCTCAGCAATAGGAAATGGCAACACACTCCAGTATTCTTGCCTGGAAAATTAAATGGACAGAGGAGTCTGGCGGGCAAAGGGATCGCAGAGTCAGACACGACTTAGCAATTGAGCATGTACACACATATGCACACACATTCTCTCCCAAACTCCCCTCCCATCCAGGCTGCCACGTAACATTGAGCAGAGTTCCGTGTACTCTACAGTAGATCCTTGTCGGTTATCCATTTAAAATATAGCAGTGTGTACATGTCCATTCCAGTGGAGTCAGGGTCTTTAAATAGATAATCAAGGTGAAACGAGGGTAGGCCTTAATCCAATCTATCTGGTGTGCTTATAAGGAGAGGAGATTCGGACACAGACACACAAACAGAAGACAATGTGAAGACATAGAAAACACTTAATGTGCAAGGCAAGAAAAAAAGCATTCAGAAAAAAATAACCCTGCAGATGCTTGAACTTTGGTCTAGACTTAAGAGAAAATAAGTTTCTGGTGTTTAAGCCACTTTGCCTGAGATACTTCATTGTGGCAGTCCTAGAAGACTCCTGTAAAGCTGGCCCTCCATATTCATGGGTTCCAGTGGGTGGATTCAAATAACTGTGGATGGAAAACACTAGGAAAAAATTCCAGAAAGTTCAAAAAGCAAAACTTGAATTTGCTGCATACTAACAACTATCTACATAGAATTTACATTGTAGTAGGTATTAGAAGTAATACAGAGATGATTTAAAGTATATGAGAAGATGTGCTTAAGTTATATGCAAATACTACACCATTTTATATGAGGGACATGAACATCCTTGGATTTTTGTGCCTGGGAGGGTGCGGGGAGGTCCTGGAAGCAGTACCCCTTAGAAACCAAGGAATGGCTCTAGTGACTTCCCTGTAGTGTGCACACAGTAAATACAGGTAAAAGTCTTAACTACAAGGCTCTAATCTCTACCTTTGTTGTTATTGTTCTTTAGTTGCTAAGTCATGTCCAACTCTTTTGCAACCCCATGGACTGTACTCCACCAGGTTCCTCTGCCCATAGGATTTCCCAGGCAAGAATACTAGAGTGAGTTGCCATTTCCTTCTCCAGGGGATCTTTCCAACCCGGAATTGAACCCATGTCTCCTGCACTGGCAGGTGGAATCTTTACCACTGAGCCACTAGGGAAGCCCTGATTTCTACCTTTTACAGGAAAGGCAGAAAATTCCAAATGAGCTTGTTCCAAATTGAGTTCAACTAAGCTTGACAACAATTTCAGTCTTCAAGTTCATTTTAGCAGTGTGAAAATGCAGTGGTAGTGTGAACCTTTGTTGTGTGATTTTTGATGTCTTGTGTTCCTTGTTGATGTCCATATCTGAAAATGGACAAAACGGGCATTTGGTTAATTATATATTTTTAACATGAACAAATTTTATTGCTGAAGCCAGCCCAGCCTTTGCTTGTTTATTTGCTACTCCAAATGTGACAGTGAGCTATGTGGGCTGACGGAGCAAATTTTGCATCCAAAAAAAAATTACAACAATAATTTAAGAATCCCAAAAAGAAAGAGGAAGAGGAGTATAAGTGACACTATTTATTTTCAACCAACAGAGAGTGTGTTTTCTCTACCAGCCCCTGCCAGAACTAAGAAACAGGCAGCAATGCCTCTCCATCAAGGATCATGCAGCCTTGGAGCCCATCCATTCTCTGAAATGCCAGTTTTCCAACAGCAATGGTTCACAGCAAGGACTTTAAAACAGAATGGCCTGGGTTTGAATCCTGGCATCATCACTTATTGCTGTTTCATTTGTCAATCTTTTAATCTATGTTTCCTCATTTGTAAGATGATAGTTTTATTATTGCTTGGAAGGTATTTATTACTTATTGTCATTCATGTTCAATAGAAACCATTATCATTTGTATAAAAGTGTGGGATATTGCAAAGCACTACTTTAACACACGTACTTTTATTTTTCAATCTCCAAAATGCCTTTGTGACATCAAAGGAAGTTATCACTACTCCTGTTATATGTGTAAGGAAGTTGTGTCTGAAGATGTTAGATGACTTGCCCGTGGCCACCCAGGAAGACAGTCTTACACTCAATCCCAGGTCTTCAAATTCACAATGCTATGTTCTTTCCCATTGGTACATCACCTTCTCCCTCACTAAAGGCGATCTGGAAGGCCTCCGGCTGCTGTAGGTAAAGCTTTATTGCAAAAATCTATCTTACTGCAAGTTAAAATCAACAATCCATAAACCAGGCAGACTCCAACCATGCCAGACAAATGCAAGTCTACTAATGCCTTTTCACAAGGATGACCGATATCAACAAAGATGATCTTCACAAGAAATTCTCGCACATCCCCTCGAGCTTCCTGCCAGGAATCAGGTCATTTTAAGAACTCATTTAATATATCTATGCCTTGAAAGACAACGCTCAGGAGCACACTATCACAAGGCAGCCGCTCCTTGAGTTTTGGCTGCTGAAGGCAAGGGCCATTAACTGGCCTCCTAGCTCTTCATCACAGAATACTCCCAGCATGGGATCTGAGTGATTTTAGGGTCGAAGGCCATTTGCCTGGGGTGTGCTCTCTGATGCAGAAACGTCTGGGCCTGGGCTTTGCATCATAAGGCAGTATTGCTTAGACTTTCTTGAAGATAATTCTCAGTAAAAAAAAAAAAAAAAAAATATATATATATATATATATATATATATACATATATATATATTTGTTTACATCCTGTGTATATATTTGTGTCTCTGTATGTATGTGTGTATATATGTTTATATCATGATCCAGTTACAGGTGAGTTTGAAAACAGTGGGTAGAGAAATCAGTTTAGCAAGAGCAGCTACATTTTAAAAATCAATTAGAATAGAATAGAGTAGAATAGAGGCTTCCCTACTGACTTAGATGGTAAAGACTCTGCCTCCAATGCAGGAGAGCTAGGTTCAATACCTGGGTTGGGAAGATCCCCTGGAGAAGGGACTGGCTACCCATACCAGTATTCTTGTCTAGAGAATTCCATGGACACAGTAGCCTGGCAGGCTACAGTCCATGAGGTTGCAAAGAGTCAGACCAGACTGAATGACTAACACTTTAATTTTCACACACATAGTAGAATAAAATAGGATAGGTTGCATGGAGTTGTATTCAATATCTATCTATTCACATACCTATCTCAGTTCAGCTCAGTTCAATCACTCAGTTGTGTCTGACTCTTTGTGATCCCATGGACTGCAGCATGCCAGGCCTCCCTGTTCATCACCAACTCCTGGAGTTTACTCAAATTCATGTCCACTGAGTTGGTGATGTCATCCAACCATCTCATCCTCTGTCATTCTCTTCTTTCAACTTCAATCTTTCCCAGAATCAGGGTCTTTTTTAATGAATCAGTTCTTCCCATCAGGTGGCCAAAGTATTGGAGTTTCAGCTTCAACATCAGTCCTTCCAGTGAACACCCAGGACTGATCTCCTTTAGGATGGACTGGTTGGATCTCCTTGCAGTCCAAGACACTCCCAAGAGTCTTCTCCACACCACAGTTCAAAGACATCAATTCTTCTGTGCTCAGCTTTCTTTAGAGTCCAACTCTCACATCCATACATGACTACTGGAAAAACCATAGCCTTGACTAGACGGACCTCTGTTGGCAAAGTAATGTCTCTGCTTTTTAATGTGCTGCCTAGGTTGGTCATAACTTTTCTTCCAAGGAGCAAGCACCTTTTAATTTCATGGCTGCTGTCACCATCTACAGTGATTTTGGAGCCCAAAATTATAAAGTTTGTCACTGTTTCCATTGTTTCCCCATCTATTTGCCAGGAAGTGATGGGACAAGATGCCATGATCTTAGTTTTCTGAATGTTGAGTTTAAGCCACCTTTTTCACTCTCCTCTTTCACTTTCATCAAGAGGCTCTTTAGTTCCTCTTTGCTTTCTACCATAAGGGTGCTGTCATCTGCATATCTGAGGTTATTGATATTTCTCCCGGCAGTCTTGATTCTAGCTTGTGCTTCATCCAGTCCAGCGTTTCTCATGATGTACTCTGCATGTAAGTTAAATAAGCAGGGTGACAATATACAGCCTTGATGCACTCCCTTCCCGATTTGGAACCAGTCTGTTGTTCCATGTCCAGTTCTAACTGTTGCTTGTTGACCTGCATACAGATTTCTCAGGAGGCAGGTCAGGTGGTCTGGTATTCCCATCTCTTTAAGAATTTTCCACAGTTTGTTGTGATCCACATATCTATCTATTACCTATCAACTTATCTATGAACTGGGACACTGTGTTTAATTTATTTCTTACTGAGGCACATAGTTAAAAATGTTTGAAAAACCCCTGCCTAAAGGAATGCCAGTAGAAGGGGGTTGGAGCTGATGGGGATTTGAAAGAAAAGTCGTAATATGATTTGAGAAAATAAGGGGATTCTGGGTTTTTTTCAAAAGCTCCTCACCCTCATTACCCAGCACTCTCCTTCCTTGCTTGGTACATGCACAGTCATATATGATCCATCTGTTGACATCTCCAGCTTCATGGCTGGTCACTCACATCACCATCTCGTCCTAAACTTCAGTAGCACCAAACTGTTTGCCATTTGGGTAACAATCCAAGCTTCCTCATCCCTACAGGCTTCTGCTCATACTTTTCTTCTATCTAGAATTCCTGTTTTCTCTGTCCCTTTCCCTGGTAACTCCTATTCATGCTTTCCATTGTTCAGCTGAATTAGCACCTATCTCCTCCAGGAAGCTTTTGTGCATCACTCACCATTCATTCACTCATTTAGCATTTAACAAATATTCTCAAGATACAGAGCTAGTACTGGAGATTTTGTGATCAACAGGAAAGAAGTTCCTGCCCTCCTGTGAGTTTACATCTAATGGACAAGCAGATGACAAATAAATAACTGAATGTGTAATATGATGAAGCAAATTGAAAACAAAACAAAACAAAACAAAATGAAGCACAATAAGGGAGAGATGGAGTAGTAGAAGAGAGCTTCACCAAAGGGGGAATTTTGAGCAGAAAATTGGCTTAGGTGGCACAGCAAGCCATGAGTATGTCTGGGGAGAAGAGTATGACAGAGCAAGTGAACAGTAAGTGCAAACATTCTGAAACAGAGACAGTGTTCCCTGGTTGACCAGATAGAGGTAGTTATTCCTCTTCTAGGCAACTTCATATCTTCCATATACTTTTATTACACTGAATTGTAGTGTTCTTTGTTTTTTCTACTTAAATATGAGCTTCTTGATAGGAACTAACTAAACAGGGTTAACTAAACATGGGTCCCTCTATATATTTGAGTGTATGAAGAGTGAAATCAATAAATGATTAAGGAAATGATTGACAAAATGAATAAATGAGTGAAGCTTTTCCCCTCCCTCCCTAGGCTCCTCTGGAATGAGACATATTTATCCATCTCCAGGAGGAGCCCTGGGGAGGATGTAGTTTATTCTTGACTATATAGATAAGCAAATTGATACTAAGAAAAGAAAAGTCACTGCCTAGGGCCTCACTGGAAATTAGTGGGAGAATAAGGGCTAAATTCCAGGTCTTTTGAGACATTCAGGTCTAAAAGAGTGATCTTTCCATTAGGCCTGTAGCTATATCCTGAGGGGAAGGGAGGAGGCAGGGAGACCTGACTGTGCTCTGCAGTTAGGCCACAGGAGGACTCTGAGAAATATATACTTTGAAAGGGAAACTCTGGAAAGGAAAAAAAGAAACAAACTTTACCTAAAACTACCTCAGCTGATATAAGCAAACCCAAAGAAGAGGTGGATAGATCTGTTAATTCTGTGAAAATATGCTGCATTAGGCTGAACCATCCAAATTCATTAGTTTGAAAAATAAATTGCCTTTCAAAATATATGTAATTGTGTTAAATCAGGGTTTACAAATTCCTCTTGGCTCTGCAGATATTCAGTCATGTGAAAAAAGATGCCATGCTCCCGAACATGTTTTCAACTGTCTAAAAAATGAATCCTAGAATATTAGAGCTAGAAAGAGAAAAGAAAACTCCCAAGTCCTCATTTTACAATGTAGATGAGGAGACAGAGCAGCGGTCTGCCCAAGCCGAGCCTGCAACCCCTTCCTGTTCCTTCCTATGTCGGGGTCCTCCATCCCACCATACTGCATTTAACTTGCCCACACCTGCTGTAATTTTTTCTTTTTCTCTTTTGCCAAGCAGTGCAGGTTGTCAGATTTCAGTTCCCCCAACCAGGGGCTGGACCCAGGCCACAGCAATGAATGCCCAGAATCCTAACCACTACACTACCAGGGAACTCCCAAGCTTGCCCACTGTAGATGATTTGTTTTCCTGAATTTTGTAAAACTTTTCCTCTAATTATAGGATAGGATCTATGAAGATAACTGAAAAGTGCTCTGTTGACCTTTTCCCAGAGTCTAAGATGTCAGAAGGAAGATTACAACATGATCACATCAAAGTAAGTGTCAGATAAAAAGAGTTCACAGGAATCTTAAACCCAAGGACCTCTTCCTAACTTGCTCAGTTTCTCTTTGACCTTCAAATAAGGTTTAATGAGAGCTGATCTCACAAATACTCATTTGTCTCAGCATAGCTTATACTGAAAGAAGACTTGGAGATTCCTCTCCCAGATAATGGTAAGGTTGTGAAATGTGCTCAAAGATAGTAGAATATTGTAGTAGAATATTGTTTTTTAAAATAAACTTTTTATATTCAGAATAATTTTAGGCTTACTTTTTTGTAGCAAAGATAATATTTAGAAGTTCCCATATATCCCTCATTCAGTTTTCCCTGCTGCTAACATCGTCCATAACCATGGTACATTTGTCATTACTAAGGAATCAAGATTAGTAATCATTACTTTTTTTAAGAGAGATTATTTTTCTTTTTTTTCTATACATCTATTTGTTAGGCTTCCCTAATGGCTCAGTGGGTAAAGAATCCAACTACAAGACAGGAAACACAGGAGACGCGGGTTCGATCCCTGGGTCGGGAAAATCACCTAGAGAAGGAAAAGGCAACCCACTCCATTTAACTCGTTAACTCCATTTAACTCTTTTTAACTCTTATTTATTTGGCTGCATCACGCCTTAGTTGTGGCACATGGGATCTTCAATCTTCATTGCAGCATGTCAGATCTAGTTTCCTGACCAGGGATTGAACCTGGGCCCCCTGCATTGGGAGCACAGAGTTTTAGCCACTGGACCGTTAGGGAAGTCCCAATCATTTTTAGTTAAACTATATACTATTTGGATGTCACTAAATTTTACCTAACATCCTTTTATGTTTCAGGATTCCATGCAGAGTACCATACATTTAGTCATGCAGTATCCTTTGCCTTCTCTGGCCAATAACAGTTTCCAGACTTTCTTTGTTTTTGATGACCTTAACCCTTTTGAGGGCTCTTGGTTACAGGTTTCACACATGGGTTTGTCATATATCTTTTACACGGTTAGATTGGAATTTGGGGTTTTGGGTGAGGAAGACCACAGAACTGAAGTGCCATTCTCATCATGTCATGTGAAGGGTACCTGTGACTAACATGAGTGTACTGATGACTGCTTTAATCACCTGATTGAGAACTGGACTAAATAAAAATGACACAACTCTTAAATCACGTGTCAGAAATCACCTCCTTTGCCAAAACTCCTCTCACTACAATTTCCAGGAGTTTGCAAAATATTCTACATTTTTCTTCCCTCTAGTTCGTTGTTCATGCTGCTGCTTCTACCTGAAACATGCTGCTGCTTCTCCTTTTGCCTGGGCTAATCCCTACTCATCCGTCAATATTCAGTTCCAACATTACTTATATGTCTTCTGGGTCCCTCACTCTCTATTCAGGCAGGTTGGAGAATCACTACTTTTTGTTCCCACAGGAGCCAACTCAAACCACTGGCACACTGCTTCATGAACACTTTCTTCCCTATCACCCTGCTCTCATCTGTGTGTGAGCTTCTTGAGGAACACTATCATGATATATATATATATTTATCTTTAGCATCAAG
Source organism: Okapia johnstoni (assembly GCA_024291935.2). Taxonomy (NCBI): domain Eukaryota; kingdom Metazoa; phylum Chordata; class Mammalia; order Artiodactyla; family Giraffidae; genus Okapia; species Okapia johnstoni. The sequence continues at coordinate 61,110,968 of CM044309.1, forward strand.
CACATAGAAAAAACTTAAGAAATGTTCATTGAATAGATGAATGAATTGACAAGTCTAACCCTCATAACACTGACTAGTAAATATTATCTCTGTTGCGAAAATGGGAAACTGAGGCTTGGAATACTAAAAAACTTCCCTAAGGTCACACAGCTAGTAAGGGCAGAGCCCAGACTCAATCCCAATTCCTTTGATCACATCCTTCTTTTCAACTTCAACTTATTCTTAAAATCCGAAAACACATCGTGTTGGTAGCATCATGCCTGCTACCTAGTGATGTATATAAATCCCTTCGTATCTGCAGCTTGTTATTGTGCCATCTTAACTCTTCCCCTGGATTCAGCTGATACCATGTGGGTCTTAACTACAGTGTTCTGATTTAGTTTAATGTATTTGGTATTGAGTCTTAACTAAAAGAGACCGATATTCTTTCCTAAAATTTGATGCAGGGTCCTCAAGGGATTCCAAGAGCTTATCTCTTTTAAAGTGAATTTATTTTAAGACTGTTCTAGCATTGGAAGACAAAATGTGATCACTTGCATTATTTGTACTCTCTGCTCACGGTATTTTTCCTAGAGAAGCAATTTGGAGATAACCAAGAGTCTCAGTTCATAAGGATTACCACATTTTGAGTTCGTCTCTCATTTTATAGAAGATGACGCAGAGATCCAGGCAGTTAATCACCTGCTGAAGGTTACCCAGCCAGATGGGGAGGAGGCCATGTCCTGAATATCCTCTCAGTGTCTTTTCTCTCCATAACTTGGCCTCCACTACAGTTGGCTGAATTCCAGAATACTATGTAAGTACATAAATTACCCAAGGAGTGTGATGACATCTTAGAGTTCCTGAACACAGAATAAAGGAAATATGTGCCATAAATATGGGCTTCCCAACTGACACTGGTGGTAAAGAACCTGTCTGCCAATGCAGGAGACATAAGAGACTGGGTTTGATCCCTAGGTCAGGAAGATCCCCTGGAGGAGGAAAGGGCAACCCACTCCAGTTTCTTGCCTGGAGAATCCCATGAACAGAGGAACCTGGTGGGCTCCAGTCCACAGGGTCGCAAAGAGTCAGACACAACTGAAGCAACTTAGCACACACACACGTGCCGTTATTTTCTCTTCTCTTCTCTGTTTTCTCTTCTCTTCTTTGTTCTCCTCTGGCTCTCTTTCTTTTCTTCCCCTTCTGTCCTCTGCTTGAGCAAGTGGGTTACAGTCAGAAAGACAGAGAAGCGGGCAGAGTTCCAAACTAATTATTACATCTAAACTTAACCTACAGCTAAACAAACATATGCTAGATTTTCTAGGCAAGTTCCAATTTCAAGTATTCTGTCCACTCTCCCTTAAGAGTTTTTCATAGTGCTAAATTCAAAATGAAAACTCCACTACTCACAGCAAAGGTAGGTAGTACTTCTGAAGGTTGTACCAGAGAAGCTGCTAAATTCAAAAATGAAAAAATCTTCCACTTTACATCACACTCCATCTATAACTGCCTAAAGGACATTCAGGCAGTAGTACTTGCTGTATGGTTTTCCTGCAGGTTGTAAATAATTAAATAATAAAACATAATAATATTTCTTGATATAGGAAAAGCATATGAAATTCAAATTTCAGTGTCCACAAATAAAAAAAATTTGAGTTTCATCAATGAAAAACTCTTAGCAATTCTTCTAAAGCTCAGTTTTGAAACTCCAAATCCCTCCAAAGTGGATCCTCTACAGGAATAGTTATTTCCAGAAGAAGGCTGATATCAGGAAAGCATTCAAAGATCCCTTTCAGGCTCTTCAGTCTAAAGAAAATCTGATAGCAGGAAAGCTGCATATGGGATTCTTATAACCGAGAGTCTAAGGATTCTGATCTAATTAAGTCTATGCATGTTATGGAGTCTGGGCTTCCCAGGTGGTCGTAGAGGTAAAGAACCCGCCTGCCAATGCAGGAGACATAAGAGATGCAGGTTTGAACCCTATGTTGGGAAGATCCCCTGAAGAAGGAAATGGCAGCCCACTCCAGTATTTTTGCTTGAAAAATCCCATGGACAGAAGAGCCTGAAGGGCTATAGTCCATAGGGTCACAAAGAGTCAGACATGACTGAAGTGACATAGCATGCAGCACACACACATATGCACACATGTGCACACATGTGGCTCAGATCATGAACTCCTTATTTCCAAATTCAGACTTAAATTGAAGAAAGTAGGGAAAACCACTAGTCCATTCAGGTATGATCTAAATCAAATCCCTTACGATTATACAGTGAAAGTGAGAAATAGATTTCACAGATTAGATCTGATAGAGAGTGCTTGAAGAACTATGGACGGAGGTTCATGACATTGTATAGGAGGCAGTGATCTAGGCCATCCTCAAGAAAAAGAAGTGCCAAAAGGCAAAATGGTTGTCTGAGGGGGCCTTACAAATAGCTGAGAAAAGAAGAGAGGCGAAAGGCAAAGGAGAAAAGGAAAGATATTCCCATTTGAATGCAGAGTTCAAAGAATAGCAAGAAGAGATAAGAAAGCCTTTCCTCAGCGATCAATGCAAAGAAATAGAGGAAAACAACAGAATGGGAAGGATTAGAGATCCCTTCAAGAAAATTAGAGATACCAAGGGAACATTTCATGCAAAGATGGGCACAATAAAGGACAGACATGGTACGGACCTAACAGAAGCAGAAGATATTAAGAAGCGGTGGCAAGAATACACAGAAGAACTATACAAAAAAGATCTTCATGACCCAGACAATCACGATAGTGTGGTCACTCAACTAGAGCCAGACATCCTAGAATGCAAAGTCAAGTGGGCCTTACAAAGCATCACTACGAACAAAGCTAGTGGAGGTGATGGAATTCCAGTTGAGCTATTGCAAATCCTAAAGGTTGATGCTGTGAAAGTGCTGCACTCAATATGCCAGCAAATTTGGAAAGTTCAGCAGTGGCCACAGGTCTGGAAAAGGTCAGTTTTCATTCCAATCCCAAAGAAAGGCAATGCCAAAGAATGTTCAAACCACCGCAAAATTGCACTCATCTTACACACTAGCAAAGAAATGCTCAAAATCCTCCAAGCCAGGCTTCAACAGTATGTGAACTATGAAATTCCAGATGTTCAAGCTGGTTTTAGAAAAGGCAGAGGAACCAGAGATCAAATTGCCAACATCTGTTGGATCATCGAAAAAGCAAGAGAGTTCCAGAAAAACATCTACTTCTGCTTTATTGATTACACCAAAGCCTTTGACTGTGTGGATTACAACAAACTGTGGAAAATTCTTTAAGAGATGGGAGTACCAGACCACCTGACCTGCCACCTGAGAAATCTGTATGCAGGTCAACAAGCAATGGTTAGAACTGGACATGGAACAACAGATTGGTTCCAAATTGGGAAGGGAGTATGTCAAGGCTGTATTATGTCCCCCTGCTTATTTAACTTATATTCAGAGTACATCATGAGAAATGCTGGACTGGATAAAGCACAAGCTGGAATCAAGATTGCCGGGAGAAATATCAATAACCTCATATATGCAGATGACACCACCCTTATGGCAGAAAGTGAAGAAAAACTAAAGAGCCTCTTGATGAAAGTGAAAGAGGAGAGTGAAAAAGTTGGCTTAAAAATCAACATTCAGAAAACTAAGATCATGGCATCCGATTCCATCACTTCATGGCAAATAGATGGGGAAACAGTGGAAACAGTGTCAGACTTTATTTTGGGGGGCTCCAAAATCACTGTAGATGGTGACTACGGCCATGAAATTAAAAGACACTTTCTCCTTGGAAGAAAAGCTATGACCAACCTCGACAGCATATTAAAAAGCAAAGATGTTACTTTGCCAACAAAAGTCAATCTAGTCAAAGCTATGGTTTTTCCAGTAGTCATGTATTGATATGAGAGCTGGACTTTATAAGGAAAGCTGAGCACTGAAGAACTGATGCTTTGAACTGTGGTGTTGGAGAAGACTCTTGAGAGTCCCTTGGACTGCAAGGAGATCAAACCAGTCAATCAAATCAGTCCTGAATATTCATTGGAAGGACTGATGCTGAAGCTGAAACTCCAATACTTTGGCCATCTGATGCGAAGAAAAGACCCTGAGGCCGGGAAAGATTGAAGGTAGAAGGAGAAGGGGATGACAGAGGGTGAGATGGTTGGTTGGCATCACTGACTTGATAGACATGAGTTTGAGCGAGCTCTGGGATTTGGTGATGGACAGGGAAGCCTGGCATTCTGCAGTCCATGGGGTTGCAGAGTCAGACACAACTGAGCCACTGAACAGAACAGAGGAGTGTCTTTCATGATTCCTAAGGTGCCCTTTTTGACCATATCTCAGTCTATGCTAATGAGGAGACATGGAGTTGGGGCTCCCCAAATAGCTCCAAGATGGGGGCTGGTCACCAGAACAAGCAAACACATGATTAAATAGTGAGAATTTTCAGCTCCCACCCACCCCACCCCTGACCTCCAGGAAGGTTAAGTAGGGATGGAGATTGCTGTATAAAAACTCTTAGACATGGACCTCCCTGGTGGTCCAGTGGCAAATATTCTGCACTTTCAATGTAGGGTACCTGAGATCAGTTCCTGGTCAGGGAACTGAATCCTATATGCTACAACTAAAGATTCCACATGCTGCAACTAAGACCAGGTGCAGCCAGATGAATAAATAAATTTAAAAAAAAGAAAAAGAAAAACCTTGGATGATGAGATTTAGAGAGCTTCCAGGTTGGAGAACATACTAATGTGCTGGGAGAGGGCATGGAAGTTGTTCATATCGCTCACTTTCCACATACTTTGTCTTGTACATATTTTCCATTTGGCTGTTTCTAATTTCTATCCTTTACAATAAACCATAAATGTAAGCAAGTATTTTTCTGAGTTCTGTGAGTCATTTGGGGCTTCCCAGGTGGCATTAGCGGCAAGGAACCCACCCACCAGTGCAGGAGATGTTAAGAGACATGGATTTGATCCCTGGGTCAGGAAGATCCCCTAGAGGAGGGCATGGCAACCAACTCCAATATTCTTGCCTGGAGAATCCCATGGACAGAAGAGCTTGGTGAGCTATATAGTCCATAGTGTCACAGAGAGTTGGACGCAACTGAAGCGACAGCACACACACATGTGAGTCATTTTAGTGAATTATAGAACCAGAGATGGGGGACTTGTGAGAAACTCCAAATTTGGGCAGAAGTGTGGGTAGCCTGGGCATCCTGTTTGCTTTTGGTATCTGAAGCAGGGGCAGTCTTGTGGGATCTGCACTAACTCTGGGAAGTTAGTGTCAGAACTTGAATTGTTGGACATCCAGTTAACACTGGAGAATTAGAGAAACAGCATAAAAAATGAACACACATTTGATGTCAGAAAATCCCACACAACTTTCCTTGACTGTCCTTGACAGTTCAAAGAACAGGGGGAGAAATTTCTCCAGCAAGATCTAAGCATTCTCAGACCTTTCAAATCCCATCCCTTCACAACCTCCCACGTGTGAAAGTACAGACACACTTATTAGGCAAAACTCACCCAATATACAACCTTTTGGAAAGAGGTCTCAATCATAAGTTGTTGTTGTTCAGTCGCTAAGCCATGTCCGACTCTTTGTGACTCCATGGACTACAGCTCACCAGGCTCCCCTGTCCTTCCCTACCTCCTGGAGTTTGCTCAAATTCAGGTCCATTGAGTCAATGATGCTATCTAACCACCTCATCCTTTACCATTCCCTACTCCTTTTGCCTTCAATCCTTGAAGACACTAATTTTGGAAGTGCTTCATAATTTGAAACATTCATCTCTACTGATAGCATCTGTAAATTCTCATTAACCTACAGAGTTTAGTCCTTTTATTCAAACTCCCCCTTTTTCAAATTAGGTCTCTTGGGGCTTGCAGGGAAAAAGAACAGAGCCCAAGGCCAGGCCTGCTTCTTTCATTACTGGAAGAAAATCAGTGCAATTTCTGCCCTTGCAAGAATTAAATTAAATTTTTAGCCAAAGGCTCTTGTTTTCTGTAGTCTCTATTTAGTGGGGGAAAAGGAGAGAAAGTTTCTTGATCCCTCAATGACTCTAGCTTTTTCTGTGAGCTCCACTGACATTTCATTCTTATCTCTGGAGGGGCGCTCAGCATTTCAGGATTTATCCTTCTGCTTCTTTCTACCCTCACCTTCACCTGCTCCACTAAACTATATATACCTTAAATACAGGCTTGACTCACTTTGCACAGCAGAGCCCAGCTGAATGTCTGGCTAAAACCAGCAACCAGCAAATATTTTAGTATGGTTGTGCATGCTTGTGTGTGCAAATAAGGAATGAATCAATAGATGAATAGTCAATTGGGATAATAAGGCCAACCTGGCAGGATTCTTGTGAAAAGTAAGAGAACTTTGGGACAGCACTGCACACAGTTTCTCACCTTTGTATATGCCCAGTAAATATTACATCTCCTTCCTTCATTTCTAATGAAGACCTTCTGTGGCTTATGAGTTGGTTTACTGTTATAATTGGACTAAGAAGATCTGGACTTTTTTTTTCCTGTGCTTTTCACTACTAGGCATATTACTTATCATGGTATTACAATATATTCTAAGAATCAAATCTCTATTTGCATGTTGTAAGCAAAGGATCTCCTTGCTAATAATATTTAAGTGTTAAGTAGAGCATCTATTTGGAATTAAATCAATTGGATCTTTTGAGAAACAAATAAAAGATATATAATGAAGACAGAGTTGGGGGGAGTACTACATCAGCATGTTGCAAGAATTTAGGGAGACCATAGATAAGAACATCTTAATTTAAAATGATGTATGAAGGGGAGGGAGGTGGGAGGAGGGTTCGGGAGGGGGAGCACATGTGAACCCATGGCTGATTCATGTCAATGTATAGCAAAAACTACTACAATATTGTAAAGTAATTAGCCCCCAACTAAAATAAATAAAAAAATTAAAAAAATAAAAAAATAAAATGGTGTATGAAAACCACCCAGCCATTATAGGAAGACAGTCTTTAACATAAAAGAGGAGGAAAAGGATATATGAAAATATTGCATTAGTTTAGAGAAAAAGTTGCTAAGAATATCTTAATTCAAAAGTAGTACTAAAACTAGCCATAACCAGTAATATAAACACAAAACCTTCTCAGATACTATATTTGATCATTAAAAGAGAAAGAATTCTCAAGAATTGATTTTTTATTTTATTCTGCTTAGTTTGTGTGCTTTATTTTATCTTAATAAGAAGAAGCAAAAGAAAATAGACTAGGAACTGCTAAGTCAAGCTACGTTCATTTTAACCTATCAGGCATTTTTTTTTTTTTAATCAGGGAAGCATGTGACACAGAGGATGTCCGAAATGAGTTGAAGTAGGATTTTGCTTTTCTTAATAATGCCCAACTTCCTGAGAAACAAAAACAAAAACAGAACTACTTTGTGCACTGAACTGTATAAAACTGAAATTTGGCACCCATAAATCAAGCTACAGTTCTTTTACAAACTTCAGAGTCACAGGCCTTCTTTCTCTTGGATAGGACCACAGGACACCTAAGTATGATTACCATTTAATTTATTTGCTCCTTTTTCTTGATAACAAACTTTTTGTGTAGTTAAGCTTCAAGCAATGAAAGAAAGAAGAGAAACTGCTTCTCTCTGGACTGAAGCTGAATTGGGGGGGCACTCCTGGCCCAGGTCCTCTAAGCAGGAGAGGAGCCAGATTATTTGTGTAGCTTAATTTATATTCATTACGATTACAGTATGGTGTGACTGATGCCAGTAATGATTGCTTGGAAGCCAGCCATGGTTTTCCCTCTTGGTCTGGCTCTGGCAGGGTGTGCCTTGTGGGTCATTTCAGCCTGGTTTCCTTCTATTATCTGTAACCAAAAGACTCTCCTATTCAAGCTGCAACAAGCCCAGCTCAGTACCTACGGCCAAAGAAGAAAAGGAACAGCACATAAATATATCTGACAAAGTCATCAGGGATTAGAAAACAGAATCTGGCAATGAATATGGTAATTAGGCAATTTGAGACTTCCCTCCCAGGGTTCTTTGAAAATGCAATCTCAGAATTGGAGTCCAGAGCTGATTTTCACACCATTAAGGAGAATTATGAGAGAGTTGAAACTTTTTAATGACATTTAAGTATTTTTCACTGGTGAGTTAATAACTTTTCTGTCCAGCTAGGGAAATTTTAATGATGCAGTCAGGAAAAAGACCCCCACCCCACCCCTAAGCTACCCAGTGATGGAACTGGCAGCTCCAGAGTGACTTCCTCCCACTCCTCTGGAAGCCAAAAGGAAGCTTGGCTTGAGTCTATAATGAGCACTTGGTGGATGCTTAAGAATTCTATTCAACTGCCACTTAGGAAAAAAAGAAAAGTGGTCTCCCCCCCCCCCACCTCTAATTTAATAGCATTGGAAGTTTTAATTATGTTTTGCCATTTCACAGAGGGGAGTTTTAGACGTTTAATCAATCTACAAGTTGTGGTTCAGTTTAGCATGTTTGTAGTTTAAAAAGCTGTGATACTTCAAAGAAGACTTCCCTTTGTATTTGGAAAAGGAAGAGAGAAGGCAGCTAGTATGACATCCTTCAGAAAGTCACTTCTAAATACTGAAGACTGAGTTCTGACCGCCAACTGGGGCCACTGCATCTTGTCTTCCCCTGTATCCTGACAAGGACACTTACTTGTATTGAGATCACTGGTTTTCTTGTCTCTGCCCCTTCCCCAGCTGCTCAGTTCCTCCAAGGAAAAGATCAGGTGCTGTTTCCTCTAGGATTCCTGGTTCTTCCACAACTCCTGACATAGAGTGTACTTAAAACAGATATTTAATGACTAAATGAAGGGGTAGATCCCACAGGATTAAAAGATGCTCTCATGATACAAAAATTCAGTGTATGGGAAAGATTCCATATTTATTTTCCTGTTAAGACTAGTTATGTAACTTATACAGTTCAAAAATAAAGTCTTTGAGAGATGAAGTAGGAGAACATTGAGATAGTATTTCTCAAGCTGGCTGATGACCAAAATCACACTCAAAAACTAAAAGATTTCCTTGTGAAAACTGCTTTTATTATTATTAAGATTCTTCTGTTGATTCTAAAACACTAGGATGCCTGCTTTTGAAGTTAGAGAAACTAATCCTTTCTGTTGATAGCTGAGGTCACTGACTCTAGAAAAGAAAGGAGTCCTGCCCAAGGTCTCAAACAAGTTAGTAGCAGAAGTAGGACTTGGACCTAAGTTTCCTGATTTTCAGTTTGTTTGTTTTTTTTAATCTCCTTATCCTTTAAGTCCTTAAGAGTTTATTGAGCACCTGTTATGTCCATCACTCTGTTGAATGTTGGCAATAAAAGACAAATAACAATAAAGCTCTTCTATATTGAAAACTGACTGCACGTGTGATATCAAGAAATGCTTTATATAATATAGTCCTGTAACAGAAATGATTATTATTATTAAATATCCAATTATTATTATTTTTATTGAATCAGAGAATTTCAACTTAAAGAGTTTAACTTGACCAATAGAAAAAAAAATCACCTTCTTTTAAATAGGAGACTTTGCTGTGGAAGAAATAAGTCTAACAGGAAAGATAAAATAAGCACGTGAACAAATAGCTTTAATGTGGGTTGATGGGATTTTCTTCCCTAACCATTCTCCCTAACCACATACCTTCCTGGAGCTGGTGACCTGGATCAGTCAGTTCAGTTGCCCAGTCATGTAGTTGCCTGGTCGTGTCCTACTCTTTGTAACTCCATGGACTGCAGCACGCCAGGCCTCCCTGTCCATCACCAACTCCCGGAGCTTGCTCAGATTCACATCTATCAAGTCAGTGATGCCATCCAACCAACTCATCCTCTGTCATCCCCTTCTCTTGACTTCAGTCTCTCCCAGCATCAGGGTCTTTTCCAATGAGTCAGTTCTTTGCATCAGGTGGCCAAAGTATTGGAGCATCAGCTTCAGCATCAGTCCTTCTGGATAATGACCTGGATAATGTAACTAAAACTAAAACTAAAACTCTCCAGCTTAACAAGGTACAGAAGATGCATCTAATGGAGCTGGTCTTTGTGAAATAAAAATCTGATTTTTAAAAAATATAATCCACTTAGAGGCCAGAGCACTGAAAGGCCCACTCTGGTCCTTTCGCCTCTAATCTCAAAGCCAAAACCCCTGCTATGACTCCATCAGCTGCAGAAACAAACAGATAAGAGAATAAGTAACAGTGAAAAGTGGACTTTGCTCAAGAATAGATTAGGGGGAGTGATGCAGTTAAAGGAAGGGTAAAGGTCTTGGTTTGGGAGAGAAAAAAAGGTAAGTGGGAAAGTGCCCCAGATCACACTCTGTAGAGAATGAAGGTGACCAAGGAATGTGCTTGGAATTCCTAGGACAAAATCCACAAACTCATGAAATGGAGCTCAGGGACAGGATAAATGGTCCAAAAACACCGCTCCAAAATGCCCATCATTTCATAGATACTCTGTTGGTTGAGTTATATTAATAGAGATGTGAAATACATTGTCCAGGACTTTACATGCACTTCGGGTTTTTTCTGCTGATAGTAACTTTCATTTTCACTTTCCAGCTTTCACTCCTGTCCCAAAGAAAGGCAATGCCAAAGAATGCTCAATCTATTGCACAACTGTGCTCATTTCACATGCTAGTAAGTTTATTCTCAAAATCCTTCAAGCTAGGCTTCATCAATATGTGAACCAAGAATTTCCAGATGTACAAGCTGGGTTTTAAAAAGGTGGAGGAACCAAAGATCTAATTACCAGCATCAGTTGGATTGTAGAGAAAGCAAGGTAATTCCAGAAAAAATATCTACTTCTGCATCAACTACTCTAAAGCCTTTGACTCTGTGGATCACAACAAACTGTGGAAAATTCTTAGACTGGAATATCAGACCATCTTACCTGCCTCCTGAGAAACCTGTATTCAGGTCAAGAAGCAACAGTTAGAAACAGACATGGAACAACTAACTGGTTCAAAATTGGGAAAGGATACAAAAAGGCTGTATATTGTCACCTTGCTTATTTAACTTATATGTAGAGTACATTATGTGACATCCTGGGCTGGATGAATTACAAGCTGGAATCAAGATTGCCTGAAGAAATATCAGTAGCCTCTGATATGCAGATGATACACCTTAATGGCAGAAAGCAAAGAGGAACTAAATAGCCTCTTGACAAGGGTCAAAGAGCTGACTCATTTGAAAATACCTTGATGCTGGGAAAGATTGAAGGCGAGAGGAGAAGGGGATGAGAGAGGATGAGATGGTTGAATGGCATCACTGACTCAATGGGCATGAGTTTGAGTAAACTCCAGGAGTTGGTGATGGACAGGGAGGCCTGGCATGCTGCAGTCCATGGGGTCACAAAGAGTCGGACATGACTGAGTGACTGAACTGAACTGAACTGAAAGAGGAGAGTGGAAAGCTGGCTTAAAATTCAATATTCAAAACACTAAGATCATAGCATCTGGTCCCATCAATTCATGGCATAGAAGGGGGAAAAGTTGAAACAGTGACATTTTATTTTCTTGTATATTTGTCTCCAAACTATAAGGCTCCAAAATCACTGTGGACAGTGACTGCAGCCATGAAATTCAAAGACACTCCTTTAAAAGCTATGACAAACCCAGGCAGTGTATTAAAAAGCAGAAACATCACTTTGCTAACAAATGTCCAGATAGTCAAAGCTATGGTTTTTCCAATAGTCATGTACAGATGTGAGAGCTAGACTGTAAAGAAGGCTGAGCACAGAAGAATTGATGCTTTCAAACTGTGGCGCTAGAGAAGACTCTTGAGAGTCCCTTGGACTGCAAGGAGATCCAACCAGTCAATCCTAAAGGAGATCAACCCTGAATCCCTGAATATTCATTGAAAGGACTGTTGCTGAAGCTGAAGCTCCAATACTTCACCACCTGATGTGAAAAGCCATGGCAAAGATGGAAGGCAAAAGGAGAAGGGGGTGGCAGAGGATATGGTTAGATAGCATCACTGACTCAATGGACATGAATCTGAGCAAACTCTGGGAGATAGTGAAGGATAGGGGAGCCTGGCGTGCTGCAGTCCGTGGGGTCACAGAGTTGGACATGACTTAGCAACTGAATAACAACATTTACATTCATAACACAATGCCCCACGCTTTTCTTCCATAATGGGGTGGAGCAGGGAGCAGAGGGATGAGTACGTTCCAGAAATGCTATGGAATCCAGATAAAAGAGACACTAAATCTACTGAGGAAAGGGTGTAGAGGATAAGGAATATTATCAGGAAAGACTTGACAAATACGAGCCAGCTGAACAATCTTCACTAGGCTTGGAAAGCTGATCCAATCCTGAGGCAAGCCTTGTGAGTACACAAAAATTTAAAAGACTGACCTATTTCGAAAACAACACATTGCTCTGGAAGCTTGCTGAAATGCAGATTCTTAGGCCCTCTCCTTGAGACTCTTACTTCAATAGGTTTAAAGGAGAGTTTTGGGGGGTTTTTTCCCCTTTTCAGTTCAACTTGGTACACATAATTAGAATTCAGGAAGTCCCTGCCCTTGGATGGAACACATTTTACATCTTTATTTTCACTAACCTCTAACAGAAATTTAGCATTTTGAATGTAGGCAAAAGACTAGCTTAGTATTAGCAATATCTGTGACAGAAACCACAAATATTTTGATGTTTCATTACCATTGTTTCAGATATCTCCAAATAATGTTTATGCTGAAATAACAGAAGTTATTAAACTTGATGCCAAATGTTGCTATTTTATGTGTTAATAAATTAGCATATATATTACTACATCAGGAAAGTTATATAGTTACTGAGATAGAAAATTATATAACCAGTTTCCTCTGTGATCCTATGTATTTAATTGTGTACATTTAAAACTAATTTCATAAGAGTGAGTCCAAAGGCCAAAAAGGTCTGTGGCACAAAAAATTTAATGACTTCTCAGAGAGCAAATACCAGTTATCTCCACTTTTAGTATGCAAACCTGATATTTCTAGTGCCAGTGGTCTCACACTGTAGATGAGAAGTTAAAAAGGAAGATGGCTTTCCAACTGACTCGGACAAGGGAATTTCTGTTCTGGGAGAAGCAGAGGTCCTGAGTCTGCCAAGGGACCAAACTTAGTACAGGTTATGTGTTTGTGTATATGTGTGTGTGACTGGGGAAAGGGGATTGTATGCGAGTGTATGTTAGTGTATTTATTTGTATGTTTGTGTGTGTGTGTTTGTGTGCATATGTGTATATCTATGTATGTGTGTACATCCTTCTAATGTAGAGGAACTGAGATTTCAAAATGAAGTTTGGAGATAATGACGCATGAAAATGAGACTGAAAGTCAGCCCCACCTAATTTGCAAGTCTTCCCAAAAATGTTTGTTAAGCTCAGTGCAAAGAATGTCACCCTCTGGAACCTAAAGGTAAAGTCATAAATGAGTAATGCATACCACTTAGCCATCCAACTGTAATTTATTTTTCACTTCTTACAGTCACCGTTAAACCACAGAAGCGAAGCTACCAGGGTCTATGACAATATTGAATTTATGTACATGCTATTTCTCTTATTAGTCTGAAACCCAGGCCAAGAATGGGAATAAAACAAATGATCTGTCAGACAAGTGGAAACAGGAAATGCCAAGACACCAGTGTTCCATTGGTGAACCATAGGTGGGGAACTGGGGCTCCACCATCTTTGGCTTCAGGATCATTCTAGAAGGCCAGTTTGCACTCTGCGGTGAAAGTCTCTGAGAAAGAAGAGGCTGAGATGATAAACAAGCCCACCCACCATCCAATTTCAAGGTTTTATTTGACCTCTTCACGTTTTAATTATAAAACACATTCGAGGATTCCAAGAAAGCTAGGAACCAAATTTAGTATATATTTACTGCAACACAAATACTTTGAACAGTTGATTTCATGTAACTTTCAGAGAGCTACTCTGATCCCATTTGACAGTTAAATAAGGTTCATATGGGTAAAGATTGTGCTTAGCAGGTAAGTATATAAACCTTTGCTACTTTTATAATTCCATGCTGCTTCACTAATTTATGCTGAGGAATTTCTACAATTATTTGAGGAGAAAATGTAAATACTGTGTTTCTTTAAAAAACAAAATCAAGTTAAAGATGGCAACTTCAACTACCCAAACTCAGTCAAAACAGAATAAAGAGATTAGGAACCTTCAAGGACAAATAAAACACAAGAGGACATAATAGCAACAAAGTCTTAGAAGCTGCAGAGCAGATGAATGAGTGATAGAACCTAGTGACTGCAAAGTGCTGATCCAAAGGCTGCAGTGGAAAGCCAGTCACACAAGCTGCTTTATGTCATATATGTCCCCAGAGAATCGGAAATTGGCTCCACAAACAGGAAGATTGGGGGCTAACAGCAGCAGGATTTCTCTTTTCATAGGTCTAAGAAACAGTCAAACTCCACATTTCTTTCTCTATAAATCTCAATTAAGTGTCAGTCCCTTTTCCACAGCAGCACAAATCCTGGAAATTCATACTTTGGAAGGGATAAAACAAAGGGTCTTGGCTTGTAGGATACCCAACACAGATAAAGATAGGGCTTCCATATTGCAAAACAAGTTATAATGAGAAAGCTTACAGGATAATATGACTTCCACCCACCCCACCCCCCTGCCCAATTCCCCATTCAACTCGCAGAACCAGCTTCTATCCTGAAGAAAGGCAGGAGATTGGAGGAGGCTTCCTGGAGGATATGTAAACACAGAGATGCTCCACCGAGATTCCCCTTCAAGGAATGACTGACTTCACCATTGCAGGCAGTCATGTCAACTCCTTAAGGTGTCTGGTTCAGCTGCAGAGAGTGCCCTGTCCAACATCATGCCCTTCTTGGGATAGCCCACATCCAGTGGCTCATCAATTGAGGTGGGGGTGCAGAGGTGGCCATTTCAGCCCAATACGGGCCACACTGGTGGACAGCACTCCCTCCAGAGCGCCTGACCAGAGTGGCCTGTGTCTCAGTTTCTCTTCCTGTGGCCCAATCCTGCTTCTTCCTTTCACAGTGTTGGTCCTGGATAAATATCCTGCACTCCAGTTTTGTCTCAGTGGCTAGTTCAGGTAAATCAAAGTTCGACAGGCCCCAAGATATAAAGACCTAAATATAACAGTGGTTTCCCAGTAAAATGTACAAAACAGTACTTCCTCTGGTGAAGCAGACAATGGAGGAACCCAAAGCGCAGACTCAGCTTCTAATCAGCTTCTGAGTTCAGTTCAGTTCAGTCGCTCAGTCGTGTCTGACTCTTTACCACACCATGGACTGCAATACAACAGGCTTCCCTGTTCATTACCAACTCCTGGAGTTTGCCCATACTCATGTCCATCAAATCAGTGATGCCATCCAACCATCTTATCCTCTGCTGTCCCCTTCTCCTCCCGCCTTCAATCTTTCCCAGTATCATGGTCTTTTCCAATGAGTAAGTTCTTCAAATCAGGTGGCCAAAGTATTGGAGCTTCAGCTTCATCATCATTCCTTCCAATGAATATTCAGGGCTGATTTCCTTTAGGAGGGACTTGTGGGATCTCCTTGCAGTCCAAGGGACTCTCAAGAGTCTTCTCCAACACCAAAGTTCAAAAGCATAAGTTCTTAGGCACTCAGATTTCTTTGTGGTCCAATTCTCACATCCATACATGACTACTGGAAAAACCATAGCTTTGGCCAGACAGACTTTTGTTGGCAAAGTAATATCTCTGCTTTTTAATATGCTGTCTAGGTTGGTCATAGCTTTTCTTCCAAGGAGCAAGCGTCTTTTAATTTTATGGCTGTAGTCACCATCTGGAGCCCAGGAAAATAAAGTCTGTCACTGTTTCCATTGTTTCCCCATCTATTTGCCATGAAGTGATGGAACTGGATACCATGATCTTAGTTTACTGAATGCTGAGTTTTAAGCCAACTTTTTCACTCTTCTCTTTCACTTTCATCAAGAGGATCTTCAGTTCCTCTTTGCTTTATACCATAAGGGTGGTGTCATCTCTATATCTGAGGTTATTGATATTTCTCCCAATTTAGAAAAGGGAGAGGAAACAGAGATCAAATTGCCAATATATGTTGGAAAATAGAAAAAGCAAGAACGTTTCAGAAAAACATCTAATTCTGCTTTATTGATTATGCCAAAGCCTTTGATTGTGTGGATCACAACAAACTGTGGAAAATTCTTCAAGAGATGGGAATACCAGACCACCTGACCTGCCTCCTAAGAAATCTGTATGCAGGTCAAGAAGCAACAGTTAGACCCAGACATAGAACAATGGACTGGCTCCAAATTGGGAAAGGAGTATATCAAGGCTGTATATTGTAACTCTGTTTATTTAATTTATATGCAGAGTACATCATATGAAATTCCAGGCTAGATGAAGCACAAGCTGGAATCAAGATTACTGGGAGAAATATCAACAACCCCAGATATGCAGATGACACCACCCTTATGGCAGCTTCTGAGAGACACACACAAATATGAGAACCCTAAGCATCAGTTCAGTTCAGTCCAGTCACTCAGTCATGTCTGACTCTTTGTGACCCCGTGGCCAGGCTGCCCTGTCCATCACCAACTTCCAGAGCTTGCTGAAACTTATGTCCTTCGAGTTGGTGATGCCATCCAACCATGTCATCCTCAGTCGTCCCCTTCTCCTCCCACCATCAATCTATCCCAGCAACAGGGTCTTTTTCAATGAGTCAGTTCTTCGCATCAGGTGGCCAAAGAATTGGAGTTTCAGCTTCAGCATCAGTCCTTCCAATGAATATTCAGGACTGATTTCCTTTAGGATGGACTGGTTGGATCTCCTTGCAGTCCAAGGGACTCTCAAGAGTCTTCTCTAACACCACAGTTCAAAAGCATCAATTCTTCAGCACTCAGCTTTCTTTATAGTCCAACTCTCACATCCATACATGACTGCTGGAAAAACCATAGCTTTGACTAGATGGACCTTTGTTGGCCATGTTAATGTCTCTACTTTTTAATATGCTGTCTAGGTTGGTCATAGCTTTCCTTCAAAGGAGCAAGTGCCTATTAATTTCATCACCACAGTCACCATCTGTGGTGATTTTGGAGCCCAAGAAAATAAAGTCTGTCACTGTTTCCATTGTTTCCCCATATATTTGCCATGAAGTGATGGGACTGGATGCCATGATCTTAGTTTTCTGAATGTTGATTTTTAAGCCAACTTTTTCACTCTCCTCTTTCACTTCATCAAATGGCTCTTTAGTTCTTCTTCGCTCTTTGCCCTAAGCATGGTGTCATCTGCATATCCGAGGTTATTGATATTTTTCCTGGCAATCTTGATTCCAGCTTGTGCTTCATCCAGCCTGGCATTTTGCATGATGTATTCTGCATATAAGTTAAATAAGTGGGGTGACATTATACAGCCCTGATGCACTCCTTTCCTGATTTGGAACCAGTCTGTTCTTCCATGTCCAGTTCTAACTGTTGCTTGTTGACCTGCATACAGATTTCTCAGGAGGCAGGTCAGGTGGTCTGGTACTCCCATTTTTTGAAGAGTTTTCCACAGTTTGTTGTGATCCACACAATCAAAGGCTTTGGCATAGTCAATAGAGCAGAAGTAGATGTTTTTCTGGAACTCTCTTGCTTTTTTGATGATCCAAAAGATGTTGGCAATTTGATCTCTGGTTCCTCTGCCTTTTCTAAATTCAGCTTGAACATCTGAAAGTTCATGGTTCACGCACTATTGAAGCCTGGCTTGGAGAGTTTTGAGCATTACTTTGCTAGTTTGTGAGATGAGTGCAATTTTGCGGTAGTTTGAGCATTCTTTGGCATTGCCTTTCTTTGGGATTGGAATGAAAACCGACCTTTTCCAGACCTGTGGCCACTGCTGAGTTTTCCAAATTTACTGGCATATAGAGTGCAGCACTTTCACAGTGTCATCTTTTAGGATTTGCAATGGCTCAACTGGAATTCCATCACCTCCACTAGCTTTGTTCGTAGTGATGCTTCCTAAGGCCCACTTGACTTTGCATTCCAGGATGTCTGGCTCTAGTTGAGTGACCACACCATCATGATTGTCTGGGTCATGAACATCTTTTTTGTACAGTTCTTCCATGTATTCTTGCCACCTCTTCTTAATATCTTCTGCTTCTGTTAGGTCCATTCCATGTCTGTCCTTTATTGTGCCCATCTTTGCATGAAATATTCCCTTGGTATCTTTAATTTTCTTGAAGAGATCGCTACTCTTTCCCATTCTATTATTTTCCTCTATTTCTTTGCATCGATCACTGAGGAAGGCTTTCTTATCTCTCCTTGCTATTCTTTGGAACTCTGCATTCAAATGGGTATATCTTTCCTTTTCTCCTTTGCATTTCGCTTCTCTTCTTTTCTCAGCTATTTGTAAGGCCCCCTCAGACAACCAATTTGCCTTTTGGCACTTCTTTTTCTTGAGGATGGCCTAGATCACTGCCTCCTGTACAATGTCATGAACTTCCGTCCATAGTTCTTCAGGCACTCTGTCTATCAGATCTAATCTCTGGAATCTATTTCTCACTTCCACTGTATAATTGTAAGGGATTTGATTTAGGTCACACCTGAATGTTCAAGTGGTTTTCCCTACTTTCTTCAATTTAAGTCTGAATATTTCAATAAGCAGTTCATGATCTGAGCCACAGTCAGCTCTCAGTCTTGTTTAGGGTTCCCAAAACCCTAAGCATCACTGAACATTATAGAAAAAACTTCAGTATGAAAGTAGGATCTAAATCAAAGAGGCTACACAATATGATTCTTACCAACATGTTGTACCCAGGAATGAAAAGCAGTGCAAAAAATACCAGAGAAATATAAAAAGCTCTCAGAAATTATGATACCAGTAAGCTATTGTCAAGAACCACAACCAAAGTGTTTGAGGTTAAAGTTGAGACAATTTTTCAGTCCCTAGAGTAAAAATGAAAAAGGAGAGAAAAATGAGAGAAAAAAAGGTAAAACAAAGGAAGAAACCTGAGTTTCAGTCCTGGAGGTGCAACACCCAAATGACAGCAACTTCAGAAAGAAAGAATAGAGACAATGGAAAGAAGAATATTGAATAAAATAACTGAAGAACTTTTCCCACAGTGGAGGGACATACACTTTCAGAGTAAAATTTACACCATTTAATTAGTACTTAGCAAATGGATTTTTTTTTTCAAAGATCTGTTTAAAGATTCCCAAAACTCAAATCAAGAAAAAAAGGGATGGGAGTGGAGGAATCCTACAAATTTCTGGAAAGAGGTAGAAAGTATTTTCTCTTCAAGGTATCAAGAATCAACAAGGCTTTGGACTACCCAGCTTTTAACAAGAGTGGGTGGAAGGAATAACTTCAAAATTCTAAGAAAATCAGATGATTCCAAGTGTTCAAGACACATCTTAAGTATAAATTAAGAGTAAATGTAGAGTTAAGATATTTTCAGACACATAGAATTAAAGAATGTTCATTTAACCCTCATGCACTTTTCCTTGGGAACTTAGCTGAGGATGAGTTCCATGAGAAGGGAATAAGACAAGGGAGAGATTCAAGGAGCACAGGAGACAAGAGATCTAATAGCAGAAAGCAGGAGAGTCCCGGATGATGGTGAGGGAGAGGCAGAAGGAAGGTTGTGTCTCTGAATAGAGAAGGCTCTAGATGGACTTCTTCAAGTAGATGAAATTGAGAGGCTCCCCTCATGTGCCAGAGGACATTCAGGCAAATAATGAGTCTGGGGATTATTAGTGAAATGTACAACAAAGGAAACAAACACAAAAGGCAAATAACAACTTCAGCGAAAATAAAAATCTGTGCCCCAAAGAAATGCAACCCTCATATACTACATGGTTTACTCATAAATAACATTTACATATTTTAAATAATGTAAAAGCCTGGCACACGGCAGTGCACGGAGTCGCAAAGAACCGGATACAACTTAGTGACTGAACAACAACAATGAAACACTGGTTATTTATTTCACTACGATTAGATAAAACCTATGGGAAGGCAGGAAAGGGGGAAATCGCATGTCTACAATGGGAGTCTGAGAAAAGGTGAGAAAGATAACTAAAGCCTCATATCCTAGAGCACATTCTAGATAAAGAAAACCTGAAACCCCAAAACTAAAAAATAGTACTTAGAAATGAAATATGAAAGAGTATGCCCCCCAAAAAGGGACTAAAATGATCCAAGTGATAGTTTCTATGAACTTGTGGATTGGAAAGTAGTGGAACACAGCTTTTTGGATTTATTTCTATAAATCTTGTAGGACAATTTGACTCTTTAAACCATTTTCATGGGCCTCTTAATAAAAATAAACACTAAATTTTGAAAGGCACGGAGTCAATCAGACTTCCCTCTCTGTGATCACCCAGACTTCATGAATTAAAGTCGCCTTCTCACATCCTCTCCTTCCTAGGCTGTACGCTGGGTTCCTGGACTCCTTTAAAACCTGCTGAATCTGGAAGATGGTGATAGATGACCCAGAATCTTCCAGTGAAACCTTGGTCTCAAAAAATGGAGATGATGCACTGGGGATTTAGAAGGCAGAGTCACAGGAAAGAAGTATAAATTACCTCACTGTAAGCTTTGCAGAAATGCTGACATTACTGTTGCCTGTAAGACTTTTGCACTAAGTTTCAGCCTGATGCCAGATACCAAGGACAAGTGCAAAAAAAGTGTCCAAGTTTCTCTTGAAATTTTCTGGCAAAATAATGGGGCTCCATCTTTAGGAGTAAGCCAACATCATAACTGACAGAAACTTAGCACCAGGGCCCTATTCTGCTTTCCCTGCATTTGCAGGGAAACTAAGGAGGGTAAGCCGGACCTGGAGAAGACCAACATTTACTGACTCACTGCAAGCATCCACCACATGCTTTAACCGAAACAGAAAGAAATAAAAAGCTAAAAGCCCATGACCTCTATGGTTTGCTCTGGGTAGAATAAATTCTTTTCATCACTTCTCTTCCCCTTCTCAGTTCAGTTCAGTTCAGTTGCTCAGTCGTGTCTGACTCTTTGTGACCCCATGGACTGCAGCACGCCAGGCTTCCCTGTCCATCACCAACTCCCAAAGCTTGCTCAGATGCCATCCAACCATTTCATCCTCTGTCGTCCCCTTCTCCTCCCACCTTCAATCTTTCCCAGCATCAGGGTCTTTTCCAATGAGTCAGTTATTTGCATCAGGTGGCCAAAGTATTGGAGTTTCAGCTTCACCATCAGTCCTTCCAATGAATAGTCAGGACTGATTTCCTTTAGGATGGACTGGTTGGATCTCCTTGCAGTCCAAGGGACTCTCAAGAGTCTTCTCCAACACCACTATTCAAAAGCATCAATTCTTTGGTGTTCGGCTTTCTTTTCTCCCCCTTCTACAAGCTGCTAATAGGAAAAGTGTTGTCCTGGATCCTTTTTTAGAATAAGAGATAAGAGAACTTAAAAAAATTTTTTTTCAAAGCTCCCTCTTGCTTAAAGTGGGTATATATGATGATGAATGACTCATTAATTTAAGAAAGCCCTCCAATGTCCTTTATGGTTAAGAAAGGCAAGTCTTAGCTGTGATCTGAAAGGAGGAAGTTGAAAAAAGGTGTGATAAAGTGCTCTGAAAAACAGTTTTTGTGGCACCCCAATCCCTCTGTCCTCAGCCCAGGAGATTGTGGGGTTGAGTTCTTGGAAGTGGGAAAAAAGAAAAGACAAGAGGGAATTGCTATACAGGGGGGCTAAATCCCAGGAAATAATGCTAGGCTGGGACCTAACAAGAATCAGGCTGAAAATACTCCATCCTTGGCGGTAGCTAAGGAAATTAGAAAGTGATGTCAGATAGTTACTTTAATGGATGTCTTTTGTTCTTTGCAGTAACCACTTGCCATTATTTTTAAAAACAAGGTCGTTAAAGGCAAGAGCAGCCTTTTAATGGAGTACTTTGGAGAATGGTAAGAATTTTCAGAAATCTTGGGGAGGATGTTGTACTTCTCTTAGTTATATAGAATGGGGCCTTGAGTTAGATTATTTAGACATTCAAGGAAAGTATGACATGATAGAAGGCAGAAGAACTCAGGGAGCTCAAAACATGGCCTCTTTTAATCATCAGGATAATAGGAGGTGACGATTATCTCTTTTAACAAGAGTGTCCCCCTTTGCTATCTAAATTATCGATAATGTTCCCAAGTCACTTCTCACAGAATACAGTATAAGAGAGACACCAAATACCTGGTCTGTCCCATTCTAAAGCACTAATGCATCCCCATTTCACACATGCACGAATTCCCAGGAGTTTAATGTTGAGGAGAAGCTTGGCACAAAGGGGTTATTTATTTCATTGAAGGTTAGGAAGCTTTCATGTTTAGACAAAAGAAAAATTGACTTGTTAGTAAATTCTGGAAAAAGTTTGAAGGTCAATCAGACATTGTGAGAAAAATACAAAATAGAAAGAAGAAAACTACATAAGAAGAAAATGTTGTGTTCTTGCTATAAGAACAGAGTAAGCCAAGAATGCATAATCCGATTAAGAAGAACTGAAGTCTCCATCAAGACTGTATGTGCACCATTCCTGGTTACCTTGGTAACCCTTTCTTGAGGATCAAGATGTTATCATGAGAAAAAAAAAATACATGGACAAGTGGTTTAGCAACCTCCCCCTGGGGAAGGCCTGAAGGGAAGTCTGGGAGTGAAAGAATTAAGCTTAGCACAGGTACCCAGGAGGAAGGTCTTGAGTACCACAGACCTTGGTGCCCTCTGCCGATTTGGGCAGAGTCCATGTAAATAATAAACTGTGGCCCCAGGGCTTCTCTGCCACACCACAGGCCACTCTGCCTGCAGGAAACTTTGCACTGAGGAGCAGAAGCCCTGGGCAGAGGATGGTGGAGGCTAAGGCAGAGACGGTTGTACCTCCCTTCCTTATCTGCAGACAGGAGGGGCCCAACAGAGCCCAGGCTACCTCCTCCTTTCATCGCAGTTCCTTTAACTGAAAAGTGGGAATGGCAACAGCACCTATCTCAAGGGAATTTTATGAGGCTGAAATGAGTTAATACAGAGAAAGCACTTTGAACAAAGTATGGAACGTGGTAAGATTTCTTGGCATGTTAACTATTAATGT
The DNA here is from genome assembly GCA_024291935.2 of Okapia johnstoni. Taxonomy (NCBI): domain Eukaryota; kingdom Metazoa; phylum Chordata; class Mammalia; order Artiodactyla; family Giraffidae; genus Okapia; species Okapia johnstoni. The sequence goes on from CM044309.1 coordinate 61,133,969, forward strand.
TGTCACTGTTACTATTCTCTAATGGAGGAAGTTGAAGTAAAACCAAGAGTTGGCACTTCAGTGGCTATCTGAGAATGATGTCTATGATGGGAAAGAGGGGGAAAGGGAAGAAAGAACATTGGTTGTTAGACAGAAGATGGTCTGGCAGCTGGTCAAGTCCAAAATGCATAGCTGAATCGGAGCCCCTGGCTTCCAGAGAAGCCACAGTTCTTAAAACAAGGACAATAATTCTTTGAGGTGTGAACCGGTCAACTCCCCAAGGTTATACTTTGTGATAAGGACTCCACATCAAAACAGGCTCAAAGTTCAGGCATGGCTGCTTCATTACCAGTTCTTTCAGCTCAGGCCCAGAAATAAAAGGTAGTCTCCCTTACAAATCAGACTCAGGAGGATGTAACTTCAGCATCCACGATCTACAAACCTGCAAGAATCATGCCCCGTCTCAACTTCTGTCACAGTTGTCAGGGCCATTCCACTAGTCTTAACTACACCTACCCTCTTGAAATTAATGTAGGTTGAAATGTATCCTCTAAAAAGGTATACTGAAATTCTAACCCCTAGTACTTGTGCATGTGACCTTATTTAGAAATAGAGTCTTTGCAGTTGTGACCAAGTTAAATATATAAAATAGAAAGAGGATAGGCTAGACACAAATAACCAGGGTGACTTAAACCCTCTTCTTTGCATTCAATTTTTGTTGTTTCTGTGTGTGTTGTACAGAATTGTATGACACTCACGGAATAATGACATGGACTAACCAGAGCTGATCCTCAATAAATACAAGAGAAAAAGAGAGAATTGAGGGAGTTGAGGAAGGAAAGGGGATAAAGAGGAAGAACAAAAGAATAGGTTTAAAGAAAAGAAGGGAAAATAAATAGGAAAGAACAAAGTCTCTCGCTAACTCAGAGGCTCTAGTTCTGAGTTGACAATAGTAGGGAAAAGTAAGTCCAAGCTGGAAACACCTACAGAAATACCATGTCTTACATTTCTGAATGTAAGACACATATTGATTTGATAACAGACTTGCAGAAGCAGTGAGGAAGCAGGGAACTTATCCTTCATTAAATGGGCACATAGATGTTGTGGTTTCTCAGAAATTATCATTTGTTTTTGTTGTTTAGTCACTGAGTCATGTCTGACTCTTTTTGCAACCCCAGGGACTGTAGCCCACCAGGCTCCTCTGTCTGATGGAGTTCCCAGGCAAGAAGACTGCAGTGGGTTGCCATTTCCTTCTCCAGGGGATCTCCCCAACCCAGGGATCACACCTATGTCTCCTGCTTGGCAGGTAGATTCTTTACCACTGAGCCACCAGAGAAGCTCTGAAGTTACCATTACAAGCTTTTGTTTTCTGAGCTCGGACCTTATTGTGAATTGATACTGGTGTCATCATGGGTGACACTGGATTGGAGAACTACAACTTACATGGGCTTTTAAAAAGGAGGCTGTGTACATTTCCCCCCCAAGTCTAGGCTACTACCTTAGCTTTGGTTGAGTCTGCAAAGCAGCAGGACCCTTAGGGGAACCTTTAAATGCAATAAGAAAAGGTGCTCTTTCTGATGAGAGTAGCTCCATAGGTGTACGGCTCAGCATATAAAATGAGGGCTGCATTGCAGTCCCCACTGCTCCTCATGGTTGGCCAGGTGCTTTTGTCAGGATACTAGCCATTCAATTCCTTATTGCTGGCTTCAACCTATTGATCAAGAGAGCCAGGAAAACCAGACCTGCCTCTAGAATGCTCCCTGGATACAGATATTCTTACTGTGTTGAAAACAAAGCAAACAGAGTAAACATCACTCCAATTAAGCAGGCCAGGTTGACTGAGAAAGTGAAAATTGGTGAAGCATACAGGAATAATGCCCTATAGTGGTCCATCAAGTCAAGGGACACCAATGAGTGCAGAGGTTTAAAAAGTTTCAGCCAAGACTCACAACAAGAGCTACGCTTTATATTGTGACCCAGCACCACATACACATAAACACACACACATACACACACACAAACTGAAAATAAGGTTTCTCAGAAACTCTATTTACAATGTTCTCTATCTTTATGTAAAGTAAATCTCAACCTTTACTGATTTCATGACCTTTAATTAGTCGTCAACTTGGTGTGAAAAATTCTGAACCAATGGAAGTCAATCTCCTACTCCATCTTTCAGAAAAATTATTCTTTTTCCCTTAGGGAGGAGTGAGTGAAAGAAGTAAAGGGAAGAACAGACATCCCCTTCCTGATACTTCACTGGGGGATACAACTCGCATTCTAGGAGCCCCAGAAATGTCAGAAGGAAAAGATAATCTGACCCTGCCCTGGGCAACATAGACACAATAGTTTGAGTGATGGGTGATAGTGAAACACCAAAGTAGTCTAAAGTGCTTCTTTTCATCAAAGGAACATGCTTTTTTCCCTTGAACTGTGACTTGAATCAAAACTATTTTTTGTTTGTTTTTTCTGCAAATACACATACTGGAATGGTTTCAAAGTGTGACCAAATCAATGCATTATCTGAAGTGACTCAACTGGAACAAACCAAAACAACAAAACATCCTTTGAGCTGAACGAATATTTTGTTCCCTTCAAGCCTCAGTGGATCCTGAGACTGAAGGGCTCTGAAGTGTTGATCCTAGAAGCAGATGCCCTCAACTCCTGATGCTCTGCCTCCCTGACTTACATCCTATATCTCAGTTAATTTCAGCTACTCTCAATTCCCCAAAGGTCCCTGACGCTTAATGCCTCCAAATCTGCTCATACAGCCCCTTCTGTTTAGACTGCCCTTCCTTCCATCTCCTTTTCTATCTGATTGGCAAGCACTTCTCATCTTTCAAAACTCAAGTTAATGATCACTTTGTTCATGTACGCATTCTTTCATTTATTCAACCAATTTTATTGAAGATTCACCATATGCCAGAACCCATATTGGTGATGGGGAAACCCATAGCTGAAAAATACATGGTTCCTGTTTTCTAAAAAGCTTACAATCTAGTCAAGAGCAACAGGCACTTATAACGTGAATATAATCATGCAAGCAAGCACTCAGGGTATATAGAACACAGAGGGGGAACTTTTAACTCAATATATTGGGCCATGTAAGGCTCCCTGGCAGACTGATGCTTGACACAGCTGGAGAGATGAAGAGAGTAGAGATTCTGGGGGGCAGCAATAATGGCGCTAAATATCATTATTCCCAATTTAGAGATGAAGAAACCGAAGCACAGAACAAGTAAATACACTTCCCATGGTACACAGTTAGCAATTAACAGAAATGATATTTGATCTCAATGCACACTAATTCCAAAACACGTCTTAAAATTAGCTGGAATTTTCTTTCATTTGCCATAGGAATCCAGACAACAAGGAAGTGATTCTGGTAGAAATTTAACAAACAGGACAAAGCAAATGAACAGGATAGGCATGGGTTGTAAGCTCCACAGTGAAGCCAAGTCCTAAGGCCTGAGAGGATGACAGAGGGCACAGGAGGTTGGAGTGGGGATGGGGAAAACTCTAGTGTTCAGGACCTGCAGTAAAGCAGATCTCTGCCATTAAGTCCCTGTAGAGAATCTACAGCAATGCTACATTGGTTGAGCACTAGTCATTTCAAAGTGAAACCAAGCCTGGTATAAATCTAGTCTCTGACAGTCATTAGAAGTGTGTCCTTGGACAATGCATTTAACCTTTGTGAATTTCTATTTTTATATGTGTACAATGGGGCTAGAAATGTCTACATTATGGGGTGAGATAAGGATTAAATTGAAATTAAGTGTGTAAAGCACCAAGAATGGTTTCTGGGACACAACAAGTGCTAAATTCATACTACTTCTGCTTCCTTTTGCATCCTTTAGGTTCCCCCTGCCCCGACCTTGCCTAGGAAATATGCCTGTTCCATCGACTTTCTCTGCCATGTAGCCCCGTTCTGGTACACGTGACTCACTGGCAACAACCCTGCCAGGGAGTGACTGGAAGCAGAGAACAGAGCACCATGCAGAGCTTGTTAGAATGAAAATGGAAAGAACAGGATCCATCTTAAAGAGATGCCAAGGGAGCCGGGAACCACCCATCCCCTGCAGGAAGGAACCGTTAATTGTATCATTAATAATACTTAGCATTGTCCCCATGCTTTTCCAAGCTAATCAATTCCGCTCCAAATCCTGGAAAACAGATGACTGAGTGTGTTGGAAACAAGCTTCTGTTTATGAGTAGGGAAGTGTGTCCTTAGCAGTAACTGGAGAAGGAAAAACTTTCTAGGGTTAAGTTAGTTAGGGCGGAGAGAGGACCCTGGGCTCTGGTGGGATCTTCCCTCCACCCTTAACACCCTCTTCACCCAACGAAACAAAAATGCAAGGCTTACCCACCCCTTGGATAAAGACCACATTGCTCAGAAACAGCAGATGTTGTGAAACTGGCACCATGGCTAGGGGGTAAAAGTTCATCCCCCTCTTTCCCCAGAACACAGAATCACCTTACGTGTCAGAGAATAAAACATGTAATTAGCTGGTCAGCTCTGCTGCCCTTTAACTCCATGACTTATTTTACAGACCAGAATCTCGGGGTACCGAAAACCCGACCCTATTCCCTCCCATCACAGGAGTGCAGAGTCCAGCGTAAAAGATAAAAGAGGCTGATAAACAGAGAGAAACCTACAATATAAAGCGAATCACTCAGATAGGGGAGCACAAAGAACCTGTGGCTGTGTGAGAGGTGCAGAAAGGATTCCTGGAAGAAAATTCATTTGTGCTGTTTGGGAAGATGATTCAGAAATAACAAAACAAAGATGTGGAGAGATTGGGCAAGTGAGAACTAGTTGTAAAGATGCTTAAAGTCAAGAGAAGGCAAAGCACATTCATGGACTTGAATGCAGGTCCACACACCTAGGGACTTGAAAACTGCAATCAGACAGTGACTCGTGCCATCACAAAGCGAAGAAAGGCTAGTGGGAAGACAGGCAAACAGACAGACATGCATAACACAAGGAGGAGGGCCCAGAGGAAGGAAAAAAGATTAAAGGAGGAGAGAGTCTGCTTTTGCTTTCAGGGAAGGATCAAATCAGTGGCAAGCTAATGGACTCAGGGAGTTGGTGATGGACAGGGAGGTCTGGCATGCTGTGGTTCATGGGGTTGTAAAGAGTTGGACACGACTGAGCGACTGAACTGAACTGAATCGCTGAAGATCCTGGCTTGAGGAGACCAGAGGAAGAATTTCTCAGGCATGTCCTTTCAGGAAGTTCACACACATACTACCATGCACTATGCTAGTTGCAGGAAGTCCATGGTTGGTGGACATCTCATCCCTGTTCTGATGACATAATGATGAATAATAAGACCACCCACTCTCTATACAATCACTCATAGCCAAAGTTTGGAAGAATCTTGGACAGTGTATCCTCCAACCAATCACGAAGTTTAGATAATTCCATTGCCTAAAGAACTATGTAACAATGAACCCTCTTCTTCATCCTATTATTGCAGAGATATTCCAACCTTCTGCCTTTTGTATTAAGGTTCACACTCTCCCATGGGCCCCAGCTGAGCTTTCTTAAATATAAATCTGATTCTGTTATTGTGCTGTTGATATGCTCTCCCTGATCCCCTTGACACTAGATAACAATAATAATCACTAATGACAACTTCTTCCTATGCACCAGGCATTGTTCTAAAGGGTTTTGCATACTTTAACTCAATAACTCACAGCAACCATGTAAGATAAGGTACCATATTGTCCCCATTTATGTTGGTTATTTGTCTGGAAGCTACTTCGTTCCTGCCCTCCTATGACCTCCTTTGTACTTCAGGGCATGTGGAAAGAAGCCTGCAAACTACATTTCCCAGGCTCACTGGTCAGCTGCCTTCTGGTTGGGTTCTATGCCAGTGGGAGGTACTGAAGAGAGACTGGAAAGCTGGAGAAAGGGAGAAATTTGTTCTTGCATTGTTTTGATTTTCTTTCTGCTCCTTCCCCAAGTGGTAGCAGCATTAGAGTGAGCGTAGTTTCTGGTCATCGAAAAAACAAGAGAATTCCAGAAAAACATCTATTTCTGCTTTATTGACTATGCCAAAGCCTTTGACTGTGTGGATCACAATAAACTATGGAAAATTCTGAAAGAGATGGGAATCAGACCACCTGACCTGTCTCTTGAGAAACCTGTATGCAGGTCAGGAAGCAACAGTTAGAACTGGACATGGAACAACAGACTGGTTCCAAATAGGAAAAGGAGTACGTCAAGGCTGTATATTGTCACCCTGCTTATTTAACTTATATGCAGAGTACATCATGAGAAATGCTGGGCTGGAAGAAACACAAGCTGGAATCAAGATTGCTGGGAGAAATGTCAATAACCTCAGATATGCGGATGACACCACCCTTATGGCAGAAAGTGAAGAAGAACTAAAGAGCCTCTTGATGAAAGTGAAAGAGGAGAGTGAAAAAGTTGGCTTAAAGCTCAACTTTCAGAAAACTAAGATCATGGCATCTGGTCCCATCACTTCATGGGAAATAGATGGGGAAACAGTGGAAACAGTGTCAGACTTTATTTTTGGGGGCTCCAGAATCACTGCTGATGGTGATTGCAGCCATGAAATTAAAAGACGCTTACTCCTTGGAAGGAAGGTTATGGCCAACCTAGATAGCATATTTAAAAGCAGAGACGTTACTTTGCCAACAAAAGTCCGTCTAGTCAAGGCTATGGTTTTTCCAGTGGTCATGTATGGATGTGAGAGTTGGACGGTGAAGAAAGCTGAGCGCTGAAGAATTGATGCTTTTGAATTATAGTGTTGGAGAAGACTCTTGAGAGTCCCTTGGACTGCAAGGAGATCCAATCAATCCATCCTAAAGGAGATCAATCCTGGGTGTTCATTGGAAGAATTGATGTTGAAGCTGAAACTCCAATACTTTGGCCACCTCATGCGAAGGTTGACTCATTGGAAAAGACCCTAATGCTGGGTAGGATTGGGGGTTGGAGGAGAAGGGGACGACAGAGGATGAGATGGTTGGATGGCATCACCGACTCGATGGACATGGGTTTGGGTAGACTCCGGGAGTTGGTGATGGACAGAGAGGCCTGGTGTGCTGCAATTCATGGGGTCACAGAGTCGGACACGACTGAGCGACTGAACTGAGCTGAGTTTCTGGTCTGCATAGCTGCACAGCTACAGGGACCTACTGATCAGTAAGAGCAATGGCAACACCAGCAGTACTTGCAGGCTGGGCTCCTGCCAAAGGCTGGTCAGTACTTCGTCACTTCTGATTCACTCTCTTCTCCCTTTTACTCCTCTTCCAAAAGATTGCAACTAATTCCCTGCATTAAATCCCTCTCTGCTAGAGTTATCTGTAGTGCATCCTCTTTTCTTGACTGGACACAGATGTCTACACCATTTAACACATGAGGAACCTGAGGCACAGAGAGGTTAAATAACTTGTCCCGATTACACAGGTAGGAAGCACCAGAAAACACAGATAAAAGGAAAAAAAGATACTAAATTAAGTCAAAGCTCCTTAAGCATTTCAATCAAAGTCCTTCATAATTATTTCCCTTTCTCCTTCCACACCTCATAGACCAGTTGGAGAGTGACACCTAGTAGGAAATCGTGCTGTGTTGTCATTGTTGTTAAATGAATGAATGCATGCATGCCAAGTGCAACATACTTGTGTAAAACCCCAGCAGGATCTGTGACTGCAGAAGATGTCTGATAGACCAGTTAGGGGATATCTAATAAACAAATGAATAGACAGGCACCAAGCACACAGTAAATCAACCTGAGAAGTGATTCCCTCCGTTTATACTCCTTCCTTCCTGCCTCAGTATTAGAGACTCACTGCATTTGAGACACTGAATATCCACATGCCTTATACACAGCAAGTATACAGTAGGTGCACATTCGTTAAATGAATGAATGAATCAAGCAAAATTGTGTCCCATCAAACCACAGCTCAATGATGTTAAAAATTCTAGTTTATCAAAATATAAACTTTTCCAGGAGTACAGCACAAAAGAAAACCATTACATTTTCTTACATTTTCCTAAAAACACAACCCTGCAACATAACAGCCTGAAAATAATTAGATGTTAATGTCTGTAACTTAAAAAAAAAAGCCATAGTTAATCTCAGGGGACATCCTGTATGAAAAAGGGAAAAACAATGAGTCATGGATTCTAACCTCCTATTTATAATTTGGATCCACAAATGATCTGTTGCTAAAGGAGAAGAAAGCCATTAATCTCCCAACTCAGGGAGCAATTTTATATTTTGAATAAAAACAAAATAAACAGCATAAAGGAGGGAAATAAATTAGATATACAGTAATTAGCTTGAAAGCTGGATTTTCCTGCCTAACACTCTATTTGGAACTTAAGCCTCATCCATCAAATCGAAAGTGTATCCGATGACACGGAGATTTTCCATTCCCTTTTCAGAGAAAATTAGTTGATCTGAATAGTAAATTGACAGGACCCAGAAGGGAGAACGGAGTGATAGGATTATAGTTGAGGTGGGAGCGGATGCTTAATGAAGTTTGGTGAAGCCCTGACTTCTGCACTTTTAACCTCCTGGCCTCTGTGGTTCTTTATTCACTAAGATGTTGGATTTTTTTACCTGTGAAATCTTAGAAGGTTCAGGATTCTTAAAAAATTGAATCTAATAGGGACCTTATTCATTTTCTAATCCAGCATCTTAATTTTACAGATTTAGAAAGCTCAGTCAATGGCAGTAATGCTGCTGCTGCTGCTGCTAAGTCGCTTCAGTCGTGTCCGACTCTTAGCGACCCCACAAACTACAGCCTACCAGGCTCCTCCGTCTATGGGATTTTCCAGGCAAGAGTACTGGAGTGGGGTGCCATTGCCTTCTCCGAATGGCAGTAATAGACTTGGTTAAATTTGCACAACAAAATCAACTGAAATTCTAGGACCAAAATCCTGGCTATGTATCTCCCTGCCCTTTTCCACAAAGCTCTATAAAGACAAAAGCACCCCAAATCACAAGATGGGTCCTTCAGTTCAGTTGCTCAGTCATGTCCGACTCTTTGCACCCCATGGACTGCAGTATGCCAGGCTTCCCTGTCCATCACCAACTCCAGGAGCTTATTCAAACTCATGTCCATTGAGTTGGTGATGCCATCCAACCACCTCATCCTCTGTCGTCCCCTTCCCCTCCCACCTTCAATCCTTCTGAGCATCAAGGTCTTTTCCAATGAGTCAGTTCTTCGCATCAACGCATTATTTTTGATTGTATGCAACACTTTCTGCGTAAGAGCGGCCTTTATGCTGAATTATGGTGAAGGTTTGCTGCCCTTTCAATCTTCACTCAGTGTATGTTCCCTCAACCATTTTTACTTCTAACTGAAAACCCTCTCCAGATTCTTCTGCACTCATCTGCAACTTATTCTGGTGTCCAATTATTATGTTTTCTCTCCCCATTATTTTGGAATGTCCTGCTAGAAGAATTTTTTCAGCAATGGTTTGGTAACTGATTAGTCGACATATATATAAATATATATAATACTGTTGTTTTTTAATATAATATAGAACTACCCAAGCAGTTGCCCTGTATGATTAGAATAACAATGTAAGACTTCCCTAGAGGTCCAGTGGCTAAGACTCTGTGCTCCCAATGCAGGAGGCCCAGGTTTGAGCCCTGGTCAGGGAACTGATCCCACATGCTACAACTAAGAGTTTACATACTGCAACTAAAGATCTCGCATGCGGCAACAAAGACCTGGTGCAGCCAAATAAATAAATTTTATTTTATTTATTTATTTTTTTTTAAAGAAATTATGCCTGAGTGTTCTGGCTGAATGTATAAACGTTGGAGAAAAGAGGGAAGGATCTGGGTGGTCCCATCTTGGCTTCTACCACTCTGCTTTGTTTTACATATCAATTTCATTTGTTTTCATCCACGAGGTTTTGAGGTTTCCTTGGGACAAAAGATTCCAAGGGTGATATGTGCCTGTGTTTTGCTCAGTTTCCTCTTTGAACGATTGAAATAAGTCCTTATCTGTGAAGAGTTTCTGGATGTGGACAAAAGGAGGAACCTAAACAGTTATGGTTAATTATGCTTTGATGTATCACATGTCGCCCTGGGACTTTGTCACCACAGCTCTGAGACGCGGGATGAATTCCGCTCATTGGAAACCTGGGGAGCGGAGGCTGGGGAAGATGCAGTGACAGGGTCCGAGGTCTCTCAGGGACATGGCGGTGGGGCTGAGAAAGGGGCTGAAGGCCCCGAGAACCGGGTCTGTCCTCCCAGAGCTCACAACATGTGGTTTACCAGCTTGGCTTGGGTTACGGTTTGCATTGTGTTCCCCAACAGATTCATGCTCTTAAATCCTAACCCCCCCCAGCATTTCAGAACATAGCCGTACTTGGAGACAGGGTCTTTACAAGGGTAATCAAGGTAAAGCCAGGTCGTCCTGTGACAGGAAAGGAACTCGGCACACCTGCCCTTACCTTTAAAAAAACAGCCAGAAGCTGTGGACTCCCATGCCCACTGCGAACCACCGCCTGCCATCTATTGCTGCAGCAGAAAGAGCCAGCAACAGCTTCCACTTCTGAAACTCAGAAAACATGGGAAATAGCTTCACCTCAGAGGCCAGGAGGGAGGGGAAGGGCAGATGACAGGCTAAATAACAATCAGCGGGCAAGACCTACATCTCGCGAGATTGCCCTTTAGTTAGTTCTGTTTCCCAGAGTTCATTTTCTCTGTCTCTCTTTTTTTTTTTTTTACTATTTATTTATTTATATGGCTGAACTGGGTCTTAGGGCACACAGGATCGTCCTTGTGGCTTGTGGTATCTTTAGTTGTAGCATATGGAAATAAGACAAGTGTTTCTTGGACTGCAAGGAGATCAAACCAGTCAATCCTAAAGGAAATCAACCTTGACTATTCATTGGAAGGACTGTTGCCGAAGCTGCGATCTTTTGACCACCTGATGACAAGAGCCGACACCTTGGAAAACACCCTGATGCTGGGAAAGATTGAAGGCAGGAAGAGAAGGGGGCGGCAGAGGATGAGATGGTTGGATGGGATCACCGACTAAATGGACGTGAATTGGAGCAAATTCTGGGAGCTAGTGGAGGACAGAGAAACCTGATATGCTGCAGTCATGGAGTCACAAAGAGTCAGACATGACTGAGCGACTGAATGATAACAATGGGATCTAGTTCTCATACCAAGGTTCAAACTAGGCCCCCTGCATTGGAGGTGCAGAGGCTTAGCCACCAGGGAAGTCCCAGAGTTGACATTCTTTAAGCTTCTGCTATTGTTCAAACACAAGGAAAACTATCAGGTTCTATGACAAAAGGAACTGAGAGTGAAAAATCTATTTCTGTCCTCCAAGAGCACACAGTCTTAGGGAGGAAACAGGAGTGCAAACAAATAATTATAGCCCTCTGTCATCATTTAATGGTAGTAATTTTCTAAGGTCATTGGGACATAGGGAAAGTGGCTTGGGAGTCAGGAGAGGGCTTCACAATGTGGGACACTTCTGTTACTGCTTCTGTAGAGAACAGAAGGGTGAATAGAGTGTTGGCTAGATAGTGAAGAGGGAAGGGGTGTTCCTGGCTAAGGGAGCATAGGCAAAGGTGCTAGAATTGTCAGAGAGATGAATCTAAGAGTGAGTGAGTCCAAGTAGTGTGGTATAGATGTGTGAGGATGCAGAGAGAAAATGGCAAGAGATGAGACTGGAGACTCAGCAGCTATGAAGACCTTGTTATTAAACAAAGAAGAACAAAGCTGTCTCCATTAGATCTGTTCCTTTTTCACTTTAATCTTTCTGCTCTGTTGCCTGTGCTTATTCATGCTGCCTCTGACCTTTAAGATTCCATTCATAGAGAGATATAGAGTTGCAGAACAGAGAATAACACTTACCTTGTTAGAGATTTATAGGAATATTGGGGCCTGACATACTGGATAGCTAAAGAACAAAAGATTCTGACAGCCAGAAGTTTGCAGCAACTAACCACACCCTTCCCTCACCTTGCCTTTAAGGCTTTGCTGAAATCCTTTAAGGAATTTGGGCTTTTTTTTTTTTTGCACAAGCCACTCATCTCCTTGCATGGTCCTGAAATTAACCTTTCTCTGCTCCAAACTCCAATGTTTTGGAATTGTTTGGCCTCACTGTGCATTGGGCACATGAACTTGCATTCAGTAACAATTCTGATTGTCTTTAATCCAATATGACTGGTGTCCTTATATAAAGGAGAAACTCAGACACAGGCAAGTACAGAGGGAAGACCATGTGAAGACACAGGAAGAATACCATGTTAATGTGAAGAACATCCACAAACCAAGGAGAGAGGACTAGAACAGATCCTTCCCTCACAGCCGTCACAAGGAACTGAGTCTGCTGACATCTTGATTTTGGAATTCCGAGTTCCAGAACTGTGAGAAAATAAATTTCTGTTTAAGCCACCCAATTGGTGGTACTTTGTGATGCCAACCATAGCAGATGAATACAAGTGGTCACCCATTAAGCACATGAGATATCAGTTTTGATGGTGGAAAGAGTGTTCTTAAGAATGCAGGAAAGTTTGGGGCCACCAGATGAAAATAGAAGGCTTTGAGTAGTGGAATGGAAGAAAGAGAAGAAATGTCCAATAGAATAGAGGCCCCACAAAGCCCTGCTAACTTTCTACCCATGTTGCCCATGCCAGCCCTGCTACCAGGAATAAATCCACAAGCCAAATTATTCAGCATCATGTGTATTGGGACCAGAAATGCATTATTTAATTTTTTTGCAGCAGATGTACCTTTTTAATCTGGTTTTGTTTTAGGCTAAAATTATAATATTAAATTTTAATATTCAAACATTAGCATGAGTTTGCATTCCCTGAATGTCCACCCACCTCTTTCCTCCAGCATGTGCTGAATGGCAATAGGGAAAGGCCAGACGCAGAGAGCTGGAAAGAGAGCCAGGCTAGGGCTGCTTATCCTTCCCGGCTCCAGACTGGTCATGTGACCTTGACACATCTCTTCACTCCTCTGGGGCTCAGTGACTTCCTCTGCAAAACGATGGTGACCTAGGTGTTCTTTAAGATTTCCCCAGTTCAAAGTATTCACAAGTCTGTGCATCTCTAGAGGCTAAAGGGAGCCAAGTAGAAATTAACCACAGATGACTGTAGGAATTGAGCTTTTGTCTGTGTCATTGTCGTTGTCAGAGCTAGAAGGGGTCTTGGAGAGTCATGGAAAGTGAGTACCTCCAAGTGTTGTTAGGTGTGCAACCCAAGCAGGTTCTCTACAGTCCTTTAGAGACCTTAAACAAAGAAAGATTCGTAGTGCCTGTTCCTTACCCTCCTCTGTAAATGATAAGGCATAAAAATTACATGTATGCTAAAAATAAAAGATTTTCTGCCTATAAAAAATCTTTGATTATTCATTGAAGTTTCTGTGATTCTGTAGGTCTGACTCTGTGTATGTGTGTGCCTGTGCCTCAGTTTCTCTGGTATCCCAAGCAGGTTTTCTGTCTTTCTTTGGTGTAATTAAGCCTTAAAAAGTGAGTGCTTCAGGACTCCTTTGTATTGTCTATGCTAAGTGTGGCCTAATCATTTCTATTATTGGTAAGAGTATAATTTGGTGTCACTTTACTTAGTACCTAGATCTTCTCCACAGCCCTCACCCCTAATTAAAATCTTTCTACTACAACTGATAGCATCACCCTAATCCATCCAAAAGGAAAATTCACCTAAGAGAAATTCTTTGCCAAAACTTGGAGAGAATTTGGGTAAGTTGACTTACATCTCTCCAGGCCCTCTCCCCCAACCTCCCCAATTTGTTTACCTTTATTTTATTTATTTTTTAATTGGGATATGATTGCTTTACAATGCTGTTAGTTTCAGGTTTATAGCAAAGTGAATCTTTTCTTTTTAATTGCATTTATTATTTTTGGCTGTGCTGGGTCTTCCTTCCTGCTCAGGCTTTTCTCTAGTTGCAGTGAGCGGGGGTTACTCTCTAGTTGTGGTGTTTAGGTTTCCCGTTATGGTGGCTCCTCTAGAGCACAGGCTCAGTAGTTGTGGCACATAGGCTCAGTTGCTCCGCAGCATGTGGGATCTTCCCGGACCAGGGATTGAACCCATGTCTCCTGCATTGGCAGGCGGATTCTTTACCACTGAGCTACCAGGGAAGCCCCCAAAGTGAATCTTTTATAGAAATACATATATTCACTCTTTTTTAGATTCTTTTCCCATGTAGACCACTACAGAGTATTGACTAGCGTTCCCTGTGCTATACAGTAGGTCCTTATTAGTTATCTATTTATATATTAGCAGTGTGTTTGTGTCAATCCCAATCCTTCCAATTTCTCCTGCCCTCCATACCCCTCCATAACCAGAGGTTTGTTTTCTACATCTGTAATGCTATTTTGGTTTTGTAGATAAGTCCACTAATAGCCTTTTTTTAGATTCCACATATAAATGATATCATATGATATTTGTCTTTGACTTACTTCACTCAATATGACAATCTCTAGGTCCATTCATGTTGCTGCAAATGACATTATTTTGTTCTTTTTTATGGCTGAGCAATATTCCATTGTTTATATGCACTATATCTTCTTTATCCATTCCTCTGCTGATGGACATTTACGTTGCTTCTATGTTCTGGCTTCTGCTTTATTGACTAAACCAAGCCTTTGACTGTGGGGATCACAACAAACTGTGGAAAATTCTTCAAGAGTTGGGAATACCAGACCACCTTACCTGCATCCTGAGAGACCTGTATACAGGTCAAGAAGCAACAGTTAGAACCGGACATGGAACTACAAACTGGTTCCAAATTGAGAAGGGAGTACGTCAAGGCTGTATATCGTCACCCTGCTTATTCAACTTATATGCAGAGTACATCATGAGAAATGCTGGGCTGGAGGAAGCACAAGCTGGAATCAAGATTGTCGGGAGAAATATCAATAACCTCAGATATGCAGATGACACCCTTATGGCACAAAGCAAAGAGGAACTAAAGAGCCTCTTGATGAAAGTGAAAGAGGAGAGTGAAAAAGTTGGCTTAAAATTCATCATTCAAAAACTAAGATCATGATGTCCAATCCCATCACTTCATGGCAAATAGATGGGGAAACAAAGGAAACAGTGATAGATTTTATTTTCTTGGGCTCTAAAATCACCACAGATGGTGACTGTGCCATGAAATTAAAAGGTGCTTGCTCCTTGGAAGAAAAGCTATGACCCACCTAGACAGCATATTAAAAAGCAGAGACATTACTTTGCAAACAAAGGTCCATCTAGTCACAACTATGGTTTTTCCAGTAGTCATGTATGGATGTGAGAGTTGGACTATAAAGAAAGCTGAGCACTGAAGAATTGATGCTTTTGAACTATGGTGTTGGAGAAGACTGTTGAGAGTCCCTTGGACTGCAAGGAGATCAAACCAGTCAATCCTAAAGGAAACCAGTCAATCCTAAAGGAAATCAGTCCTGATTATTCATTGGAAGGACTGATGCTGAAGCTGAAGCTCCAATATTTTGGCCACCTGATGCAAAGAACTGACTCATTGGAAAAGACTCTGATGCTGGGAAAGATTGAAGGCAGGAGGAGAAGGGGACAATAGAGGATGAGATGGTTGGATGGCATCACCAATTTGATGGACATGAGTTTGAGCAAGCTCTGGGAGTTGGTGATGGACAGGGAAGCCTGGCGTGCTGCAGTCCATGGGGCCACAAAGAGTCGGACATGACTGTGCGACTGAACTGAACTGATGATCTGGCTATTCTGGATAGTGCTGCAAAGAACATGGGGGCACACCCTCTTCCTGATCAGCCCCATTAGTCAAATCAGCAGATTGTAAGGATACTTAAAGTGCTTCATTGAAGAGTCAGGTCATGCCAGAAGAGGACTATGACATAGTGAGAGCAAAGGATGACTTTTCAGCTAACTTGGAATTTTCCTAAAAAAAAACAATGCTTCTATTCTTAGGTCTTGGAGAGGAGGGATGTTCTTTGCCATATAACATAACTTAATCAAGAAAGTGACATCCATCACCTTTCCCACATTCTGTTGCTTAGAATCAAGTCACAGGTTTTGTGCACACAGGGGATTGCATTAAGGGCAACTACTAATGTGAATTACCTTAGGGTATTTCTCCACACCATGCTTCTTATAACTATTTTGAACCCCTAGTAGTATTCTGCTTCCTCTTTCCATAGCACAGAAGCAAAAATGGGAGACTGACTTGGTGGAATAAAGGAGCACTGCTTGGCTTTTCTCCATTTAGTTCAAAAAATTTTATATCACATCACTGATCTTGGAAATTCTTAAGTAAAATGAGAAACCAAATGAACAATAAAAGTTAATACCATTTACATCTTTTATTTACTGGGTTCTACACACTGTAACAAATATTTATTTCATTAAATATTGTAGGTTCCTATTATTAATCCCATTTTGTAGATGAGAAAGTGAGAATTTAGAACTTGAGCAAAATCTGTCTGACCCAAGACCATCAATCCTTGGTATAGAATAATAAGCAAAAACCTTGCAGAATGCTTAATGTGTTCTAAGCAGTGTTCTGTGGGTTCTATCTATATTAATGGAGTCATTTAATTTTCATATTACTCCTAGAAGATAGGTAACGCTTTTGACTCCATTTTATATATGAAAAGGCTGAGAGTCAGAGATGTTAGTTAACTAGACTTAAATTAAATCATGCAGCTGGTAATGAGCAGAGCTGAAATTAACCCAGAAAGTATGTTCCCAGGATGTGTATTTTTTAGCTTTGTACTATCCTGTTGCTACTGTCTTCGGGACGAAAGAATGAGTCTTAGTAGATCTACTTTCACAAGAGCTAGTACAATCAATAACTCATAGTAGGTCCTTGCTACTATGTGCTATCTAAAGAAAGGACATATGAAAAAAAAAATAGAATGAGCAAATGAGTAAATAAAAGACCTTTCATCAAGAATAATCTTCCATTTAAGAAGCAATGTACTTCGACTGAAATAGCTGGTCAAATGCAGGCTTTAAGCAGTATTTCAGATTTTTAGTCCAAATATGAAAGTTTAATGACTAGAATTATAAGCTGGTTAGTTCAAATAGTAAGCTAACTGACTGAATATTTAATGACGCTAAGTGATTTTTGTTGTATTAGTCTCCTATTGTTGCTGTAACGAATTACTACAAACCTAGCTTAAAGGGCTTCCCATGTGGCGCCAGTGGTAAAGAACCTATCTGCCAATTCAAGAGACATAACAGACCTGGGTTCAATCCCTGGGTCAGGAAAATCCCCTGAAGAAGGGCATGGCAACCCACTCCAGCATTCATGCTTGGAGAATCCCAAGAACAGAGGAGCCTGATGGGCTACAGTCCACAAGTCACAGAGAAGTGACTTAGCACACACACATGTACTAGCTTAAAACAACATGAATTAATTATCTTACAGTTCTGAAATTTGAAAGGGGTCTCATTGGGCATACAAATCATCAGAGCTGCCTTCTTTCTGGAGACTCAAGGGGAGAATCTCTCTCCTTGATTTTTCCAGCTTTTATAGGTCACCTCTATTCCTTGGCTCAGGGCCCCCTTCTTCCATCTTCAAGACCAAAAGCATCTGGCTGAATCCTTCTTATGCTGCCCTCTCTCTGGTTCTCCCTCTGTTTCCCTCTTCCCCTCTAAGGATCCTCGTGATTACACTGGGTTCTCCTGGATAATCCAGGATAATCGCCCTATTTTAAGGTCTGCCCATTAGCAACCATAACTTCATATGCCATGTTAATTCTCCACTGCATGTAACACATTCACAGGTTCAGGGGATCAGGATGTGAACATCTTTGGGAGCTATTATTTTGCTTGCTACAAATCTTGGTTTAGGTTTTTGGTTATGTTTGTGTTTTTGCAGGAGGAAGTGATAATTACATTGTGGGTATTATTATTTTTCAACCTTATGTTTCAAAGATGCATATCATACAATTTACAGATGAAAAGATAGGTGTTTGAAATTTCCTTCAAAATAACACAAAAGGAAAGAAGATGGAGAGAAATTAAGCAAAACTGGCCATAAGCTGATAATTGTTGAAGATGTAAGGAGATTTTTTTTTTTTGCTTTGGCTGTACCTCGTGGCTCATGGGACCTTAGTTCTCTCTGACTAGGGATTGAACCTTGGCCACAGCAGTGAAAGCAATGAGTCCTAATCACTGGAGAATTTCTGAATCTGTGAGTTTGATATGTATGGTTCACTAAACTATGCCATTCTACCTACTTTTGAATATATTGAAAAATTTTATAAACTAAATAACAAAACTGCAGAAGGGCATGTCAACCCATTCCAGCATTCTTGCCTAGAGAATCCCATGGACAGAGGAGGCTGGCGGGCTACAGTCCATAGGGTTGCAAAGAGTTGGATATGAATGAAGTGACTTAGCACGCACGCAAAAATCAAAATAACTTAGACCAGGAGACAGCATAAATTGAGCAATTCTATGTATCAGGCACTATGCTAGATGCCTCATTTACATCATCTCATTTGATTCCTAAAAGAGCCCTATGAGAAAAACATTAATAGGCCCACTTACAAATAAGTAACCTGATGCTTAAATGGTTAAATGGCTTGCCCGTTGTACCAAGAACCAGGTGCTGAATGCAGGTTTCCTTTGATTTCAAAGCCTATGTTTTTCATCACTGTTTGATGTTAAACAGCAAATTTAGGCTAAGGAGCTATATAAGGCACTGGTAAAGTAACAATATTTAGAAGATGTGATGCTTGGTCTCAGGGAAATCAAGGCCTAGAAAATATTAGTTCAATTGCAACTCTAGTCCTGAGGCTTAATTTCCAACAGAAGAGGAGAGGCAAATTGTCTCAACTCTCTAGATTGCAGCCTCTTTACCTATATGATGAAATCATGGAATCTATCCTGCAAATGATAGAGAATAGCAGGGAAGAACAAATGAAATCTTTTAGGTAAAAGCCGTTATGAACAGTAAAGAGCTTTATAAGTACAAAGATAAAATGCAACAATGATGATAATGTGCCTTAAGATAAAAAGGCTCTTGGCACACACAGAAATAAGATTTTTAGTGTTCCATATCGAGGTCTCCTAAGTCCCATGGTTCTTCCTTCATGAAAGCTCCCCAGAAAATCCACACGGAGTGAGGCTGACCCTAGAAACACCCAAGACAGCAACAATTCAGAGCAATTGTGAGAGGCTCCGTCATCCCATCGGCATGACTCTACCTGAGGGACTTAGCACACAGGAAGAGCTTAGCACACAGGAAGAGCTCCATACAGGGAACAGGAATTATCTTTGATGTAGGGACTGGGAAATCAATCATGACATGGTATCTTACTAAAAGATAAGAACAGATAGTGTTAGACACATGTTAACCTTCAACTTGACACACCTTCAGGATTGGTCCCAGCTACAATGTCCAGTTTATCTCTCACCACACCCATACCCTAGTCATATGCCTTTCATTCTGGCCTGAGGTAAAATGGTTTCCAAGGAAACTTTGTTTGGTTCCTCATTCTTCAAGATTCTTTAAGATTCAAATCAGATCCTTCCTTAGAGAGACTTTTCTGGTTCAAGTCCAAGTTGAATTAGATGTCTCTCCTTTGACTTACATGAAATCCTATGACTTTCAAACTACTGTTATCTATTTTAGCACTAGACCAAGAGGTGCTGATGGAAGCAGTCGACTTTCATTGCTCTCTCTCTAGTGTCTACAGTAGGCCAGAGAACATAGTAGGGGTCTTGTAATTGTGGCTTGAATGAAAGATGGTATGCCATAGAAAATAAATATTATTTAATACTGTGTGTAATCAGTTGTTAAGTTGTGTCTGACTCTTTGCAACCCCACGGACTGTAGCCCATTGGTCTCCTCTGTCCATGGGATTTCTCAGGCAAAAATATTGAAATGTGCTGCCATTTCCTTCTCTGGGGAATCTTCCCAACCCAGGGGTCAAATCTGCCTCTCCTGCATTGACAGGAACATTCTTTACCACTGAGACACTAGGGAAGCCCATTATTTAATATCCTCCTCCCTTTAAAGAGGTGATTCTTTGTAATCAAAAGTTTCTTTGCTGAGTATTATTAATACATTGGCTGTAAGTATGTAAGCAGCTGAAATCTACATTGTTAATTATAGTTAGGAGAGAGATTTGGAGGAAGACAAGATCAGAAAGAGTGGAAAAGGAATCCTCAGGGAGATGGTTATGTTAATTGATACAAGGCCAGTGATTATAACAAATAAACCTTGAAATATCCTTGACTCAATACAATGGAAGTTTATTTCTCACTCACATAAAGTTTAATTCCCAGGTATATAAAGTTTTTCACTCCTGCAAGCCCCCATAAGATGATCCTGATGGCAAGGGGTAGGGCTGTGGGTTAGAGTTCCAGTTAGTTCTGCCTCACACAGCGCCAGATTGATGGAGGTTTCAATGCCATAAACAGTCCCTGGACTGAAACATCAAGCCAGGAAGGGGGTTAAGTGAGAGAGGATTGTCCGTGGGAGGTTTTTATGGGCCACACTATCAGGAAGTGGTACATGTCATTTCTTCCCATGTTCCACTGGATAAAAATTAGACATCATTAACAGGAGTGAGGAGCCATAATATAATCAGGGGATTGTGCAGTTTTATCATCTGTAAAAACTGTAATGGAGGGACATTCTTCATTTTCAGTAAGTCGTCTAAGTGGTGCGTTTGAGGCCAGGAATCATTAGTAAGGCATATTAGTAAGTCTCTCTCTGGTCTGTGATGTTTCTAAACCAAAAGAAACAAGAGAAGTGATGGACAGGAGTGGAGCTGAGAAGCATCTGGGAAGGGGGGGTGCTGGGACATCTTCATCAAGGGTTGTTTGTCTATCAGCATGGTTTAGGTATCACCCTAGATGGGTGACTCGAACGTGCCACAGAAGTAAGTGAGATTTAGAGATGCCATAGTCTGAACTGAAGGCATATTAGCAGGGCATATGTAGGGGAAAAATTTGCTTGGGTGGAACCTGAGACTTGAGCAAAATTAAACCATTATCAACTCCATCATGTGGCTGCAATCTTATTTTAGGGTGTTATTCCTTTAGCTTGAGACCCATAATGATGTATGTCACCCTCTGTGTCTTAGTTAGACCAGTCCGCTATAACACTATGACATAGACTAGGTGACTTAAATGAGAGACATTTATTTCTCACAGTTCTGGAGGTGGGGAAGTTCACGATCAAGGTGCTGGTAGATTTGGTCCCTGTGAAAGCTCTCTTCCTGACGTGCAGATGGTCACCTTTGCAGGTGTCTTCACATAATGGAGAGTGAACCAGCTCTGGTTCTCTTCCTCTTATAGGGACACGAAGCCCATCATGGGGCCTCCTCTTCATGACCTCATCTAAATCCAACCAACTCACAAATGCACCATCCCAAAATACCATCGCGTCGGTGATTAAGGCTTCAATAAAGGAATTTTGGTGGGAGACAAACATTCAGTCCATAACACCTATGTCAGGAGCTCCAGAGACCCCTTTATCAGAGTCAATAATGAGCTTCCACCAGCAGGTTGCCCCAGGGCTCTGCAAGTGTTTGTGTTTTTACCTGAGAGAGAAAAAACACAACTTTGTTTCAATAAACTTTAAATTTTGGAATAATTTTAAACTGATGGAACAATTGTAAAGATGGTACAAAAAATATCCATATATTCTTCATCCAGCGTCCACTATCACTATCATCTTATGTTACCATGGTATGTTTATCAAAAGTAAGGAACAAACATTGGTACACTATTTTTAACCAAACTCCAGACTTTATTTGGATTTCACCCATTTCTCCATTAACACCTCTTTCCTGTTCTAAGACCAAATGTAGGATAACACATTGCAAGTAGTTGTCATGTCTCTTTAGTCTCTTCTGGTTTGTAACAGTGTCTCGGTCTTTCCCTGTTTTTGAAGACCTTTACAGTTTTGAGGAATATGGGTCAGATATTTTGTAGAATGTCTCTCTATTGGGATTTTTCTGATGAAAAACTGTATTTATTCTGCAATACATGCCAGGATTTTGATTCTGCTCTGACCAAGTGACCCATACATAAATGGGGCTCTGTTTCATTTTTGTGAAGAAACATCTGCTTGACACACAGAATTTCTGCAGATGGGTATTATTCCTCCATCCTCAATGCCTCCAGGACTAAGAGATGTTGGGTCCAAAGGAAAGGGCATAGATATTAGAACTATAAAAACCTAG
Organism: Okapia johnstoni; assembly: GCA_024291935.2. Lineage (NCBI taxonomy): Eukaryota > Metazoa > Chordata > Mammalia > Artiodactyla > Giraffidae > Okapia > Okapia johnstoni. Next base: position 61,156,109 of record CM044309.1, read on the forward strand.
ATTCAATCTTAGCCTATATTTACTAACTTTAATCTTGGGCAGATTACTGCATTTCTGTGAGCTTCAGTTTATTCTTTTTAAAAACTGAGAATAAAACATAGAGTTTGTGGTAGTGTTGTGAAAATGAAATGAGCTAGTATGTAGCACTTGGAATATTACATAGCACAGGAGGGTGTTTAATAAACTTCAATTTCCTTCCCCCACATTTATTTTCTTTTTTCAGTCACCCCAGAATCTGCCTCCAAATATCACCTGTTGTAATTTGTTCCCAATAAGAATTTATGGAAAATGGAGATGGAGGTAACTACCCAGATCACAATCCCCCCATGGTCTCACCTCTGTGATTAATTTCTTTCTTATAGTAATGGGCCCTGCCATCTTTACCATAGGAGGGACTTGTGACCCAAGCGGACCAATAACAGGGCCCTTCTTCCCTGATTGTAGTGATTGGTCCAAGTCAAGCCAATCAGAGTCCTTCCCTGAGATTTTCCCTACTGGAGTTAATAAAGAGAAAGACTGACTTTAGAGCTAGTGATCTGAGCTCATATCTGGCTTAAGCTATTGTCATTACACAAATGAACTTGGGTGACTCATCAAGGAATTCAAGTGCTGATATATGTCAGGTTTAAACGAGGGAGTTATTGTAATACATACCATTTCTTTCACTTTGCTTATACTGTCCCCATGTTTTTCAAGTTTATCTGCAACCTGTCCCTCCATCCATTAATTCATTCAGTCAACAAACTGAATGTCTTTGTGTGCTCAGGATAGCACCATTTATAAAGATGGTTAAATAAATAAATAAATAAATAAAGGTCCCCTCCCTGAGAATGTTTACAATACAAAGTGTCACAGCCAGGTGAGGAAACAAGGGCAGAGGCAACAAGCGTGGCACTGGGTTTGGTGCAGGCAGACGTGGTTTCAACTCCCAGTTCTGTCATGACTAACTGAGAGGGCCAGATCCACTCTCCACCCTTCACGGGCCCTCTGCTCTGGGAGACCAACCTGCAGGGACCACTTCAACAAGCTCCAGTGCCTTCTGGATCCTTACTGGGTTTAGCTCCCAGAGGAGGTCAGAAGTTGAGAGGAGACACAGGTGGGCCAGCTTCCTCCTGAACCGTGACTTAGGACTAGCTGTCTCCTACCACCTGAGGTCCCTGCTCCTCTCGAGGTGTGCTTGGGACACAATACTCTCCTCTCCTCCCTTTAGTCCTATGGGTAACAACCCTGTTGCTAACAAGTTCTGAAGTACCACACTAATCCCTGTGGCTTCCTAATATCGCTCTTACCTTTTCCAGTGATTTTTTATTAAATTGCTTTTAAAGTAATCTCCCCTGCATAGCCATCTGTTTTCTGTTGGGACTCTAAGCAGTCCATGGGGGTAATCTTGCTTGTTTTTTTTTTTTTTTAACTTTTTAAGCTTTTATTATTTCATCTGTAAAATGGAATTAAGTACATTTCCTTCTGTCTGGTCCTGCTGCTGCTGCTGCTGCTGCTGCTAAGTTGCGTCAGTCATGTCCGACCCCATAGGCGACAGCCCACTAGGCTCCCCCATCCCTGGGATTCTCCAGGCAAGAATACTAGAGTGGGTTGCCATTTCCTTCTCCAATGCATGAAAGTGAAAAGTGATAATGAAGTCGCTCAGTCGTGTCTGACTCTTAGCAACCCTATGGACTGCAGCCTACCAGGCTCCTCTGTCCATGGGATTTTCCAGGCAAGAGTACTGGAGTGGGGTGCTATTGCTTTCTCCCTGTCTGGTCCTAGGCAACTTTAAAGAGGACACTTAGAAGATGGGAAAGACTATTAGCATGGGAGAAGAATGGGTCAGGGTTTAAATCCAACTTTTGCTCTTACAAATCAAGTAATCTCCAGCATTTTCAATAAATCTCTTTGTGATACAGTTCCTTGTGGGTAAAAGGATTACAACAAATGTCCTACAGAACTTAGAGTTTGGGGACTTCCCTGGTGGTCCAGTGGTTAAGCATCGGCCTGCCAATGCAGGGGACAGGGGTTCGATCCCTGGTCTGGGAAGACTCCACATGCCTCAGGGCAACTAAACCCATGCACCACAACTACTGAAGCCCACACAGCCTAGAGCTGGTGCTCCACAACAAAAGAAACCACCGCAAGAACCTATTTGCAGGTCAGGAATAGAGACACAGATGTAAAGAAAGGACTTGTGGACACAGCAGGGGAAGGAGAGGGTGGGACGGATTGAAAAAGTAGTATTGACATATATGCACTACTATATGTAAAATAGCTAGTGGGAAGCTGCTGTATAACACAAGGAGCCCAGCTTGGTCATCTGTGACAATCTAGATGGATAGGATGAGTGGGGTGGGAAGGAGGCTCAAGAGGGAGAGTATATATGTACACTTATGGCTGATTCATGTTGATGTATGACAGAAACCAACACAACATTGTAATGCAACTTACCCTCTATTAAAAATAAATTTTTTAAATACAATTAAAAATAAAGAAACTACTACAAGAGAAGCCAGCTCACCACAGTGAAGAGTAGCCCCTTCTTGTCCCAACAAGAGAAAACCATGCACAACAACAGAGACCTAACATAGGCAAAAATAAATAAATAGTTAACAGTTAAAAAAAAAGTTAGAGTTTTGGCTGAGACCCCAAAGAAGGGGAAAAGCTAAGTAGCTGTGGATTCTAAAGAGAGGAGCTAGACCCCTCCATATAAGAATTGCTAGCTGGAGACCAAATCTTACACTCCCAACAGCTTGATTACAGGTAGGCTAGAAGCTTCCTTAGAGAGAATAAAATTCTTCCAAAGAGTCTTATAGTAATGGTTTACTGTAATGGTTTATTTCCATTCACCCATGGCAAACTGATGCTGAGCATTTGCTTCAGACTTAAAGTTTACTTTAAGTCCAGCTTGGATACATGATTGTGGTTCATGTTAATATGTTGCAGTTGTTCAGTTGCTAAGTCCTGTCCAACTCTCTGTGACCCCATGGACTGTAGCACACCAGGCTCCTCTGTCCTCCACTGGCTCCCAGAGTTTGCTTAGATGCATGTCCATTGAGTCAGTGATGTTATCTAACTGTCTTATCCTCTGCCTGCCCCTTCACCCTTTGCCTTCAATCTTTCCCAGCATCAGGGTCTTTTCAATGAGTCAGCTCTTCACATTAAGTGGCCAAAGTATTGGAACTTCAGCTTCAACATCAGTCCTTCCAATGAATATTTAGGACTGATTTCCTTTAGGATTGACTGATTGGATCTCCTTGCAGTCCAAAGGACTCATGTTAATGTAGACCATCACAATGCACATGGACCAGGTAGTTTTGCCAGCTGATGAATTTTATATAAATATTTCAAAAACATGTTTGGCTAACTCCTTGAAGGAAAGCTGCCATCTATCCTGTTTCATGGCCCTTGATTTCAGCATGCTCTCTCTTTCCCCACCCTCCAGGTTGCATAGTAGATGAAAAGCACACGTTGGGAACACAACGATTGCAAGGAGAGCTCTTGTCTGCAGCCTCTTGTCAGACCATAGGTGGGTGTGCTTGTTTCAGCAAGACTGCTGGTACTGAGAGTGAGGGGGAGTCAGCTATAATTCTTTCTATTAAATGCCATCTTAACCAATTCTATTATATCACTAAACAGATTTTCAGCTTACCAGGTAGCACTAGTGGTAAAGAACTTGCCTACCAATGCAGGAGATGTAAGACACATGGGTTCAGTCCCTGGGTTGGGAAGATCTGCTAGAGAAGGGAGTGGCAACCCACTCCAGTATCCTTGCCTGGAGAATCCCATGGACAGAGCAGCCTGGCCCGCTACAGTCCATGGGGTTGTAAAGAGTCAGACACAACTGAGTGGGTGCATTACACAAACAGATTTTGGTGGAATGAAGGGTGAGAGTTGGGGAGATGAGAGCAAAGGTATGGACCTCTAATGATGAACAGAATGAAGGCAAAAAGATTCTGATTTTTACGGACTGAGAAAGGTTAACTGGGAAGATTAAAAAAAAAAAAATCACATCTAAGCTAGAGATGAACTGTTTAAGCACCCAGCTCATGGCCCAGTGTTACCCAGACTTAGGAAGGCTCAGCAAACCCCTGCAGTAAGAGCTTTTACCTCTGAGAGGATGAGATGGCAGGGCTAAAAGTCTAAAAGACTTTCCTGTAGAACAGTTTGTAAGTAGAGGAGAGTGAGCTGGAACTATTGTGTTGATTTAATAACAGAGGTCACCTGGCCACATACACAGCTTTCTCATCTGCTCTTGTCTCAAGTGGGAAGCCTAAGACCTATGTGTTACTGGGGTGGAGCTGCCTAGAAATTAACTTACTCAAACAATGGAGGTAGCAAAAACAATATATAGGAACCCCTCATGGGAAGTTACTCCTTCATTATCATGGTCACGGTCATCATACCGTCATGGTTACCCTGCTGGATGCAAAGGTGGTATTGAATGTGTATGAGTGTATGAGTGTTGAATGTGTATGAGTGTGTGTTTGCCTGTGTGTATGTAGATATAAATATCTATATGACATATACACATATATATATAAAACAAACAGTATATCAACATTTTGTGTATACTCTATGTGTATAACTTCCCAACAACCCTGAAAACACATGATTTTTAAAGTTTCATTTCATGTATCAACACACTATAGCTCAAAAGAGACTGGATCACCCAAAGGACTCTCACTCAATAATCAATAAAACCAGGATTATGTCCCCGATGTTACTGGCTCCCAAACCCCTCATAGCTCCATTTTTACTCTATTTGCAATCATTTAGTTAACAAATGATTGTTGATATTGGTTATTAGGTGCCTGGCACCTTGCATGGTGGTTGGGACACCAAAAATGGAAAGGCACTGCCTTTAGGAAGCCCACAGTCTAGTAAAATATTTGGGAATTTGCTTTAACCACTAAAGCACTGTGCAACTATTAGCCGCTTTTGTGGGATTAAAGCAAAGTCACTTTTATCTTTCACCCATTTCTTAAGGAGCTGTGCAAACCTTACCTCCGAACTTTGCATCTCTTATCTCTCTTCCCCTTGGGCTGACCTCCAGCCTGCAGGTGAAATGTTTGCCTCTGGTCTCTAGGTTCCTTTCAGCTGGTTCCCTGTTTGTTGATTCCCTGGCTCTGTCTGTCCACCACATGTTCTGCTCACCTGCCAGGAAGCCTTACTTGGTTTGGTCCTGCCTTTTAGTATCTAATTCCTTTAAGTTGGGACTAGTCAGAGTCCTGTCCTGACAGAAAGAAAAGGCAGCATCCAAGTTCAATTTCGTTTTGCTCGCAGCTGGTGAGTTTTGTTTGTTTTGTGCATGAAAATGTGTCTGTGTTCAGCCTCAGCTTTGAAACAGAAATTGGCCTATAACCAGACTAAAATACCATGTTCTCTGTCACATAAAGACCCTATAATAAAAGAAATGGGCTTCCCAGGCAGTGGTAAAGAATCTGCCTGCTAACGCTGGAGATGCAAGAGAAGCAGGTTCGATCCCTGGTTCAGGAAGATCCCCTGGAGTAGGAAATGGTAACCCACTCTAGTATTCTTGCCTGGAGAATCCCATGGACAGAGGAGCCTGGAAGGCTACAGCCCACGGGGTTGCAAAGAGTCAGATACGACTGAGCATACACACACAATAAAAGAAAGCTCTGGGTTTAGAAGTGATATGTATTAACCCATTTAATGTATCGTACCTTTTGTTTTCCCAGAAACACTGTGAGTGTGTAAATTGAGACTTGTATCACAGACAGGAAACTGAGCCGGAGAATTCACAAGTTTATCCAGGCTCACTTGTCTGGCACACACAATAGGGATCATTCATTTGTTTATCTGTCAGGCATCAAAGCCTGCATTTGTTTTCAATGATGAATGTACAGACTGCCTTTCATCTTACAATATCTAAAATGGTTCCATGTTGGCCTGTTCTATATTCATGGCCATATCCCAGATAACTGAGGTTGAGAGGTAAATGACCTCCATATTACTCAAATGAATATTTCTTTGGATTAGGCAAAGTCTTTAATTCCTGGATGATTTTTAAAAAAAAAAAAAAAAACTTAGAGGAATAGCAGACCAGAACTTCTTTACTGCTTGTCTGAGGTGTCTGCCATCGAAGGAGCACCTGAGACAGTGATAGGATGAATGTGATTCACTGATAGGCAGGGCTCTCAAGAAAGAGGAAATGCAGGAAGCAGGATGGGCAGGGAAGGCAGCTAAGCAAGTACATGGTTCTCAGCTGGATTGAGCCTCTGCCTGACCACATAGGGAGCTCTGGAACATGAAAGTCGTGCAAGTTATTGCCATCTTGAGGCAAGGGGGCTGGCCTTTGTAGAAGATGAGAACCATCTTCTTCCAGCAGCTAGGGAATTGGTGCAGGGCCCAGGTAAAGAGAATCTGGAGAGAAAACCAATATCCCCTCTCTGCTGCCCTCAGACATTTGGAGGATTGATTGATGAGGGCTACAGACAACCATCTGCACTGCTGTAGGAAGACAGAATAATTTAAAGGGTTGAATTGGAATTAATGAGAACCCACTATCTTTTAAATGATTGGATACACTGAACCAGTAGATTAAGTACAGGAAAGTTGGAAAGCTAGTCTTAAATGGTTAATTTCTTCTCCCACTTTCAAAACCATCAAATTCATATGCAAGTGTGTTTGGTCAATGCCTGACTACCTACAGAACCTTCTGATGTTCCTTCTGATGATGTCTTCACTGAGATCCCATTGCCACCATTGAGACTGATGATTTCAAGGTACTTCAAAAAAATAAAATAAAAATTCAATTTACTTTCTGCAGAAGATGACTGTCTGCTCCCTTCTAGCTGGGCCAGAGGGAGCATTCAAAATACATTGCTGGAAGTAATTAGAATTTTCTCTGCTATTTAAATTGCAATTCACCCCTGAAAACTTCATTTTATCAAACCTCCTTGTTAATATTATTTTCCATGCTCAGGTATTCTCCCCAAATACACATATGGGAGATGCAGAAGCCCAAAGGAAGACTGTTCCAAAGTCCCTTAAAGAAGCCTCAGGTACCAACATCCTCACCGCCATGTAACAAAACTTAAAGAACTGACCTCTACCACGGCAGGCAGGTGTGGGTTAGGGCAGAGGGTGCCCTACCTAGAGTCAGAGGAATTAATTTGCTTCTCACTAGTGGTGTGCCCATCAGCAAATCATATCATCTGAGACTTTTGGTTCAGTTCTCTAAAATGTATTTAAGAACACTGTCCCTGCCTATCTCACAGAGTTGTTGTAAATATTTTATTAGTTAATTTAGATGATACAGTTTTACACAAAGGAAGTATAGCTGGAAATGATGTATTTTAGCCAAATGTTTAAAAACCCACAATTAAGCCTATGGTAGGCAGAATTCTAAGATGGTCCCCAAGTAAATATACCTTATACTCCTTCGGGCTTCCCTGGTAGCTCAGCTGGCAAAAAAATCTGCCTGCAATGCAAGAGAAGATACCCTGGAGAAGTGCTAGGCTACCCACTCCAGTATTCTTGGGCTTTCCTGATGGCTCATATGTTAAAGAATCCACCTGGGTTTGATCCCTGGATTGGGAAGATTTCCTGGAGGAGGGCATGGCAACCCTCCAGTATTCTTGCCTGGAGAATCCCCATGGACAGAGGAGCCTGGCAGGCTATAGTCCGTGGGGTCACAGAGAGTCAGATATTAAGCACAGCACATAGTCCCTTTTCCTTGAGAAAGTCCTGTGAATATGATAGATATTCACTACCATGATTAGCTTATGTAATGTACGACTCAAGCTTAACAACTGGGAAAACATTCTTTGCTGGCTTTGAGAAAGTAAGCGTCTTGGTCATGGTTTAGTCCTAAAAGTGACTTATAGGAGCTGAGGTGAATCAGCTAGTGATGAAACAGGAACCTCAGTCCTATACTAACAATTTAAATTCTGCCAACAACCTGAATGAGTGTGAAAGAAGACTCTGAATTTAACAAGAGAACATATAGTCCAACCTAGATGCTGTAAGACTCAAGTTACACTGTGCCAGGATTTCCAGCCTACAAAAACTATGACATAATATCTGGGGGTTGTTTTAGCTGCTAAGTTTGTGATAATTTGATACATAGCTATAAAAACCAAATATACAATCAACTATTCTAAAATGGCAGATTGAGGGCGACCTCTGAAATCCACTCCTCCATAAAAGCAATGCGAACACTAGTGAAAACTGTCAAAATAAAATTTTTTAGAACTCTGAAAAATCACTAAAGGTTTGTAACAATCCAAGTAGCATTTATTCAAGAAGAATGGCTGTATCTCAACAAGGATAGTGAGTTTTGTGGCTTTTTAATCTGTGCCCATCACCCTCTCCCCAACTCTTCAGTGGCACTGAGAGCCGATAGGCTCACTGCTATAGTCTCGGTGAAAAACAGCAGCCAAGTTGCTACTGAAAGAAATAAAATGGGTTCAGAGCTTCCCAGAAGCCCCATTTCCAGAGAACTGTCACTATTTGCCCTGTTTGACAGTTCACAACAAAGCTCCATTTTCAGGGATTGTCTTTATTTGAACTAATCAGAATTTGCTTTTTGTGAAGAGCCCTGCCCACAGAGTATTTGTCAAATACAATCAGTGGCAATTGTTTAATATCACAGCTGCCTGAGGATATTTTAACAGTTTGAGCTAACAAAAGGCTAACTAAAATTTTTTAAAAAGAACAACTGGTTAATAAGATGTCCATAGGGGTCTTTGGAAAAGCCTCAGTGTATTCCTAGGAAATGTAGAAACCCATGTACATTTTTAGGACTGTGTATGTCCAGGAAAGACTTGATAAAATCTACTCTCTTACCTATAGTTATCTTGAGTCTCTGTATGAGCAAGAAACTTAGGATAAGTTGGGGCTGTAAACTGGCTGCTAGAGCACTTAGAACACACACACACATACACACACGTGCATGTGTGCACACACACAGAGTCCTTAAAAATGCTAGATTATTAGTTCAAAGAATTTTAAGGAAATCTCTATCCAGTCATTAGCTAACCATTACACAAACTGAATAGAGGCTTTGGTGGCCACATAATACAAAAGAATACAGGTGTTACAGAATTAGTCCAAGAAAGTCACAAAAAAACAAGACAGCAGCTACAACAACAAAGCACAAAAGAGAGAGAGAATCTGATTTCCAGAGTTTATACACAGTATTATTTAAAATGTCCAATTTAAAAAAGGCGAAAATGAATTTAAAAAGATACATGCATCCCAATGTTCATAGCAGCACTATTTATAATAGCCAAGATGGAAGCAACCTAACTGCCCATCAATAGATGAAGGGATAAAGAAGTATTATATATATATAGTGGGATATTACTTAGCCATAAAAAAGAATGAAATAATTCCATTTGCAATAACATGGGTGTACCTAGAGATTATCATATGGACCTAGAGATTATCATACTAAGTGAACCAAGTCAGATAGAAAAACACAAATATCATAGGATATCACTTATAAGTAGAATCTTTAAAAAAATATACAAATGAACTTATTTACAAGCAGAAATAGACTCAAAGACATAGAAAACAAACTTATGGTTACCAAAGGGGAAAGGGAGAGGAGAGATAAATTAGAAGTTTGGGATTAATGGACACACAGTAGTATACATAAAACAGATAAACAAGGACCTACTATATGGCAGTATATGGGAACTCTATTCAATATGTTGTAATAACCTATAATGGAAAAGAATCTGAAAAAGAATAGAGAGAGACAGATAGATAGCTATGTAACTGATTCACTTTGCTGGATACCTGAAATGAACACAACATTATCAATCAACTATATTTCAATAAAATGCTTTCTGCATTAGGAAAAAGTCCAATTTTCAATAACAATAGCAAAAAATATAAGAGATACAAAGAAATAGGGACATATGGCCCATACAAAGGAGAAAAAATAGTTTGCAGAAATTGTCCCTGAGAAAGCCCAGGCATTAGACTTACTAGATAAAGACAAATCAGTAATCATAAATATATTAAAAGAACTCCAAGAAACCATTTCTAAAGGATTAAAGGAAAGTATGAGAAAAATGTGTCATCAAAGACCATCAATTAAAAAAAAAAGTCTGCCCAACTGCAGACTTGAGCAGGTTGAAGAATTAGTAAACTGTAAAACAGATCGATTGGGATTACTAAATATAAAGACCAAAATTAAAAAGTAATAAAGAAAATAAACAGAAACTTTCAAGACACCATTCTGTAAGGCTTGCAGTTTACATCACAGTAAAAGAAGACTACATATCAATATCCCATATGAACGTAGACAAAAAATTCTCAAAAATCACGAGCAAATTGAATTCACCAATATATAAAAATGATTATATACCATGAATAAGAGCATCTCAGGAAAGAAAGGTTGGTTCAGCATACAGAAGCAATTAATATAACACATTATATCAACAGAATAAAGTTTAAAAATCACAATGTCATCTCAACAGCTGAAAAAATAATTTAACAAAATCCAACACTCTCATGATAACACTCCAGCTCAGAATAGAAAGAAATCTCCTCAAATGATACAGGACATCTGTGAAAAAACCTGCTAACATCTTACAAAATGATGAAACACTGAAACTTTTTTTCTCTAAGATTAGGAATAAGACAAGATATCTGCTCTTGCCATTTCTATTCAATATTGTTCTAGAGGTTCTTGCCAGAAAGTTTAAACAAGGAAGAGAGATAAAAGGCATCCAGGCTGAAAAGGAAGAAGAAAACTATCTCTATTTGCAGAGAGCATAACTTTGTAGAAAAAAGGAGTGGACTAAAAAGATAGTAAAACAAATAATTGAATTCATCAAGATTATAAGACACAAAATCAGTATATAAAAATCAAATAATTTCTATACACTTACAATGAACTGTTTGAAAATAAAATTAAGGAAACAGTTCAATTTACAATAGCATCAAGAAGAACAAAATACTTAATAAATTTAAGAAAAGAAGTACTATACTTGTACACTAAAGGCTATAAAACACTATGGAAATAAATTAATGAAGACATAAATAAATGGAAAAATACCTCATACTCATTGATTAGAAAAATTAATGTTGTTAAGAAGCTAACACTCCCAAATTTTATCTGAAGATTCATTGCAATCCCTGTCAAAACCCCAGCTGGCTTTTTTGGAGAAATTGACAAGGTGATCCTAAAATATATATGGAAATACAAGGACCCAGGAGAGCTGAAACAATCTTGAAATGAAAGAACACAGTTGGAGGAGTCACACTTCTTGATTTCAAAACTTATAACACAGTAACAGTAATCAAAACAGTGAGAAACTGGCTTACTGATAGACATACAAATCAATGGGATAGAATTGAGAGTCCAGAAATAAACCCCTTCATTTATGGTCAATTGACTCTTGACAAGACTACCAAGACAATACACTTGGGAAAAAGAATAGTGCTTTCAACAAATGAGGCTAGGACAACCAGATATCCACATGAAAAAAGAATGAAAGTACTTAGTATCATATACAAAAGTTAACTCAAAATGGATGAGAAAATTAAATATCAGACTAAAACTATATGACTCTTAGAAGAAAATATAAGAGTAAGTCTTCATGGTCTTGGATCAAGCAATGCATTCTTAAATAGGATACCAAAACATAAGAAATAAAAGAAAAAGATAAACTGAACTTCATCAAAATTAAAAAGCTTTGTGCTTTTTAAAAGGTGCTATCAAATAGTAGCAATATTCATCATAATTGCCAAAGTGTGGAAGCAACCCAAGTGTCCATCAACTGATGGATATATCGGTTCAGCTCAGTTATGTGCAACACTTTGTGACCCATGTATTGCAGCATGCCAGGCTTCCCTGTCCATCACCAACTCCCAGAGCTTGCTCAAACTCATGTCCATCGAGTCGGTGATGCCATCCAACCATCTCATCCTCTGTCATCCCCTTTTCCTCCTGCCTTCAATCTTTCCCAACATCGGGGTCTTTTCCAGTCAGTTCATCAGTCAGTTCATCAGGTGGCCAAAGTATTGGAGCTTCAGTTTCAGCATCAGTCCTTCCAATGAATATTCAGGACTGATTTCCTTTAGGATTGATAGATACGTAAGTCCTGCCTATTTTTGCAGATAATGTTTTACTGGAACACAGTCATGTTCATTTGCTTACGTATTATCTTTGGCTAGTTTCATGCTACAACAGCAGAGCTCAGTAGTTGCAACAGAGACTGACCATATCACCTGGAAAAACTAAAACACTGTCTGGCCCTTTACATAGAAAAATTTTCTTACCCATAATCTAGGGTACATGGTCATTCATAAGGCATTTCAAAATAAAAACAAACAAAAAGAATAATAATCTCACATATCCCTCTCACTTACTATGCCCCTAAACTCTACTAGACAAGAAGTAATAAAGCATATAGTTGCTTAGTCACTCTGTAACCTTGAACAAGTTATGTGAACACTCTGGGTCTTGGTTTCCTCATCTCTAAAATCAATAAATAATATCTGCTTCATTGGATTGCCATGGAAAGAGATTAACTGAGGTAAGTTGTCTTGCATGATGATTATTCCCTTCAGAAAAGATGCTGAAGTCCTAAACCTCAATATCTCAGAATGGGATTTTATTTGGAAATAAGGTTAGGACATGAATTCGAGCAAACTCCAGGAGATAGTGATGGACAGAATAGCCTGGTATGCTACAGTCCATGGGGTCGCAAAGAGTCGGACATGACTTAGCAACTTACAACAACAGATATAATTAGCTAAGATGAGGTCATAGTGGAGTAAGATAGGATCTCCCTCCAATAGGATTGATGTCCACACAAGAAGATGGCCATGTGAAGACACAGATACACAGAAAATGCCATGTAACAATGGAGGCAGAGACTGGAGTGAGGCTACCACAAGCCAAGGAATGCCTGGGCTACCAGAAGCTAAGAAGTAGCAAGGAAGAACCCCCTTCCAGAGGCTTTCAAGGCAGTTTTGTCCTGTCAACACCTTGATTTCAGACATCTAGCCTCAAAACTGTGAAAGAATACATTTCCATCGTTTTAAGTCACCCAGTTTGTGGAATTTTGTTATGGTAACACTATGAAACTAATACACATGTGAAGCTCTTAGAACAACACCTGGCATGTGATAACTCCATAATTCATGCAAGAAATTAGTCTAGATGTTTTTACCGTGTTGTTTCTGTTAATCTTAAAAAAATTTTATTAAGGTAGGTATGTTATTCTGCTCAGGCTAACCTAATGAAATACCATAGGCTGGTGGTTTAAACAACAATAATGTATTTATTTATTTGCTTATTTATTTAGGCCATGCGAGGAGGCTTGTGGGATCTTAGTTCCCCAACCAGATATTGAACCTGGGGCCACGGTAGTGAAAGCATGGAGTCCTAACCCCTGAGACCCTCCAGGAGCCCCTGGGATGCTGATTCACAGTAATTCTGGCTTCTTTACAGCTCTGTAGTCTAGGTCAGCAAATATTTTGACTTCCACTCCTGGTGCCAAGCACTAAGCTTAGGGCTGTGCACCTACTGTATCTGCCTCTAAATAACTCTTCAAGGTACTTATTCTTATTTCCCAAACGACAAAACCAAGGTTACTTATTACATGATCTGCCCAACAGCGCACAGCTCATAAGTGGCCTCTTGCTGGTTCCCAAGGCCGTGCTCCTTTCACCGTGTGTGTTTGCTTTCATTGGCTCACAGGCCCTCTCTAAAAATATTTGTCTGCTCTGCTTCAACGAGTTCTTTTTGAAAAGTTTATTTTACCAGCTTTGTAGTTCTGGTTTGTCTCAGTTGGTTTAGCAGTTTCAAGAATAGAGCAGACGGATCAACTCTGTGAATAATTAACGAGGTGAGTTTGATCTCTGGCCTAAAATTGACTGTTCAACTTGATTATTTGCCCTGAACAAAAAGACAAGGAAATTTCCCCTGTATTGGCACTTTTTAATGCCTGGAGAGGAAGGGAAGCCAGAAGAATCTTCTCATTCTCTCTCCCCTCTAAGAGATGAAGTCCCCAGCTCAAGGTCACAGGGGCTGAACCACACTTGATGACTGTGACTTGACTCCACGGAGATTGTACATGGTTTTGGAAATTAAATAGTTTCAGATTAAGTTATTATGTGTGACCTTAGACAAGGTTACTCATTCTCTCCCTCAGTTTTCTTTGTTGTTTGTAAACATGGGTTATGGACTTGTAGGCTGCTGCTGCTGCTGCTGCTGCTGCTAAGTCTCTTCAGTCGTGTCTGACTCTCAGCGACCCCATGGACTGCAGCTTACCAGGCTCCTCCGTCCATGGGATTTTCCAGGCAAGAGTACTGGAGTGGGGTGCCATTGCCTTCTCTGGTAGGCACTAAGCTAACATTCTGCAATCAAATTAACACTTTTCACAAGTCAACAACTAATCAAATTCTGCACGTAGAGCTATAGCAGGTCATTGGACGCCCCGGCTCCACAGGCAGGTACCTGTTACTGGACTGTGGGGATATCCATGGTGGCCCCAGGGCAGTGGCCAGGTGGTCAGGAAGATGAGAGTGCTATGGTGGTGACGGGAGGGTTTCAGGGAAGCAGTTACTTATCAATTGATATGGATGTTTCCATATTTTAACAACAGGTACAACTGGTAAATGAGTATGGGTCCTTTGCAATGTGAATATGTGTCTTTTGCAATGTGAATATGCATTTCTAGGGGAATTTACTCTGTGTTTGGTACTACAGCTAACTTACCCATGATGCCATATAATCTTCACAAACACCCTGGAAAGTGCTACTTCAGGTCCCTTTGATCAGATAAGGAAGTTCTAACACTCTATACAAGTGACAATGGCTGGTAAGTGGTAAAACCGTGATCCAAATTCAAGCTGACTTGCGGCAGAGCCAGACTTGTATGCACGATGGGAGAGCAAAGGGAATTCTGGGTTGTAATGCACAGCTGAATTTGAGAACAGGGGTAGGAAAGGAGGACGAAGAAAGCTGGGTTGTAGGACAATTCAAATAAGGGATAAAGAGGCTGTGAGACACCCAGAGTCCTTGGGCAAGAATGACATTAAAAACATTTATGCCACTTGCACTTATGAAGGGAATAAAATGTTAACAATAGATGAATCTGAGGAAAGGGTAGGCAGAAGTTCTTTTGCACTTTGCTTTTATTCAAGTCACTTTGAAATTGTGCCCAAATAAGAAGTTAAAGTAAAAAAGCAAAGTCCTTTGCACACAGGACTTGGTCTACCATTAGCTCTTTGTCATCTCTCGGTTGGATTATTCAGTTTCTTGCCTGCATCAACTCATTTTTCAGAGCAACAGGGGCAACCAAGGAAAATCCAAGTCTAATATTCCACCTCCTCAACTTTTAGCAGTAGTGCAGAAATCTGAGGAGAAGCCATTGTGATTATGTGATTTGGAAATGCTTGCAAATGAGTGTAACATGCAACGTGACAAGGAGAGCATTGACCCAGGAGTCAGATGACCGTGGACTGAATCTTGTTTGGTCCATTTTTCAGCTCAGCGAGCCTGGACAAGTTATTACTTCAACTGTAAAATGAGAATCATAGTGGTGAACTCCAGTTTATGCTAGGGATTCAATGAAATGCCACTTGTAAGGTTTTAATCATGGGCTCTGGCATATAGTGGGGCTTCCTTTGTGGCTCAGATGGTAAAGAATCTGCCTGCAATGCAGGAGACCGGGTTTCGATCCCTGGGTCGGGAAGATCTCCTGGAGAAGGGAATGGCAACCCACTCCAGTATTCTTGCCTGGAGAATTCCATGGATGGGGGAGCCTGGAGAGCTACTACAGTCCATGGAGTCGCAAAGAATCGGACATGATTGAGTGACTAACATTTTCTTTCTTTGTGGCACATAGTATGTGCTCAATAAACATTTTATTTCTCATTCTCTGAGGCTCAATCTCCACACCTATTCAAGAAAAAACAGTAATCATATCTTAAGGAGGAACTGCAAAAATCAAATATGACAGTCTGTGAAACATTCTTTGGAAAGGCAACCTATTATAAATGAGTGTTGTTATTGCTACAGATGACCAACATAACCCAAGTGTCCTCTTGCTCCTAATTACTTCTCAAGTGGAGTGTTTCATTCCATTTTTATTACTTTCAAGTTTTTTTCTGATTCTTTAATCTGGATTTCTCCAATAAGCGTGCAACTATGGAATTTACTTATACTTCTGAACACAGTTCACATCTCCCTAAAGTGCTTAATCCAGGGTTGTGGACACTGTAAACACGAAAACATTTGTATTTTCAAAGTGAAGTCTAAGGATATAATAGGCAATATAATAAGAAGCTTGTCCAAAATGTCGCTATAAATTGATAAAAACATGAGAGGCTCTGGGTATTTGCTCCCTATTGAAGCGAATCCTCAATTTGGGGACTTAGGCTGGTCAGGAAACATAATCCTAGGTCTGAAGACAAGGGTGCAGACATATTTGTGGGAGGCAAGGGCCATTATTCTGCCTACCACATCATCTTAGTATGTGGCATTATAGTATAGTTAGGAGTTATTTGCTAAAATGTTAGTTTATCTATTTATAAATTTTAGTTTCATATGTGTGCATACATACATACCCACACAAACATATATGTGGGTATTGAGTTAGTTGTAACACACAAGGCACGTCTTATTGCAGGTCAATAGTCAGAAAGGCTGAAAAATACTGTTCTAAAGCAAGGAAGAAAAACCTTGGTGAATTTAGGAAAATAAATATAGTCTGATGAGATTAGAATATACCTTGAAGTGGAGGGGCAGTGATAAGAGAAGTCAACAGCATAAGCAGAGGCCAGGTTTTGCAGGCCAACAGGCAACTCAAGGAAGTTAGATTTCGTTCTAAGAACTATTGGAAGCCACTGCTGCTGCTGCTAAGTCGCTTCAGTCGTGTCCGACTCTGTGTGACCCCATAGATGGCAGCCCACCAGGCTCCACCGTCCCTGGGACTCTCCAGGCAAGAATACTGGAGTGGGTTGCCAGTTCCTTCTCCAGTGCATGAAAGGGAAAAGTGAAAGTGAAGTCGCTCAGTCGTGTCCGACTCTTAGCGACCCCATGGACTGTAGCCCATCAGGCTCCTCCGTCCATGGGATTTTCCAGGCAAGAGTACTGGAGTGGGGTGCCATTGCCTTCTCTGATTGGAAGCCACTAAAGGATGCAAATCAGCTGCACACTCTGATATATATTTTTATTTATTTTTTAAAAATTCTTTTGGCTGCCTCACACAGCATGCAGAATATTAGTTTCCCGACCAGAGAAAAAATCTGTGCTCCC
The DNA here is from genome assembly GCA_024291935.2 of Okapia johnstoni. Lineage (NCBI taxonomy): Eukaryota > Metazoa > Chordata > Mammalia > Artiodactyla > Giraffidae > Okapia > Okapia johnstoni. The sequence goes on from CM044309.1 coordinate 61,173,348, forward strand.
TGCTTTGACAGCACAGAGTCTCAACCACTGGACAACCAGGGAAGTCCCTGATTTACATTTTTAAAAGAAGGATAATTTGGGATACCTTCCACCACTACTTTTCTATTGTTTGTTCAAGTCATAGACTGGATTCTAGAATTTGCCAAGCTAATCCAATAACCAAGTGCTTTGCAGGGAATTAGAATGCTTATAATAGGGACTTCCCTGGTGGTCCAGTAGTTAAGATTCTACAAGCTTTGATTGTAGAGGGCATGGGTCATGGGGCACTTAGTTCCCCAGGGAACTAAGATCCTGCATGATGCATGGAACAGCCAAAAAAAAAAAAAAAAAGAATATTTATAACAGAATAAGACTGGTAAACCACTGAAATAATTCTTGGAGATACCAATGAGACTAGCTCAGGTGGTGAAAAAATAAAACTCTCATAGAAACTCAAACACAATCTACTCATTTTTACCTTTGAGTAAGCAAATATTTTCAAACACTTGAGAGTTATTGGTATTACCATAAACTGGCACCATCTTTTATAGAGTGCTACATGGTTGTTCCTATCAAAATTTAAATTTTGCATGAATGTTTAAGCCAGAAATTTCCCTTCAATGATTATATCCTTTAGAAATATTCACATATATGCCAAGAACAGGTGTAGCAAGATGTTTGCAGACCATTTAAAAATAGGAAAAACACGGGTATTAATGGGCATCCATGCCACATGCAGAGCATGATCTGATTTTTTAGAAACTGGGAAACTGGGGAAATATATGAAGATAAGCATGTCTGAATATTCACAGAAAAAAGTCAACAGGAAACACACAATATACTTCATATTAATAATCCTTGGTTAGAGGTGGAACAGGGTGAGAAAACACAATGGGGGTTGTCCTTCACTTCTACTTTATATGCTTTGGTATTTAAACTTCTTTTATATTAAGCACGTTCATTTTAAAATGTACAGTAAAAAATTACATTAACAAAAATATTCACAGGTTTTAAAGGCAAGCAGAGAGAGGCATTAACTAGGGAGGTAGAAATTGTCATAGTTTTGTGATGATGGCAATGCCCAGAGCGTTTGTCAGCATTTGGGTAGAAACCAGAGTCAGATGTACGTGGCTTGTTGGTGTGTGTGTGAGTGTGTGTGTGTGTACACATATGTTTATAATATTTTCCCAAACACCTGGGCCAGATGGTTTTAACTATTATAAAACCAAATGCTACAGTGCCTCTGACCATCTTAACTTTGATTATATTTGTTTGGCTTAACCTGCTCCAGAGTAAAATTCATCTGTGAGATGTTGGAATTCAGTCAGGAGCACTGGACAAAACAGGAAATGGGAAAATGGATAATGGCAGCGACCAATCCCTGAGCCATGAACTCCTACCAGGACCACTTCTGGGTGATTTATGTATATTACTACTAACTCCATAACCCTGCTGGGTAGGTGACATATTATGCCCACTTTACAAATGAATACCATGCAGCTTCCCAAGCCAGAGGAGGTCATCTGCACAGGTGGTATAGCAAGGGAGGTGCTGGGGTGTCAGCCCAGGCTTAACTTCAACCACATTCAATGTTCCCGAGTGCTTCTCAGCTCCCTTGAAACAGAGAGAGAGGAGGCTTAGTGTTGACCATGTTGGAACTGCTGGGTTATGCCTAACTTCAGCTGGATGACGGTGCTAAAGATAAGAGGATACTTTTACTGCAGTAAACTTAATATGCTTCCAGAAGTTTTGACAATGTTCCCTAGGTGGCTGAAATCTATATCAGCACTATGAAAAAGAAAAAAAGGAATTACTAAGCAATGTATAGTATTTGTCCTCAAAACACCTACCTCACTCCCTACCCTTACTCCAGCCACAGACAGACAGATGTGTGTTTTACTCCTAAAATAAAGGATTGATGGGATGGGAGGATTATGTCAGAATTTTTCTGATAATACTTCTCCTACCTGCTTAAGTCTCCCCAGGAAGCCTATCCTGACCCTCCCCACTCCACCATGTGGGATTAGCTGCCAGACCCCCTGCCTTCCAGGGCTGTAATTCCTGATGCCTGCCTGCTGGTCCTCTACTGACACACTTTAACCACAAGGTATTGCATTCATTGCTTGCCGGTACGTTTTCCTCAGCAGAATGTGGGCAGGCACCTGTAGCATAGGGCTGTCACTACATTCCTCTTTCCAGTTCTAGTGAGCATTGCATTGCCTGGTAGTCCCCCCAAAATACTTAAATAATGAACACAGTTCCAGGCAGGAATGTCATTTGGAAGGGCAAAGAAAGTAGAAGGGTCCAGCAGAGAAGTATCTCTAAAGGTTTGATAAGAGCAGCTGAAAACAGTCCAATTCTTAGCTTGGGAGGAAAGAAAGAACAAATATGTCTGTGTAAAACCCCTTTGTATGATACTATGATGGTGGATGCATTTGTCAAAACCAATGAATGTACAACACAAAGAGTGAAAACTAGTTAAACTGTGGTTGATAGTGATGAGTCAATGTTGGTTCATCCATTGTAATAAAGGCATCACTTTGATACCCTTGTTGATAGAAGGGGAGTCTGTGTGGTTAGGAGAGGGGTTATATCAGAACTCTATGCTTTCCACTGAATTTTTCTGTGAATCTAAAACTGCTCAAAAAAAAAAAAGTCTATTAGCATTTTTTTTAAGTAGTAAAATAGATGTCAGCACAAAAGAACTGCCAACCTGTGATGCTTTATGGCTTTATGAACAACCTTGCTCTTTCTGAAATATAAAAAGAAACAGACCCCATTAAAATAAAGTAGAATAAATCACGCCTATCCATAGAAATACAGAATTTTCTCACAGGTATGATGTATTGGCCAAGAGTAGAGCCAGGTAGCAAACAGAAATGTATTCGAGGTGTGTCCCCTTTCAGACTGAGGTCAAGTCACACAGGCCTGTTGCTGGCTGAACTGCTGTGCGACCTTGCCAAGTTAGGTTCTTCTTTAAGCCACCTTGACTTATTTAAAAATTAATGCCTCCAACATAGAGCTTTTTCATTAGCTTACATCAAAGGGAGTGCTTAAATCAAAGGGAGTCACACAGAAGGGCAGAGAGAAGAGGGGCAGTTTGAGGAATTTTCACAGTACCCAGCCACAAGGAGGGGGGCGAAATGATGGGCTGGCCAACATTCACCATAGCCTTGTCACTGTGATGCAGGATAAGAATGGAAACTTCCTCTTAGCTGAGAGTTGCCTCTCCTCTTTTTCCTGCCTCTTTTTGCCTCCAGTATCACTGCCTTCTGAGCTGCTACAACAAGAGTGAAAATCCATGTGCTATTCAGATTATGCTGCTTGCTAAAAGCTGGAGCAGAATAAAGTGCCTTGCATTCTTCCAGGGTAAGGACGGAGGAGTGGCCCAAGGGGTGCGAGTGATCAGATGATCTCTTGGTGGAGGAACCATAGCCTGGGGCTTTGAAGACCAGCATTCCTGTTTCCAGGCCACCACCGTAACTATGTGTGTGTGCTCGGTCGTGTCTGATGCTTTGTGACACTATGGATTGTAGCCTGTCAGGCTCCTCCATCTATGGGAATTCTCCAGCAAGAATATTGGAGTGGGCTGCCATTTCCTTCTCCAACGGATATTCCTGACCCAGGGATTGAACCTGAGTCTCCTGCATTGCAGGTGGATTCTTGACTGCTTGAGCCACCAAGGAAATCTTCCGGGCCACCAGCTGTCGTTTATTAGCTATGTGTCCATGTACAAATCACCTCATTTTTCTAAACCTGTTTCAACTATTAAATGAAGATATTAGCATCTGTCCAGAAAGGCTATTGTGATTACTGAAATAGGGCCGAGCAGGCAAGGTAACCTCATCATTGTCCATATTATCACTGCAATATCTCTTCTATCCCCTCTTGGCTCTCCAGCACCTTAAAAATTCTCAGAAAATACTTGCTGAATTAATGAGTAAACATATAACATGTAGAAACATGTTTACTAAAGATCAAATCTCAAGAAATACTTCAAACACTATAGCAGTAGCTGAACAACTAATGGCTTAACTAGAGTTATTTCTTTCTCCTACCTGTTTCTTTGTATTTAGTTAAGAAATTCTCTAAGAGTAAAGGGAAGACTTCTCTCTTACAGACAGCAACTTTATTTTGAATAAGCTTTTTGAATACCTATAATATCCCAGATTTTCTCTAGTTAATCTGAGGAGCTTCTGATCTGGGCTTTATGTGCACTGTTTCATTTTGGACTCAAAAACAGCCATCTGAGTTACATTATAACTTATATTATACAAGTAGGAAATAGCAACCCACTCCAGCATTCTTGCCTGTAAAACTCCACGGGCAGAGGAGTCTGGAAGGCTACATACAGTCCATGGGGTCACAAAGAGTTGGACACAACTGAGCACACATTATGCGCACATATTATATTTATCATATATTAATGAGGTTATTTTACAAATAAAACTGATATTCAGAGGGGTAAGTGAATTGACCAAAGCAATAAATCACACTGTTGTTATTCAGATGCTAAGTCATGTCTGACTCTTTGTGACCTCGTGGATTGCAGCATGCCAGGCTTCTCTGTCCTTCACCGTCTCCAGAGTTTCCTCAAATTCACGTTCATTGAGTCAGTGATGGTATCTAACCATCTCATCTTCTGTCGACCCCTTCTCCTGTTGCCTTCAATCTTTCCCAGCATCAGGGTCTTTTCTAATGAGTTGGCATTTTGCATTAGGTGGACAAGTATTGGAGCTTCAGCTTCAGCATCAGTCGTTCCAGTGAATATTCAGGGTTTATTTCCTTTAGGATTGACTAGTTTGATCTCCTTGCAGTTCTAGGAACTCTCAAGAGTCTTCTTCAGCACCACAATTCAAAAGCATCAATTTTTCAGAGCTCAGCCTTCTTTATAGTTCAACTCTCACATCTGTACATGGCTACTGGAAAACCACAGCTTTGACTAAACATTTGTAGACAAAGTGACGTTTCTGCTTAATACGCTGCCTAGGTTTGTCATAACTTTCCTTCCAAGGAGCAAGTGTCTTTTAATTTCATGGCTGCAGTCATCGTCTGCAATGATTTTGGAGTCCAAGAAAATAAAATAAAGCCACACTGTAGATAGGAAGAAACTGTTTCCAAGGGGGTGCCTAATTTCTGTCAACACTACCAGCAGAGCCAAAAGTAGAGAAACTCTGGCAGTTCGACTATTAAGCCTTAACCACTATTTGATTCTATGGTCCTAAGATCAGACCCTCTGCCTCCAGTTGAGCCTAACAACTAAGAAGTCTCAAAGTTGTCAGATTAAAAAGAATGCACAGAAAATTGATACTCCAACCTTGGGAGTTAATTACATTGCTGCACAAGTTTCCCAAAAGAAAAGAGCAGAGAGCTCATCTTTTGAGTTATTATGGCCACACTAGACAAGGCAAAAGAGACTGTATTATAGTAGTGGCTTGTGTTGGTTTACTATATAGAAGATCCTCTTTCTCAACCATGGCTCCAAGGCTATGACATGCAGGATGTAAAACCTCTTGCTCCCACCTACCTGTGCTCCCATCTAGCCTGGCCTGACCACTTCTCCTTTCATTTGCACTATGCAAAGGCCCAAATTCAAATTCCACATCATTACCTAACTGGCACTATGAGCCATCAGTAGTATGAGGAGCAAAGCCTCTAGTTCTGGGAGATGGGAGGAGAGTCACATTTGCTCTCCCTGTTCAATCCATCCTAAAAGCCACTGCTACTTTACCTCTCCAAAACTGCAGTCCTGACATCACCTCGAGATAACAAGGCGGCTTTCTAGTCTAGCGCTTCCCTGGTGGCTCAGATGGTAAAGAATCCGCCTGCAATGCAGGAGGCTGGGGTTTGATCCTTGAGTTGGGAAGGTCCCCTGCAGAAGGAAATGGCAACGCACTCCAGTATTCTTGCCTGAGAAATCCCATGGACAGAGGAGCCTGGCGGGCTACAGTCCATGGGGTCACAGAGTCAGACATGACTGAGAAACTAAGTTTTCCAGTTTAGCAAATCCCAACCTCCAAATTCATTCACTCACTCAAACTTTGAGTATCTCTGCCTGTTCTTCTGTTAGTGTCAGACACACTGAATTAGATAACAGGTTGCAGAAGGGAACCCGGAGAAGAAGTGGCTATCACTGGAGCACGAAGCAAAGACATTTTGAGAATACTCAATGTTCATTTATTCACTCCCCATTCTTCTTCCTGAAATAATGTAAACTGTGTGCACCCTAGATTACTTGGCTTTCTCCTCCACCTCTTCCAAAGTTCAGCATAAGTTCACCTTCAGGAAGCCTTCCTGACTTGATGGAGAGTTCCTCTCCCTACACCTTGCACATTTCTTTCACTGCACCTATCAAATTCCTAACTTCCTTCTTGTAAAGTGGTTTTTTTTGGGGGGGGGGTAGTAAGTAGTTTTAGAAAGTAAATTACATGAGGATAGACATCATGGATCTGGTTTATCTTTATGTTAGGCAATGGAATTTAGGAGACTCCCACTTAAGTGCTGTTGTCATGGTTCAGTCGCTAAGTCATGTCCCACTCTGTGACCCCATGATCTGTGACCCCATGAGCTGTGTAGCACACCAGGCCTCCCTGTCCTTCACAATCTCCCAGAGTTTGCTCAAACTCATGTCCATTGAGTCAGTGATGCCATCCAACCATCTCATCCTCTGTTGCCAGTTAAGCACTTCATGAATATTAGCCGTATTAGTTACATCCTTTCCTCTATTGTCATTGTACTTTCAGGGCTTTAATCTGACTTCTCCAATTTCTCTGAGCACTCCAGTTACACCTACACATATCTGCTTTATTTGAATACTGACCAACTGTCAGCGCTTCACAGGGCCACCTTTCATTATATTTGCTCTGTATGTATGAAATTTTACTTCTCCTTAGAAACAAGCTAGACGGCACAGTGGTAAAGAATCTATCTGTCAACACAGGAGATGCGAGAGGTGGGTTCGATCCCTGAGTGAGGAAGGAGGAAATGGCAACCCACTCCAGTATTCTTGCCTGGGAAGTTCCACGGAAAGAGAGGCCTGGTGAGCTAGTCTATGGGGTTGAAAAGAATCAGACATGACTCAGCATACACGATTACTAGAAATAAGCTCAGGGGATTATCTAAGGTTTTGTCTGTAAACTTTTTATGTTCCAGTATCTCATCTAAGGCTCAGCATCACGAAGCCCTTCATACTTACTGCCTTGCTGTGATTGCAAAAAGAGACACTAACCTTTTTTGCATCTACTCTGCAGATAAAAGTGCTATATATGTTTAATAAGTAGTTTTCCAAGAAATTCAGTAAAAGAAAATAAAAGCCCTTTTGTGCACTTTCAGGGCCTACTCAATTCGGAGGTCCTTTAAAAACACTTCCAAACATGTCATTTTCCTACATTAAGCAAACTAAGTCCACTTAAGAAAAACATGAACAGCAGCCTCCATCAAAATTACCCCAAAACTGATGCACATTCAACATTAGGCTCCTCTCCCTTCACTTTCTTGTGCAATAAGAGCTGCGATCAGTTAAGGACTACTGCTCCAAGGAAAAACGGTCTCACTGCTGCTTGAGCTTTCGATTACCTTCAACATTCAATACTCTTCCTATTTAAAACCCTCATGGAAGCCCATTGATAGAGCCCAGACTCTTGAGCCTCACAGGACTGTGGTAGTGGCTTCAGACGCTGGCCTAAAGATCACTGGTGGTCTCCTGCATGCCAGTCCCAGAGGCCACATCTGCTCTGTACCTACTGCTGACACCTGCATCCTGTCACGTCAACAGGGCACATCTGCCTGTTTTCTGTAATTAAAATCACTCAGCGAACCCATTCTCTTTGTTTGGGATTCTGAAACCACCTAAGACACAACATGGTCACTGATTTTATTACTGAACCTTCCCCAATATAGATTCCAAAATGTGAGTGTGGTTTCCAGCAATGTTTTTGCACTGATTCTGAAAAATCAATGTGTATTGAAAATTTATGTTTATGAGACATTCTTCATGAACATGGAGCCTAGAAGCAATGAGTGATTAATTCTCACATAGTAAATGCAGGGAGGGTTTTCAGTCACTAAATAAATTCATCAAAATATTTACTGAGCAATGCAAAAATTGCAGTTAAGCTGAGGAGCTTGGCTTTGGACAAAAAAAATGGCAGGAAAAAAGTATACAAAAAGAAAAAATAGAAATAAATATAGTTAATGCTAATAGATGGTTTATTGGAAACCCTCAGAGCATTTTTCAAAAGGACTTGACAGATTTTATTATAATGAGACATAGTAAGGAAAAAATGGTTTTTTAAAAGATGTCATCAATCTTTTATTTAACTAAGCACTTGCCCTTCATTTTGAAGGAAATGATACAGTTTCAAATTAGAACCTCCTTCTCAAGAAGTGGTATGAGAATGTAACATTGATTTAACAGATAATCGTCAACAAAAATAAAGTTTACACAAAGGAAATAAAATGCATGTGGAATTTATCAAGTTAATTGATATCATTCTCCATGGGTTATAGGTATTATCAGTAAGAACAAGACAACATAATGAAAAGTTGAATAAACCAGTTGTTTAGTTACCTTGATTAAAAACAAAAAAAACAAAACTCACAGATAAAACATAACTTGCCAAACAAACCCTTTCAATGATCATGATCACAATAAATTTTATTCTAATTTCAAAAAAAAAAGGTTAGACAATCACATAGTATCAAGTCTTCAACAGTGGATTCCATTCTAAGGAAAAAATCTATATATAGAAAACAAGTAGTCCTTAAATTTTCTTCATTATCCATAGTATATGTTGTAGAAAATTAAAGTTTTGCTTCCAAAAATATGTTTCCATGTGGTTGTGGTGTTGTTGACTGGTGCTATTAGGGACAGAAGCACCAAAGACATGAGAAATGTAACCACTGAAGTATTATTTTTCATAAAAACTAAAAATTTCCTTAAAGGTCTGGAGTAAAGTCTTCTTCAAGGTGTGTTGGTGCTATAAAGTCATTTTAAATTAAATGTGGAATAAAAGCTACAAAAAGTATGAGTTCTTTCAATATAAAAAGTTGTGTAGCTGAAGTTGTGGGCTCCTTTGCTATACATAAGCAGTCTCCATAAAATATTTGCTTAAGTAAGAAAATAGAATTTGTCTGATTACATTTAGCATCTGTTCCAGTTAAGTGTCTTGCTTATCCCTGCCAGAGCTTCTGAAGAACATTAGAATCAATATTCCTTGCCTTCAAAGAGCATCCGTAATTCACAGTACGAAACAGTTCTAGAGTCTTAGTTCTAAGGAGAAACAAAACTTATTAAATATATATATATATATTTCTAAAGTGCCAGATGTAGCCATTGTCTGGACATTCAAAATTCTTATCCATATCTTCAAGAAAGATGCCAACAGTTGATTCCATCCCCTTTCTTTCCAACTTTCACTGGTTGGTTGATACTTTAACTATGACGACCCTAATAAAACTTCCAACAGAATCACAGTTCCAAAAGCATCATTATGTGCGTACTTCACATCTCTGGTGCCCTGTAAAAACACATGAAAAAGCCGCATCCGAAGATCTCTTATCTCTTCTAGCTCATTTTCAAGTCCTGTTATCAGAAACCTCTTCCTGAGAGGCAGAATTGCTACTATGGATGTGGATTTTATAGTTTTTCCTTCAAGTTGAGATTTCTCAAAAAGATGTAACAAAGAGTCATTGCTATCCCTCTGTGCCTGATGACATTCACTTTCCACTGAAGGTTGAAAGAGGGAGACAGAGATTGGAGAGTGGAAAAGAGAGCTGGCCCAGAGCTGCGAGACAGTGCTGTTCTGTTCTTCCCTCCTGCTGCCTACACAATGGTCATTACATTCAACTTTCCCTTGACTGTGTTCAACGCAAAAGACAATTCAGAATACAAGGAAATCCTTCAAGTTTTGTTGCCTTGATTTAAAGATCTCCAGGCAGGATGCCTGAGGATGCCCATGGCTGTATCACTTAAATATGGATCATTCAAATATGATCCTACTCAAACGGTAAAAACTGGGTCACAAAATAACTGTATAGTCCACAGGGTCACAAAGAGTTGGACACAACTGAGCGACTTTCACTTACATCACTTATCAAGTGTGGCTAGCAATACCTTATCATTGAAATATGCCTCAGGCCAAAAATTTGACCTCTGGAAAAACAAGACTGAGTGAAGGGGGTGAGACAGTAAAGGGAGGAAATAAAAAAAAAATCACAGGACCACCACCAAAGCCTTAAATTAAGAAAACAACATATCTTCACTATGCCAGAAGGGGGTCGGCTGGGGGATTGACAGGAAATTGACCTGAGGATGAACATGGCCACGCAGGTTTAATTAGATCAGAGACACAAAGGGCTCTTCCCCCCTTTGATGACCAACACAGCAGCTCTTAAGTGCCTACAATAGCAGGCTATAAACAAAGGCGGCAAAACAGAACCAGAATGGAATCCTTCCCTTAGCTGGCCTGTGACAACAATTTACTTGAAACCTGGGAACCGGTGGGCCGCTCAGGACACTCAGCCGGAAGCCAGCGCCAAAAGACAAATCGCTGGGGGATGGGGCGGGCTGAGGTAGCCAAGTCTTTGTTTTGCAGCCCAAGTTTACTCAACTATTTGTTACACTTCACAGCGGGTTGTTTGGTTTCAGTCTTCTGATCCCAGACGTCCAGGTTTCACCAGCCTTGCATCCCAGGAAAACCATAAAATAAATAAATCACCCCAGCTTCCCGGATCCCTCACACTGCTCCTCGGGGGGTGGGCGGGGGGGGGGGGTGGCACAAACCTGCTCTGGCCTTACTACAGGGCATCCTCCAAGCCCAGGGTAGGAGGGGAAGCGGGCAGAAGGCAGAGGCAGGCATTGGCATTCCGAACTTGTCTCCATCCCTAAATTCAGAACAGCTGATTTTTGGACCCAAGTCCAGCAGGGATTCAAGTGTCTGGCAAGTCCACAGTTTGCCTCACCTCGGGAAAAGAAGGCGGATTGAGCCAGTGGGCAAGAGGCTGAGAAGCGCCCCCGGCCAAAGTGCTCCTGTCTGCTCCCTCTTCCTTCTCCGTCCAAGATAACAAACTCAAGCCACAGCTGGCTGCGCTTTGCGCCAACTCTCTGTTTCCCAAATGGCCCAGGAGCCCAGATGGGGCCCAGAAGGTGGTGGAGGAGGGAGTAAGAGGAGGGAGCGGGCACGAGCAGCGGCGGCTGCAAACAGCTCCTGTCTCAGCTCCCCTGTCAGGGTACCACCGCTTCTCGGTCCCCCTCCTCCTCCCGGCCGGGCGCGGGGGGGCGCGCCCGGAGGCGGCGTAGTCCGCGCAGCGTCGCTGTCGCCCTCGTCCGGCTCGGCGGGGTGCAGGTGCGTGGCCAGCTCCTGCAGGACCGCTGCGCGCCCGATCTGGTCGTTGCGTCGCTTCTCCATGATCAGGTCCTCCAGGCTCTGGAACTCGAGCGTGTGGCTGCGCTGCGCAGAGAGCTGGATCTGCAGCCGGTAGGGCTGCTTGCCGATGCGCAGCTCGCCGCCAATCTTGAACTCGCGTTTGCCGTAGCGGCACCAGGCGGCGAAGCTCTCCGAGTTGCGCCAGCTCAGCTCGCGCTCCTTGGCGCCCACGTGCGCCAGCGCGTTGCGCACCACCGCGCTGGGGCTCAGCGGCTTGTAGCGGTACAGATCGTTCACCACGCGGCCGCGCCGGCCCTGGCTCGCGTCCGTCAGAAAGCTGTTGCTCACCTCTAGCCGGTGCAAATGCACCACCTGGAAGTTGCCTACGTAGACGGCCCAGTGTGGGTACTGCGCCTGCGACACGAACTCCACCAGATCGCCAGGCCTGCACTTGTTGAGCAGGTTCTCGGGCGTGTAGGTGCTCAGCGCCGCGGAACCCGGCGAGAAGCTTTTCTGGTAGATGCACTCATCGCGGTAGAACACAGAGCACTCCACCTCGTGCAGTCGCGGGTCATAGGGCTGCGGCGGGGGCAGCGACGGCCCGTCCCCGCCGTCGGGCACACCCCCGCTATCCGGCCCCTGGGGCGGCGGCTGCGGCTCCATGTCCTCGTCGTCATTGGAGAAGATGTAGGAGACCCCGATGCGGGGCCCGTCGTCCCGATCCACGCCCGTCGGGTCGGCGGTGGGCACTTCCTTGTAACTTAGGTGGGTCAGTTTCTCCACCTGGTTGCCCATCACGCTGCGGGCACACGTTCACGCCGCCGGCAGAGGAGAAAGCGAAACCACCACTAGGGTCATTGGCACCGGTCCCCGGACAGGGGTTGAGACCACCTGTTGGGAGAGGAAGGCAAGGAAGCCGTGTAGGAGGCGCTCCTCAGTGATATGGGCGATCTGTTCTTAAAGAGGAGGAAGAAAAATTGGGGGCCGGGCACCTGGAGTCATTTTACGGGGAAATCTCAGATGCGGCGGGCTTTCTCTCTCACTTTTCTGCCTCCAGGGCCACGGTCACAGGAGGCCGGGCAACTCCAGCTCGCCCCTGCCCCCAGCCCTTGGCCTCGCCCGGGCAGAAGCCCATTGCATCAGCGACTCCTCTTGCTTCCGCCAGGGCCCTACCTGCCAATGCCAAGCAGGAAGGGGGTAAAGAAACTTTACTCCAATTTCCCTTTCCTCTCTACCCCCCTCCACTTCATCCCAGGGTCCAGAGTCGACTCCAGAGACGTCCCCGACCCCCCTCCATCGCTCAGGAAACCGGCGAGTATCCCGCAGCGCAGCCCGGGCAGGTGAGCCGCCCTACCTGGCTCACCTGCGGCGCGTCCTCCTCCCGTCCCGCCCGCCCCTCCCCCGCGCACCCGCCCTCCGGCTCGGGTTACCTGCGCAAACTCACCCGCCTAGAAGTGGAGGCCTTGGGGAATTGGGAACCCCCGCCCCCTACCCCGCCGCACCCTGAGACTTCTAGGGCGAGTTTGCAGGTGTGGGCTCCGCAGTCTTTCTTCTCCGGGCGCCGGCGGCTGCGAGGCTGGGCGGGTGGGAGCAGAGCATGTCTTGCCCCCGGCGGCTACGTAGCGCCTCAATACTTGAAGGCGGGGAGCGGCGCCTCTTCACGCCGCACCCCTTCCCTCCTGCTGGGGCTGCTTCACACCCCTCAACCGGATCTCGGGGGGGAGGTGGGGTTCTCTTAGAAAGAAGAGAAAGAAGCAGCCTCGGTGCCCGGCGGCGGCAGCTCCCGCTCGGGCCGGGCGAGCAACAAGCGCCGGAGCGGGAGGGACGGGATTGTAGATCCGGCTCCGGGCTCCCAGGGCGGGAGAGGCATCTCCGCCTCCGCCCCGCCCACCCAGGCCGTGTGGCTCCGCCCAGGCCACGCCCCCACTTCCGTGCGGGTTTAAATCCCGCTGGTAAATACCCGAAAGACTTGAGTGGGCTGGCAGTCTTCGCGCGGTTGTGTGCACCAAGGTTAGTGGAGACCTACTTACCTTCTTAAAGTAAGACCTGTCGTGGAGTCCGCGCTGCTACTCCGGTCATGTTTTTCGGAGCTGTGAGCTTTAAAATGAAGTTGGAAAGCAACGGCCATCTGCTAATGTAGAGAGAAGAGAGGAATTAAGAGTTTGGTGTTTGTTCTGCCTCTTCATCCCCAGAGTACCTGGAGAGGGAGTAACAGTCACAAGAAAGCAAACAGACTTTTGCTTCTTTCTTTTCTTCCCTAGAATCAATTTCTTGCCAAAGGTCACAGAAAATAATTTTTTGCTAGAACACCTGGAAGAGTACTTGCTGTTTAGAGGTATTTCCACAATAAGTCCTGTGAAACTTTCAGGTAGGAGAAAAAAAAAAAATCTCAGAAAGAAAACAAAGCAGAACGAAGACTTGGCTATGGACTTAATTCCAAGACCTGGGCTGTTACTGATGTCCTTCTAAATCAGTACAAAGTAGATTTTTCGTAACCTCCATTGTTGTTTGAAGAATTACCGGTTCATCCAGCGGATAGTGAAAGAGGGCACTCAACTCTGGTGGTTTATCTTGAGGGTAGAGGATGTAGGAATTGCCTAACTGTCTTTAAGTTAAGGACATATTAGCAAAGCCCCTCAGTGAATATATTTCCTTCCTGCTAACTTACAGAAGGAAGTGACAAGAGGCCAGTAGTGCCTATTAACCTAAACTACAGAGGGATACTTCCCTCTCCCCTCCGGGATGGTTTTGTTTCTTGTATCTAAGATGAAAGTTACCAAAGTGTTTTGTTTTGTTTTGTGTTTTTAATAATGGATCAGACTGGGCGGTGAAGGGTTGACACTAAACAGACTTTCACTGAAACACCCAGAGTAATTCTTGGTGAAATTAAGAATGCAACTCAAGACCTCCTCTACTCTGCTTTCCATCACTGTTTCTTTTGACTCAGTTTTTCCAGGTAACACAATTATTTATTCAGTGTGTATACCGACCAGTGGAAACAGGAATATACTAACACTGCTGCGATCATTTTTAGTTTGGAGTGTGGAGGAGGAGAAATCTGTCTACTTATGTACTTTTGAGCACCAAGAATCACTATTGGCAGGGCTGTGATGGGAGCTGGTCCTTCAGCAAGTCTAAGATCCCAGTATAAGTCAGACCAAAAACAGACTTCTGTGTGTCTGCTGTGTAGATTAAGTATTCTCTGACCAGCCTCAGGTATGTGTGACCAGATGAGTCCCCTCCCTGGACTTTTGATAACACCTTCTTTGGGAGGTGCTGTTTTACCTGAATAGTATTTGCCACTACCATAAGAGCTCATGTAAATACCCATTTTACAAGGGAGGAGGGAGAGGGAGTGTTAGACTATGAGAACCAATGGCCAGTCATCTCATGTCTGTTAGACCAGGAAACCTCTGCTACCATCAGCTATGGTAGGCCACTTTGTCCTTAGGTGGTACTAGGTAGGCTCCCTGATGATGGGAGAATCCACAGGACACAGTAGTATGGTGGTTTGCTATCAGCACCCCAGGGCACAGATCTAATGAGTCACGAAGCAACACCTAGTTGTCCAGGTGTCTAGCCTGTTACCTTGATGAGCTCTGTTCACAACAGTAACTCAACAACAGTTCTTGTGTTTGTTTTTTTTTTTTTAATAATAAAGGGTCCAATTATTGGACTTTACATAAAGCATTGTTTAAACCTTAAGTGAAACAAAACAATATTCTTGACATAACCTGAATATAAAACATTATCTGCTTTTTAAGATATAATCATCTTGAATACAAGCTTGAAAACGTCAAATCGATTTTTGAAAAAGTACTGATAGATGGTTTTATCATCAAAATAGATATTCAATAAATTCCAAAATACATAGAACCATCCCAATGTAATGAACTGATATTACTGTATTTCAACCATGCATTTCTAGCTTATTTTTTATTCGAGTATAATTGCTTTAAAATGGTGTGTTAGTTTCTGCTGTACAACAAAGTGAATTAGCTATATACATATACTCCTTCCTCTTGAACCTCTCTCCCACCCCTCCCATCCTACCCCTCAACAATAGTTCTTGAATTGACCAGCTAAAGTCTCAGAGGGAACAGATTCTGAGATATCTTTATATCCCGATACCTGGCACTCAGTAAGGGCTCAGTAAATGCTTGACGGACGCTTGAGGGGAATTCTTGGACGTATCAATAGCCTGTTTCCTGTGTAGCTTCTTCCATAAATGCCTGGTTAGGACCTCCATCTGATCCCCGAGGGCTCTTGATGACAGGTTGCAGAATGGCTCCCAGACTTGCTTTTCTCATCTCAAAATGGTTGTTTAATAAACTTAGATTAACTGATGATTTGGAGATTTGGGAAATCTCACCTAAAAATTCAGAGTTCCAGATTCACTTGAAAGTGTCAATGATATGACACCATCAGTCCCACATTCCAGGATGGCAACAAAAAGCTAGAACTGAGCAGAGATCGCCTTTGAGATGAGATGTAGCCTCCAGTTGGCCCCAGTCTCTGTCCTATTTATCTCACCTTCCTAGTGCCTTGACTGGCCCTGGGAACCTCTGTGTTGGCCACCACTGCCATCCAGTTTTATGCTATACATTGTGTCACTTGATTATATGTAATTCAGCACTTGAAAACATAGCGTCTGGTATTATCTTTTAATTCATATATTTAAAATGTCTTTTCTAAAGAGAGCTTAATTCAAACTACATGTTTTGAAAATCTGCTAGGTACCTGTTAGTCTTAAACACCATACATTTATTCTACAAGTATAATAGGCACTGCGTTAGGTTTTGCAAGTATTCATGTCCCCGTGAGATACACAGACTCCTAAGGACCTTATAAAATGTCCTACAGGACGGGAAAGTAGAGGATGCTCAGGGGAAGTTTCAAGGCATGTAGACACAAAGGTGAAAGTTAAAGTGCCTGCCATTAGGAGCTTGCACTAGGGAGGGTGACCAGCCCTAAAATCAACAATGGCATCTACCACTGAGTGACCTATTCATTCTGTTGTAAAGGACAATTCAATTTAAAGAAACTAAGTGACTTCTTCCAGCTGGTAAGTAGGACCATCTCACAAGCCTGCTTGACTTCAAGCTCCGTGCTCATAACCTCTTTGTTTTAAATAGAGACAAATACTTTATTCAATATTTAAAAATATCTGAGTGTCTGGCTTTACTGGGCTCCAGAGATAAAGCCATGGACACAGTAGACAAAGTCCTTTCTCTTAATGGCTTTTCTGTGTTGATGGGAGGAGACAATTGACAAGTTCAAGTAAATGTGTATTCATTTCTGAGAGAGATAAAGGCCATCAAAAAATAGACTAGGGTGATGGGGTTGAGTAACTGGCTACAGAGAGGGTGGGGGTTGGGATGGGGAGGTGGGAGGGCCTTTGGATAAAATGGTCAGAGGTAGGCTCCTGAAGAAGTGAAACTTGAGCTGGGACTTAAAGGATGAGAAGTAGGTGGTCTTGGCATTCTCTCCATGAGGAGCACCGAGAGCAGAGGCTCAAGGTGAGGAATTGGGAGTGTTCAGGAAAAAAGGTTGCAACTAAAGCATGGTTGTTTTCCCATGTGGCTCAGTGGTAAAGTAGTCACCTGCCAATGCAGGAGACTTGGGTTCAATCCCTGGATCAGGAGGATCCCCTGGAGAAGGAAATGGCAACACACTCTAGTGTTCTTGCCTGGGAAATCCCATGGACAGAGGAGCCTGAACAACAGTAACAGAGCATCGTCAGTGAGAACGTCTGTGATACGGGTGCAGTTAGAGCCGTGGGAAAGCTGTGGGGGTTTAGGGTTGTCACTGGCTGCTCTATGGGAAGTGGACCGTACAGTGATGAGAGAGGAAGCAGGTCCTATATGGGGAGGAAAGGCCTTCCAGCAGATGAAACCTAGTGAACAAAGGGTGAAGCCCCCAAGGCACCTTCCCCAAGAGCAGCTGTAGAGAAACTTGAGTTAGATTTCAATTCTCAGCCATCCTGTGGCTTCATCTTCCCTCACCAGTGACCCAAGTATCACATTCCACACACTTCCAAGGAGGAGGAGGAGGAGGCACTCAATAAAAGCAAGCTGTGTCAAACGCCAGTTAGTCATTCTCACAGTATTCCTGTACTGAGCCAAGGGGAATAATTGAGAATTGATGTTTCTACCTGACAAGTTTCCCTGGAGTAGGAAATGGCAACCTACTCCAGGATTCTTGCCTGGGAAATCCCATAGACAGAGGAGTCTAGTGGGCAACAGTCCACGGGGTTGCAAAGAGTTGGACACCACTGAAGTAACTAAACAACAACAACCTGACAAAGCATCAGCCTCCCTGACTCTGCAAGGGTGGTATCGATTTAAATGGTCCAGTCCAAGAATGTACAAAACAAGAGCACGAGGGCAGAGTTATCTGATGAGGCAGTCTGGAACCCTGTCTGTTGCAAGGGCTGAGCCCCAGATTCCTGGCAGCCGCAGATAGCTGAAAGAGTTTGCTGGAGAACAGGTTCCTCCACACCTTCCTTGTGTTGGAAAACTTCCAGAGTTCCCTGTGCCTCTGACCCTCTGCTGGGGTTTTGTCGAGACACAGGAGGTGAGTGGTAGCAGAGTGAAAAACATATGACCTGGGTTGATGTGCTGTTTGCTAGGTCCTCTCATGGCCTCCTCTTTCAATCTCTAAGGTGGGGCTCATGTTACTGTTTTCCCTCAATTGGGAATCCTAATATGAGACAGTGTATGTGGAAGTGCCTGAAAAATCCTAAAGGCCATGTAAATGCCACATGTTATTTAAAGCCACTGGCAACCCACTCCAGTACTCTTGCCTGGAAAATCCCGTGGACGGAGGAGCCTGGTAGGCTGCAGTCCATGCGGTCACGAAGAGTCGGACACGACTGAGCGACTTCACTTTCACTTTTCACTTTCCTGCATTGGTGAAGGAAATGGCAACCCACCCCAGTGTTCTTGCCTGGAGAATCCTAGGGACAGGGGAGCCTGGTGGGCTGCCGTCTATGGAGTCGCACAGGGTTGGACACGACTGAAGCGACTTAGCAGCAGCAGCAACCCTAGATTAGAGGAATGTTAGGGCCAGATGATTTTAATACGGGGAACCAAAGGATAGATAACCATTTGTTATGGGTATCAGCTTACTAAATCTCCCACGTGTGCTTAGTCGCTCAGTCATGTCCGACTCTTTGTGACTCCATGGACTGTAACCCACCAGGCTCCTCTGTCCATGGGGATTCTCCGGGCAAGAATATTGGAGTAGGTTGCCATGCCCTCCTCCAGGGGATCTTCCCGACCAAGGGATCAAGCCCATAGTTTTCACACCACACCAAGTTGCCTAAGGAGGACCAGCGTAGGTGTTGTTCATCTAGATGCTGGCCAGTCTGAGGACCAGGGGGCTGATATATCTTCCAGGTATAGAGTGACCAGCTTGTCCTAGTTTGTCCTGGTTTAGCACTGTAAGCCCCACATGCTTGGCAAACTGGGACGCTTGGCTGCTCTACCTTGGTGGCTCCCTATCCTGGTCATTGCTTTCTCTGCACCAGAGGGGAGGCAGAAATGTTGCTGAGGTTATCAAGGAAGGAAGAGGGGGAAAGGAGAGTCAGGTGTTTTAGTCCAGACCTCACTCTAAGGGCCACCATCCCCAACAAGGTTATACATACAGCAGTAGCTATGCAAACTGGGGCATCCTATAAAAGAGACGATAAATGTGACAACCTGCTTTGGGCATTCATTATTTTTCCTTCTTTCTTTTTTACTTGGATTCTTTCCAAGAGGTGAGGGCAGTGCCTGTCTTCCCTTTAAGAGGACTGGCCTGCAGCCACTCCCTCTTTCTTTACCCACCTCCTCCCAGCCTGTCTGACTTAGACTTTAAAACCTGCAGAAAGAGTTTTGCACATTGGCTGCATGATTCCTCCATCTTTAAAGAAGGGAGCACAGAGGCTGCTGAGTGTCATCCTTTATCTTGACTTCTGCGTTTTATTGCCTTTTCCCCTTTGTATGCCCAGGACAGGCTGTCTGTAGCAGGCTGGGTCAGAGCTAGTCTGCCCTACGGGTTAGGGTGTGGAGGAGATGCCCTGAGAAGGGGTCAGGGACTGTCACCCACCCCAAACCATCCTCTCTCCCTGCATTAATCCTGTGCCTAAATGGTGAGAAAGCTTTTAACCCTTTCCTGGAAGAGGGCTCACCAGTTGTAAAAACACCAAGGCTTGTGCCTCCTTGAAGCTGGCTCTTTTAGGACGCCCCTGATATCATACGGTTGATGTTGAACCGGAGTTTGATTTGTGCTTGGGAGTCTGAGCTTGTAGCTGGGTTCCTGCAGAAGCCTCATGAAAGATGCATTTCAACCAGGCAGTTCCAGGGGAGAGACCAGCTTAAATTACCGCTCTGCAAATCCAAATATTGGCATATCTGCAAATCCAAATGTAGGGAATTAAAAAAAATTCTAAATTCTCAGAATCTTATTTTGCACTTCCTGTGCAAGAAGGAAAGGATGAGCTATTCAGAGAAGAGACAAGGCTGTCAATAACAAGAGAAGCTTCAGCAGAGCAAACCCCACCTTCTTTTCTCTCTTCGGCCATTTTTCAGGTGGCTCAGATAGTAAAGAATCTGCCTGCAATGCGGGAGACCTGGGTTCGATCCCTGGGTTAGGAAGATCCCCTGGAGGAGGGCATGGCAACCTACTCCAGGATTCTTGCCTGGAGAACCCCCATGGACAGAGGTGCCTGGCAGGCTACAGTCCATGGGGTCAGAAAGAGTCAGGCATGACTGAGGATGAGCAACTAAGCACAGCACATGCTTCCAGGGAAGAAGAGCTTCAATGAGAGAGGAAGGCAGTGTTTGTTCAGCACAGTTTTCTGCAGGACGATCTAAAGAGACCACCCCACCCAGTAATTGGGATGCTGGGCTCACCAAATCTGGTTGGTCTGTTTCTGTCTACTTTCCTCAAATCACTTCTAGGCCTGGGGCCAAGGGATTCCCATTGAGGACTGACCTCCCCATAGTCTGTTCATAACACAGCAGCCCCCAGCAATCCTGTGAGACTGGGAACCTAGCCATGTCACTCTTCTGCTCAAAACTCTCTCATGGCTCCCCATCTCCCTTAGAGGAAAGCCGAAGTCCTAAAGCTGAACCTGGTCTCTGTACTCTAATACCCAGTTAAATCTCAGAGACAGATTTGGGGTGACATAAAAAAGAATGGCTTTATTGCTTTGCCAAGCAAAAGGGGCCATGGCAGACTAATGCCCAGGGTAGCGAGGAGTTTTATAGCAATGGTTCAAAGAGCACATGATCAGCTGGTGGACAGTCTTCTGATTGGTGGGGTGGAGGTACGTGAGAGTCAGTATCATCAACCTTCTAGTTCCAACCACTCTGGGTTCTGTGCACTTGTGGACAGCACACTGTCGCTTCAGTGTCTGCAAAAGAGCTCAAAGATGTGTGTATCCCTTGATGGAGAACGAGGACCCTGCCCCATTTTTTCTCTTGACTGCTGGTTCTTCCCTTGCTTCTGCATCTCCTCTTTTCCTTAATTAACTTCTGCTTGAATCTTCCCATTGGAACTCAGGGAAGATCACGGAGGCTGAATGAAACCTATTTCCTGTAATCAAAGAAAATGGGGGACACAGGTTTTTGTACCCAGGAGCCCCACAGGGTCTAGCTTGGTTTGAGTCCCTAAAATAGCCCCACAGCGCTGCCTGCCTCCCTCATTACCTCTCTGATGCCCCCTCGCTCACACCTCCAGACACACTGTCCCCTTGCTGTTCCTGCCCCATGGCTGGCATGCTTTTCCCCCATGTCCTCAGCATATGCTGTTCCTGCTGCCTGGAACAGTCTTCCCTCAGAAAGCTTCATGGCATGCTCTTCAGTCTTGACTTGGATGTTAGCTTCTTGGTGAGCTTTCTCTGACAGCCCTACTTAAAATTTCAAATGTCCTTTTATATATACTGCCCCCTGGGGGAAAAAGAAAAAAAGGTACAACCTGAAAATTGAGAATTAGGTTTTATTCCACAGACTTGCTGAGGACTTAAGCCCAGAAGTCAACCTCTCATATAGCTCCGAGGGACGGTTACAAAAATGATAAAAGTGGAGCCAAGCTAGATAGGAACTTTTGCAACAAAACCTAGGTAGTCAAAAACCAAAAGATTACTGTTAATTAAAGAAAAACTGAATATCTCAAGTTAATGAATTTCACATTTTTCTGTTTATGGGAAGATGCAAGAGCCTGGGCTCACTGAGATCTTTCCTTTAATATGCACCTTAACTTTGTAGGGACAATATCTCATTTTTGGGGGTTTGTTTTTTGTTTTCCTTCCTGAATCCCCTCAGGGTGCAGAGCAGAGCAGCTGCAGTGGCTGATGGCTTGATCACTGCAACATCCTTTGTTTACTGATACGGCAGGAGACATTTTTCATCTACAATACCCTTTTCCCCTTTCCTGCTCTCTCTCTCACTTATTCAACTCACTTATCACCTTTTAGTATTTTATATATTTTATCCATTTTGGGGTTTCTGAACCTTCATGCTTGAGGATCTGGCCTCAAGTTCAGAGAATTCATGGAGGTGTTACTAAACAAACAGGATAGAACTAGCTAATATTTATTGAGTGCTTACTGTATCTGCTGCTGCTGCCAAGTCGCTTCAGTCGTGTCCGACTCTGTGCGACCTCATAGATGGCAGCCTACCAGGCTCCCCTGTCTCTGATATTCTCCAGGCAAGAACACTGGAGTGGGTTGTCATTTCCTTCTCCAATGCATGAAAGTGAAAAGTGAAAGTGAAGTCGCTCAGTCATGTCTGACTCTCAGTGACCCCATGGACTGCAGCCTACCAGGCTCCTCCGTCCATGGGATTGTCCAGGCAAGAGTATTGGAGTGGGGTGCCATTGCCTTCTCCCACTTACTGTATCTAGCACCATCCTAATAGCTCTATATGCATTCACTCATCTAATGTTCACCTATGAGATAGGCATTTTAGGAATCTTTGGTATTTTAAGAATCACTGAACTAAAATGGACAAGAATGGGCAAATTTAATTCAGATGACATTATCTCTACTACTCTGGGCGAGAATCCCTTAGAAGAAATGGAGTAGCCCTCAGAGTCAACAAAAGAGTCCAAAATGCAGTACTTGGGTGCAGCCTTAAAAACAGCAGAATGATCTCAGTTTGTTTCCAAGGCAAACCATTGAACATCGCAGTAATCCAAGTCTATACCCCAACCACTAATGCTTAAGAAGATGAAGTTCAACGGTTGTAAGAGCAACATTTTACAGAATCAAAAGCAGAGAAATAGTCAGTTTAAGCATCTTGTAGATGGCAACACCATAGTGATTTGCAGAGCCAAGATTCAGGTACAGGACAGTGCCTTGGAGTAGAGGGTAACCTCCCACTACCCACCTTGCCCAAGATAGCAACTCATATGGCTGAGTTCCCATCTCTTCATACTCCACACTTCTCTTGGTCCCATCTGTGGGTGATGAAGCCATTGCCTTTGCATTAATTCACAAGTCTGACTTTTCATCATCCATCTGGCCTTATTTTCTGCCAGTTTTCCAATCACCTTCTATGTCTCAGCCACTCCAGTCCTTTGTTTATCTCACTCTTCACTAAGCTAAATTTCTCTCATTCTTTATGCTTCCAATTAAGTCAAATCTTTAGAGCAGTGGTACCCAAATTTTTGGCACTGGGGACCAGTTTTGTGGAAGAAAATTTCTCCATGGACCGGAGTTGGGGGTGGGGATGGTTTCAGAATGATTCAAGCACATTACATTTATTGTGCACTTTATTATTACTATTACATCAGCTCCATCTTAGATCATCAGACATTAGATCCTGGAGGTTGGGAACCCCTCCTTTAGAGAGAGCTTTGCTAACCAGCCTGCTACCCACCTCACTCTTCTTCAGTCTCTTCTTGTTTCCTATAAATGCCTGTTACAGTACCAACAGTGAGTGCTTAGTCACTCAGTCATGTCCAACTCTGTGTGACCTTGTGTACTGTAGCCCGCCAGCCTCC
Organism: Okapia johnstoni; assembly: GCA_024291935.2. Classification (NCBI taxonomy): domain Eukaryota; kingdom Metazoa; phylum Chordata; class Mammalia; order Artiodactyla; family Giraffidae; genus Okapia; species Okapia johnstoni. Next base: position 61,196,684 of record CM044309.1, read on the forward strand.
TCTGTCCATGGGATTTCCCAGGCAAGAATACTGGAGTGGGTTGCTATTTCCTCCTCCAGGGGATCTTCCTGACCCAGGGATCAAACCCCTGTCTCTTGTGTCTCCTGCAATGGCAGGCGGGTTCTTCAGCACTTTGTGCCACCTGGGAAGCCCATCATAGTAGTGATGCTATTTGCTTATTTGCTCATCACTGCCTGTTTCTCCAGGAACCCAGACTTTGACATGTCACTGTCACACCCTCAGTGTCCAATGTCATGTCCTGCACACAGTAGAGGCTTAACAAATATGTACTGAATAAATGAATTCTTCTTTGGATTAGCATGATATTCTCATCCTGTATGTGTCAAGAGAAATATTTCTTCAAAAAGTGATTTTGAGTTTCAGGGATGTGCTCATGTTTGCAAAACTAAGGTGTTAAGTAGAACAAGGAGGAAGCTTGATGGAGTAAAGTGGGTCAAGGAAGAGAAATTTAAAAAAAAAAAGAGGAAAGCAATAAGGGCCTATTAAAGAGAACAGAGAAAAGAATTTGCTAAAGTTCATTGCGTGAGGGATTGATTCCAATTGACTAAATGAGCTATTTGACTGCCTTCAATTCAAAATAATCCTTGTACCAAAGTGGCCTATTTGGGGGTAGTATATTCTGTCACTCTTCATTATGAACTAGCAAAAAGATGAGGTCCTATTCTCCGAGATGACAGGGGGATTTATTCTATGCCAGATACTGTGCTAACTACTTGTAATCATTACTGGGTCAACATTCATCACAGCTTCACAGGGTGGGTTCTCTTATCACCCTAACTCCCATTTTAGAGCTGGAGAAGATGAAATGTCAGAGGTGACTCGTGCCTATCACACAGCTGGCAAGTCATCCAACTGGATATGTTAATGCAAATTCATATCTCTGATGCACAGTGAGGTCAAACAAACTGAAATGTCTGAAATTGGAGCAGAAAAAGATTTATTGCAGGGCCAGGCAAGGAGATGACTCCTGTCCTAAAAAGCCTCCAGCTCCCCCGAAGGGTTTTGGCAAAGCATTTTCAAAAGCCAGGTTGGGGTGGGGAGGTAGGGGTTGGTCACAGGGTACCAGAAAAGATTGTACACAATTCTCTGATTGGCTGATAAGGAAATGGGGTGGTGTCACAGAGGTGAATTTTATCAGTCCTTCAGCTACAGGAGGCCTGGAGCTATCAATTAGTTAACATCTTCCATTTGGTGGGGGGTTTTGAAATGTGCAAAACAACTCAGGAAATTTGCATCAAATACTGTTATTATCAGGATTTCCCAGGTGGTGCAGTGGTAAAGAATCCAGTTTTGATCCCTGGGTCAGGAAGATCCCCTGGGGTAGGAAATGGCAACCCACTCCAGTATTCATGCCTGAAAAATTCCCTAGACAGAGGAGCCTGGCGGACTACTGTAGTCCATGCGGTCACAAAGAGTTGAAGATGACTGGGCACATACACATACACGCTATGATTATCGAGGTACTCAAGAGAGGAGTTAAAATGGAGGATATGGGGGAGCCCTGTCCTGGGAAGGCCCCATAAGGTCCCACTTGGTTACAAATATGGACCCAGGCATGTCTATATCCAAGCCCCACTAGACATGTCCTCTTTGCACTCCAACCACTGTGTGTCCCGTCGACACACACAATAGGACAGAGCTTCTTGGTGAAGCAAAATGCAGCCATTAACTCAGTGTTTCCTTTTCCTCTTCCTCCTCCTTTAACTGGGCCATGATTCCCCCAGAGCAGTTAAGTCCAAGGGTTTCAGATAGGTTCCTGAGAATTTAGCACACGCATACTGATTGCAGAAACAAGCTGACGGAAGATGGCCCCGCTAGGAAAAGGAACCTGAACTTTCCATATAAAGATGGCCCAGGGAGAGGGGAAAAAAACAACCTCGGGACCCTGACTGATTTGACAAATGAATATATTACCATGGGAGGGTCTGAGTCATTAGAGCTTTGGGGATGTGCCAACTAAGATAAATAAATTGGATTTCAGCATGTTGTACTGAATCACTACATCCCTGCAGGCACTTAAACACAACACTAACCTGCGCATGATGTCTGCCATTTTGGCAAGGTCAAAAAGATTTCTTTCCCACCAGGGGAATTTTCCCTCACCTAGCAATTTACATATTTCTGTCCCTATGGTGAAGGACTAGATCAACACTTACCAATACCATCCTCAGTCCTTTTTCTTCCTCATCCTCAAGCCCCAGGGCCTTCTGCCTCCTGAGTTTTTATGTAAATGACTTATAGGCAGAATCGAAAATCATCGACCAGGAACCCTCCCACCTTGACAATCTCTATTTAACTGGATTTCTGCTTAACTGAAGGTTAAATAAAACCTCCTTGTTTCAGGCCTTGTTAGTGAAAATCTCTCTAAACTGTGTTCACTCACCTGCCTAAGTTTCTGGAGCAGAAAGAAAATAATTACATTTTTGCTTGATGATCAGACGTCTTGCAGTGCCTTGGGGCACTATTCTGCATAACGGTTAGGATTAAAATTTCCCTGTAGTTGTCGACTTTTGTGAGAAATAGGGCCCTTAACTGTTCTAAGTTGAAGAAGAAATTTTAATTTAATTTCGTTGAGAGAAGCATCTTGCTTTCCCTGTGCTTAGCAGAGTATCAAGACATTGCCTCAGAAATGCTGATAAGTCGATGAATGTCTGATATGAATTTATTTACTGCTGTTTGGTTTTTTTCCCCCTAATAATAATTGTACCTGCTTGACTGATCGCTAGGGATGGTTCCAGGTGTTGTGCTAAGCACTTTACGTGCTTTATATCATTGTATCCCTGCCACGCAGTGAGTGGGCTTTGTGCTGTGGGTATTCAGTTGTGTCCAACTCTGGTGGCCCCATGAATGGTAGCCCCCTAGGCTCCTCTGTCCATGGAATTTTCCAGGGAAATGACCCTAGAACCATAAAGAAATGGAAACTACATGAAATGAGAATTGAAGTGGGGCAGACAGAGATATGCACAGGTACCTCTACCCACACCCACAGGAATACACACACACACACACACAGACCCACAAGCAACCTGGTCCTAGACTCCCAAGGACAGTGTAGTAGTTTAGAGATGCAATTTTTAAATAATCTCAAAAAAAAAAAAAAAAAAAGGGCCAGGTTGTTTGTTTTGTTGTTTGTTTTATAACTTCTGGCTTTTTGTGAACAGATACCCTTGTAAAATAACACGGATATAAATCATTAGAAGCATGAAGTAAGAATATAATAAAATGACCTTCAAGACCAATTTGTAAAATAATTATTAGCTTTAGCATACATAAAATAAAAGTCAAACAGTTAAAAAATTTCTACCAGCTCACTCTCGATTTCTGTTCTCCTTTCTCTGTGGACAGCAGTTGGTGGATCTACAGAGGTACTCACATTTTCACTTTGCAGGGCTAGGTCAGACTGACCTTTGCTTCTCCAATAGTGGTTACCAACAGGCAGTATAGGCCTCACCTGGGAGCTGAGCATGCTGGGAAATGTGGGATCTCAAGCCCCACCCCTGACTGGCTGAACCCGGATGTGCATTTCAGCAAGGTCACCGCTCCAGTATTTTTTCAGGGGAAATTCCATGGACAGAGGAACCTGGCAGACTACAGTCCATGGAGCTGCAAAGAGTCAGACACAACTTAGCGTCTAAACAACAACAGCAGCAGCAGGTGATGCTGGTGATTGGTAAGTCTTGGGAAGCAGTGATTTAGAACAAAGACTCAGAAGTCTGACCACATGTTCTAATTGAGATCTATCCCTTATAATCTATGTGACCTCGGGCAAATTACTTAACAGCTCTGTGCTTCAATTCCCTAGTTTTAACAGTACACCCCTCTCTGGGCTATTGTAAACTCTGCAAGGTAATGGGCCTGGCAGGTAAAGGGCAAATGAAAGAGTGCCCAGTGGAGCCTAGCACTCTATAAGGTAAGGATGCCAAAGCTACTGTTGTTATTGCTAATGATTTTTTTGAAAAACATTTTTTTTTAGGCCATCCTGGTAACTTTGAGACAGACACACTCAGGCTAAGCACATTTACTTTGATGTTTGATGTTTAATTAGTTGTAGGCCCTTATGGAGGGTTCTCCCCTCCCCCTCCACTTCCTCATCCGGGTCTTTTGGCTTGGGCCTACTGATGCTACTTAGGCCCACTTGGACAGTTTCCTCACCCCGCTCAGCCTCATCTATTGGTACTAACCGTCCTGAACAAGTCTACAGGAGTCACGGGGTGAAAGCTGATGAGTTCTGATGTTTCAGGCTGTCGAGGACAGAGCTCACTAGGGCCTGGTGGATATTTCAGGCCCTAGTCGAGGGGGGAGGAGCAGTTCAGCTGAGAGAGGAACCATGTGCCCTGGGTGGTGAAAGCAGGGACACTGGTTGCTCCCATCTTTTGTCTTTTGTTCCTTCTACAGATAAAAGCCATTGTGTCCTCTAGTGAGACAGATGCTTCTGTGAGCCTGGAGCTAGGAAAAGGCAGCAGACAAAAGTGAACAGTTCAGTGGGTGTTTCCTGAAGATTTACGCAGAAACCTACCCACAGATGCAGGAATGCTGGATTTATAATAGGGGTGGCATCACTTGTTCTTGTGCGCTAAGATAAGGCTAAACAAATCTCATGCTGTGATATAAGTCCCTATCTGTAGAAGCCAGGAAAGATTTCCTGCCCTGTTGCTAAATTGTGTGCTTGACAGGTTATCCTCAGAGGCTTGTTTTAGGACACTTCATCTGGAGGTCACATCAGGCCCCCGCATGTGAAAGATGGAAGGACATGCCTGGGTGCAGAAGAGGGCAAATCCTCCGTCGCTGCTCATCTGGAAGCTCAGAAATGAAAGCAGCTGCGGCAGAGGCTAGAGTATTTGAAAAATCCTGGAGAGGAACTGGGTGGGGAATCAAGTGACTGTGTGAGCCTGGGCCTGATCGAGGAAATATGCCAGGAAACCTGTGTTTCCACTCTTGACCTTGGTCCAGCAGTCACACCCACCCTAGACCCACCTCTGCCTTTTATTTTGTCAACAGCAGGTAGATAAATGCTCTCAAGTTTCCAGAGTTTTTCATCTCACCTCCGGAGAAGGAAGCCTGCAATGACCTGTAGGAACTGGCCGGCTGTCTCCACGGTATCTTCTGCCTCTAGAGGACAAAGGCAGTGTCTTGATCATCTCTGTATCCCTTATAATAAGCTTTCTCCATGTGCTAGTAAAGTTTACAGAAAAAGAAAGAAAGCCAGAGCTCTGAGGGTGAATCTCTTTTAGAAATACAGGAATGTAACTTAAAATTTGGAAAAATTATCATTCTCCTATAGTATTTGGGCTTCCCAGGTGGCTCAGTGGTAACCAATGCAGGAGACTTAGGTTTGACTCCTGGGTGGGGAAGAACGGCTGGAGAAGGAAATGGCTACCCTCTCCAGTATGCTTGCCTGGGAAATCCTGTGGACAGAGGAGACTGGCGGGCTACAGTCCATGGGGTCACAAAGAGTTGGACACGACTGAGCAACTAAACAACAACAACATATAATATTTACTATTTGGTGTTGTGTCTTTTTAAAAATAATTCTAATCAATCTATATGTAATTATTATTATCCTACTTTCCATATATTGAAACTGAGCTTCCAGAACCAAGAAAATACAGCTGTCATGTAATGAAGCCAGGATTCAAGTCTACTAATGGAGACATCCAACCCCACTTTGTCCAAGCTGATTCTGGAGACACCATCCCAGGTCCTCTGGGATGTGTTCCTTTGGGAATTTCCCTGAGCCTAGGCCTGGGCCCCATGTTTCCCATTTCTTTTTTTTTCGTGTGTGTGTTTTTGGGGAGGATGGAAATCAGGTTTTTTTTTTTTTTTTAATTTATTTATTTTTTTAATTGAAGGATAATTGGTTTAAAAAATTGTGTTGGTTTCTCCACATTTGTTAAACTGCAGGAGGAATGGACTAAGACCCCACAGGACGCTTGTCAGTGGGTATGAGAAGTGCAGGAGAAGAAGGTGGACAGCAGGGAGACTGGGCTTTAAAGCTTGAGCAGTGTCAAGTGTGAGTCCCCAGTAAGACTTGGGCATGAGAAAAATTAACAGAGAGCCAGTTACCATCTCAAGGCCTTCCAGGGACAATTCAACCCAGGGACTAGAAGTCAGGACTGATGAGTGACCAGGCTAGTGTGGTAGAGACCAAGTTGATCCCCAAAGATGTGTATAGGCACAGTTGTGTGCAGAGTAAAGGAGACATCCTTGCACATACATGAGCACACACACACGGATACAGCCATCAGGGAGCAACTGCGTGCGGTCAGAGACACACAGACAGGATAAGTTTCATTTATATTGCAGAAAATATCACCCAGATTATCAGGCTTCCCCCATGTCAAACTTTGCAGATTATCAAGATTTCTTGTTAGTCTTATTAGTCATGCTTTCCATATTCCTGGTACAAGCTGTGTATAATATACTACATCTTGTGGAAAACAAAGGAGAGATACATAGACACACACACACACACAATGTTTTTTCCCATGATTTTTCCACTTTTAGACTATGTAAGTTTACCTAAAAAGCTCATAAGCATGGTTGCCTCTGAGTAGGAACCTAAGGGCTAGAGGTGTAAAGAGAATCACTTTGCATTATCTTCTTTTTTTAAACATTTAAACCTTTTAATTATGGATGTGGATTCCTTATTCAAAACAATAAACTATAAAAAAACACAAACAGAAAAACAGACTATGTTCCCATGTCTATCTTACACTCCAATGTTTCTGAATTGGTTCCTGTGAATGAATGGTTGTTTCTGAATGTGATTAACTCTGAGAGCATTTATGATAGGTTGGAGGCTGTTTATGGTTCAATGGAGAGAAGTAGATTGATGGAAGACCCTTGGAGGTGAGGAGGATGGAAATGCTCTAGGAGAGGTAAATTCCTCCAGCATCAGCCAGGAAAGGCCAGATTAACCATTAGGGAGTGATGAGTGTCAGTAAATTCCAGTAAATCAGGTAAGAAATAAGATAGACTCTTCGTCTTGACACCTGGCTGAATTGGAATATCTAGGAGTATTGGGAGATTTGAACTGAATTTAGGGAATTTTTTTTTTTTTAAGATAAGATGACTGTGTACACCAGACATTTGTTTCCGTGGCTACCTGACTAAGATGCAGACTTTAAAGGACTAGCTGACTTTGTTCAGTACCTGCATGTAGCAGAACAGTGAGTAGTCATTTTGCTGGTCTCATCACATTTAACCTTTAAACAATCATATCAGGTAATATCCCATTTTACCTGTACAGAAATTAGGACCCCAAAGAGTTAGGAGTTGATCAACTGGCCCAAGATGTCACATTATGACACTAAGGACTCTGACTCCAAACCCTTGGCTGTACCCAACACTGACTGGAAGAAAAGGAGCCAAGACTTAATTATCCACAAGAAACTGGCAAATAATTATCCTAAGATAGTGGCTGTCAGACCCTAGCTACATCAGAATCTCCTACAAAGCTTTTTAAAATACCCTACCCCCATGGTTTGGATTCAGTAGGTTTGGGCTAGGGCCTGGGAATTTGCATTTCTAACAAGTTCTCGGAAGATGCTGATGCTCTGGTCTGTGGGCTCCACTTTGAGAACTAATAAAGTAAAGAGATTAGAATAGGGGCTCTTAAATCTTATTTGATGTTTTTAGGGTCCAAAATGGGAACAAAGCAATTACATGCTATTTATTTCTAGTGTGTATGTTTTATTTTTATTTTTTTTTAGATTTTGATAAAATACTTTTTGGAAACATCCACTATCTCATTTATTTTCAGGGAGAAAGCAGAAATGACTTTGTGTCTACAAGCAAATCTGAGAGTAAGGGGGATCAGGCACCTTCAGGTGTACAGTTCAGAAGTAGCCAGAGGACTCTTCAGAGGAAAGGCCCGGTCACTAGTCAGGACTCTTCTGGTCACAAATGACAAAAATCTAACTTAAATCATTTAAGATTTTATTTGGCTGTGTGTAACAGAAGCTCACTTTACACAGGTGTCTTGGAACCAAGTTTCTGATTTTGTTGTACAATAACCCTTCTAGAGTTGGACGATCACTGGCATCGCTTTAGAAACTCAATAGTATAAGGTCTGACATCTCATTTTTATTTTAGTTTTCACTCATGGCTCATTCACTCTTATTTTTTTTTTTTACCTATTCACTCAAAGTGGCTGCTATGGCCCCAGTCATCACATCTGTGTTCTAGTAAGAAAGAAGGTAGACAGTGGAAGAGGTACGGTCCATCTTATTAATTGTTCATATCCTTCTTTAAGGTTTCAACTGTGTCACATGACCATATATAGCTGCAAGAGAAATGGACAGAGTGAGTCAGTTCAATCGCTCAGTCATGTGCAACTCTTTGCGACCTCATGAACTGCAGCATGCCAGGCCTCCCTGTCCATTACCAACTTTTGAAGTTTACCCAAACCCATGTCCATCAAGTCGATGATGCCATCCAGCCATCTCATCCTCTGTCATCGCCTTCTTCTCCTGCCCCTAATCCTTCCCAGCATCAGGGTCTTTTCCAATGAGTCAGCTCTTCGCATCAGGTAGCCAAAGTATTGGAGTTTCAGCTTCAGCATCAGTCCTTCCAATGAACACCCAGGACTAATCTCCTTTAGGATGGACTGGTTGGATCTCCTTGCAGTCCAAGGGATTCTCAAGAGTCTTCTCCAACACCACAGTTCAAAAGTATCAATTCTTCTGTGCTCAGCTTTCCTTATAGTCCAACTCTCACATCCATAATAGTTGCGTACATTGCCTCCCTACACAAAATGAGGATTTTGTAGTCAAAGGAAAAGGAGTGATTGGCTATTAGGAAAGCACTTAATCCTACACAGCAAATTGGACAAAATGGGGAATATATTGCCTTTATGAGAAAAGCAAGGATAGAGTGCCTTCAAGAAGGCTGTATGAGTCAGCTTTGTCTTCATAACAAGCCACTTCAAAACCTAGTGACTTTTAAGTTTAAGTTCAGACAAACATCTATTTGATGATGAATCTGTGGATGGTGACTTGGGCTGGGTTCACTGGGAAACTCATGTCTGTTCCATGTGGTGTCACCTGGGCGTAGTGCTACTGCTGTGACCTTAGCTAGATGGCTGGGATGTTTGGGACACCTGGGCTTTTCTTTTATCTTCCATCATGGTGTGACTGGGACCAAATGGTTTATGATGGTCTTTTTCGTGTCTGGCACCTGTTGCTGACTTTTGGTGGGTCATCTATCTCCAGCAGGCCAGAGACAAAGTTCTGAAAGCAGCAAGAGAAAGTGTAGGTCCCAGGGTGTAAGTGCTTTTCAAGCCTGTGCTTGCGTTGTGTTTGCTGATGTCCTATAGCCAAAGCAAGTCACTTGGCCGAGACCCGACCAAGTTAATGCAGAAGCGGACTGTGTAAGGTTGTGTGTCCCAGGAAGCATGGCTTATTGGGGCCCATTATGTATCAATCTACCAAATATACCCTAGACCAAGGACCGGAATGTCTCCTTATCGTGTCTTTGCCTTTCTGTGCAGGTCACCTTCATTTCTTTATACAAAGCACTTGCCCATATCTGGAATCCAGGGATCACTTCTTCAGCTTCCCACCCAAAGGGAACAGATGTTTCCTCTTTAATTGTATTTTGAAAATCACTGGGAAGAACTTTGATTGGTCTGCTGCGGGTCAGATGCTAAACCAAGGGTTAACCAATTGGGATATGATCATTGGCAGTTCCCAATGGAGCCTCATATTTGGCCAGAGGTTGCAGAAGGGGCAATTTTAAGAGACACCATTCTAAAAGTGAATTGAGATCCCTTTAGGAATAATGGAGATATATTGGCCAGCAAAGACAAATAGATGTGCGATGTTGGGAACCACTGAACAGAAAACCTCACAGACTCTCTTTTTGGATTTTTTTTTTTTTTAATATTTGTTTTGTTAGTTTGTTGGGAGAGTCTGGATTTAGTAAAAACTTAAGCTAATTTAAAACTAATTTATATTGTTTTCCAAAACATTACCTTATTAAACCAATCTACACATTTTCCTTACTTTCTTTGAAAAAATGCAGACCAACATCCACCACTGGCCCCCATGGGAAGATTTCTGAGTGTTCTTTGTGGCAAACCTACAACAGAGATTACATTACTTGTCACTCACCTGCCTCTGCAATTGTGTTGGGAAAACAACACAGAAAGTGAAAGAAGAAAGACTTGCATCCTTAATTGGCATATTGGTCACATCAATGAGGGTCTATTTTTTTCCCGCCAATCCTGTTAGGAATTTAAGAGCATGCTGACAAAGATCCATATCTGGATCTGTGAATATATGGGATTTCTGGCAAAGCAAAAATGCTGGGATCACCTCTCTAGCAGGGTGTCTGATGGAGGCATTCCAGATGAGTGTCACCAAGGGTCCCAAGCATGAGTGGAGTGTAAGGGTGCCCTCTTGCTTTTCAACTGGAGTGAGGGACAGTTAAGAGAGGCAACCACTGGAAGTGTCGGAGAGCAGAGAGATGCTGGCCTTTGGGGAATGTGCCCACAAACAGTAGAGATTCCTGAAAGGCTTTGAGAGAGGCTCTGTTGGTAGCCATGGCGATGTTGGATTTCTCATGTCCTGCTGCCAGAGAGTGAGTTTGTTCCCAGTTCCCAGGGACCTTAGCTGGTGCAACCATGGCTTCTTTCAGAAACCTTCTAGACAAAACTCTTGCTCAGAAGCACTTCATTAACTGGTGGAACTTGCTCCTCACCGACTCGATGTCCTGCGGCATTTCACAGGCACCCCCTTTCTGCCCAGCAAACATTTGTCAGTAATTGTGGTGTCATCACTTTTAGTTAACATGCTCTGGTTTGCCTTCAAGGGGTTATTCAGTTCTCCTTTGGATTCTTTCTTGGCAATTACGGTGTGTTTATCAGCAGGATTGCTGAAGAGTCTCTGGGCTGTGACTTTGAAAACTGTCTGGTATCATGTATACCCAGTTCAAAATTCATGCTCCTTTCTCTCTGCATTCCTTAGTCTGATCTCCCCTACCCACTGGTCCTGAATGGGAATTTATGAAAGATACTTGGGCCCTAACAGGGATTTCTCACTGAAGGCAGTGGACAAGCCATTAAGAGAAAAGTTTCAATTGGGGAAACTGTACAGAGGTCCATGAGAAGCTGCAAGAAGACTCCAACTTCAAGGCTGGGCTACAAAGCCAGGAGCTAGTTTAAACTGTCCAGGGCACATTCATGGTGCCAGGAGTGAGGGTGAGAGCTGGGACAGTAAAAAAAAACAAGAGAAAGTTTTCAAATGACTGCCTAGAGTAATAGGGATTTTTTCATAGTGTAAGAGGGCAAGAGTTAATTAAGCTTTCTTTCTTATTTGCTACATCTCTATTACCATTTTTTTCCTTCAAAACATGTTTCGAGCAGTCATGATGCTCCAAACATAGGAAGTATAAAATTAAATGAAATATGGTGTCTGCCTTTGTGTATGATGCTGATGAGTCAATATATAATTGGCTAATACTCTGATAACAGTCCTTGCAGGATGCTTGGGGGGCATTCATATGTCTCTTCATCTCACAGTATTTACTGAGTGCCTGCTGTGTTCCAGGTGTTGTGGTGGGCTGGGGACACAGAGATGAAAAAGGCACATGGTCTGCCTACAAAGACCTCACTTTCTGGTGCAGGGGTGACCTGTGAACACAACCTCAGTGTAGCGAGTCCTGAGATGCAGACAAGAGGTAATTTTACAGAATTTCTTGGAAGAAAACATACTTGAGAGTCTTTGCTTAAACTTTTTGTTTGTTTGTTTGTTTTGCTTTAGGCAGAGGAACTAGACATCTTATTTTATCATAAAACAATTTATGGAAATGTGTATATGTAGCTAAGTTTAAAAATTCTCTCCATTTAATCTGAAGTCTGAGATGATGAATCGCTCCCCCTGCAGAGGAAGCCTCAATGATGCAGCATTGAAGAAAGATCTTTGAACTTCCCCGGGTGGAAGACAGAAGCCAGCACCCAGAGGACTGTCCTGCTTAGATGCAAGTGTGTTCTCCGTGGGAACTCCTCAGTGAGTTCCCCCTATGCATTCTCCTGGAATCTAGTGAATGAATCAGATGTTCAGGGGCAAAAGGGGCCCTGTTTTTCCTTTTGGATAAAGATTCAATTATTGCCTGTCTAGATCTGGTTGGCTGTTTTAAATAAGCCTCTACCCCTCGGGAAGCCTTTCATGGTTCAGCTGGGATGGTTAAAGAAAGCCCAAAGGAGCCCTGGAGTGGGACTCCCAGCCAGAATTTGAATGTAAGTGAGATCTGACAGCCCTTCCCAGCCTCTCTGCACCAGGAGATGTTTTCTGCCCAGTATCATAGTGTGATTCTAGGTTGAAGAGTCCCAAGGAGGATGTTCATCTTTCACCCCAAATTCACATGCCTTAACTCCCTGCATGATAAAGGGGTTGACTGATAAGCAAACTGCCTGTACTGTGTGATTCCACCCGCTGCATCAGGAGTTGCTCCAGGCTGCATCTCCCAGGCTTCTCAGCTTACCTGCCTTGTCTAGAACTATTTGTCCCTGCTACAGTGCAGCAGTTAGGAATGTGGGCTCTGGACTTAGACAGGTTTGGTTATGAAATCCAGTTCTGCCACTGACTAGCTGTGAGGCCTTGGATGAGTTGCTTTACCCCTCTAGACCATTCTGTAAAATGAGTATAATAATAGCTATGCATCAGGATCCCAACAGGAAATAGGTGCTGCTGTATTCAGGTGAGGATCATTCAAAACAGGCCTTGTTCACACAAGGAGAAATTACAGGTGTGTGAAAGGTTTTGGAAACCACCCTGGCTCATAAGGGAACCCAGGTTAGTAGTACAGAGCTGCAGCCACTCCTAAGCCAGTAGGAAAGTTGGGAGAAAGAAGGAACAGGAACCAAAATGGGGAAGAGGTTGTTGAAAAAGGTCTCTGAGAAAAGTCATGACCTTAGTCCAACAGAAATGACTCAACAGAAGGCTGGGGGCAAACTGACTTTCCTTCCTGTCTCCAAATTCCTGTTCTTTTGAGGCTCCCTGTTGTCCCAACCCAACTAGAAGTTGAAGGCCATGAGACGAGGCAACATAATCTGTACAGACCAGCCTCCTAGGGCAGGGCGCAAAGTGAAGGAGGGTGGGGATGGCTGTGTGGGGTGAATGTCCCTCAGGAACACGTTCATGGTGTGGCTGAGCTGATCAAATGATGAAGTGGCATTAAGGACTAACACAGTTCTCGGCACCAAGTTTTCAATGAAAGTTAGCTAAGATTATTAGTATTTCTCTGTTCTAGGTCAACAGTGAAAGAGTTGTCAGTGATTTCGGGCTGAGCCCATGAAGTAGGGCCTATCAGGAGTAACGGAGGGTTAGGGAATGATGAGTCTTTGGTATCAAAGGAAAATTAAGTTTCGTTTCTCCTTTCCTGAGGAATGTTCAGATGCTTCTTGCAACCTGTCCCTATCAGCTCTTCTCTGACATTTTTGATAGCATGTGAATGTGCTATTTTGAAGACAATGTGATTTAAACTACTAGTCACTTTAATAATGGTTCTTGAAAGAATAAAGAGTTTTTTGGGTTATTGGAGGGGCAGGAAATGGGGCCTCCACTTGCCAAGGTGCTCCCAGTTAGAGTGTCTTCTCTGCAGGTAGCATCTAAGATTTAATACCAGCAAACATTTGCAAAGAATTCCTGGATTCCAGATATTGTTTTTTTATGCAAAGATGGAGAAGCTCTATACAGTCAGCAAAAATAAGACCAGGAGCTGACTGTGGCTCAGATCAGTTCAGTTTAGTCAGTTCAGTCACTCAGTCGTGTCCGACTCTTTGCGACCCCATGAATTGCGGCACGCCAGGCCTCCCTGTCCATTATCAACTCCCGGAGTTTACCCAAACCCATGTCCATTGAGTCAGTGATGCCATCCAACCATCTCATCCTCTGTCATCCCCTTCTACTCCTGCCCCCAATCCTACCCAGCATCAGGGTCTTTTCCAATGAGTCAACTCTTCGCATGAGGTGGCCAAAGTATTGGAGTTTCAGCTTCAACATCAGTCCTTCCAATGAACACCCAGTGGCTCAGATCATGAACTCCTTATTGCCAAATTCAGGCTTAAATTGAAGAAAGTAGGGAAAACCACTAGACCATTCAGGTATGACCTAAATCAAATCCCTTATGATTATACAGTGAAAGTGAGAAATAGATTTAAGGAACTAGATCTGATAGACAGAGTTCCTGATGAACTATGGATGGAGGTTCGTGACATTGTACAGGAGACAGAGATCAAGACCATCCCCATGGAAAAGAAATGCAAAAAAGCAAAATGGCTGTCTGAGGAGGCCTTACAAATAGCTCTGAAAAGAAGAGAAGCAAAAAGCGAAGGAGAAAAGGAAAGATATTCCCATTTGAATGCAGAGTTCCAAAGAATAGCAAGGAGAGATAAGAAAGCCTTCCTCAGCAATCAGTGCAAAGAAATAGAGGAAAACAACAGAATGGGAAGGATTACAGATCCCTTCAAGAAAATTAGAGATACCAAGGGAACATTCCATGCAAAGATGGGCTCGATAAAGGACAGAAATGGTATGGACCTAACAGAAGCAGAAGATATTAAGAACAGGTGGCAAGAATACACAGAAGAACTGTACAGAAAAGATCTTCACGACCCAGATAATCACGATGGTGTGATCGCTCACCTAGAGCCAGACCTCCTGGAATGTGAAGTCAAGTGGGCCTTAGGAAGTATCACTATGAACAAAGCTAGTGGAGGTGATGGAATTCCAGTTGAGCTATTGCAAATCCTAAAAGATGATGCTATGAAAGTATTGCACTCAATATGCCAGCAAATTTGGAAAACTCAGCAGTGGCCACAGGACTGGAAAAGGTCAGTTTTCATTCCAATCCCAAAGAAAGGCAATGCCAAAGAATGCTCAAACTACTGCACAATTGCACTCATCTCATAGGCTAGTAAAGTAATGCTCAAAATTCTCCACACCAGGCTTCAGCAATACGTGAACCGTGAACTTCCAGATGTTCAAGCTGGTTTTACAAAAGGCAGAAGAGCCAGAGACCAAATTGCCAACATCCGCTGGATCATCAAAAAAGCAAGAGAGTTCCAGAAAAACATCTATTTCTGCTTTATTGACTATGCCAAAGACTGTGTGTATCACTGTGGAAAATTCTGAAAAAGATGGGAATACCAGACCACCTGACCTGCCTCTTGAGAAACCTGTATGCAGGTCAGGAAGCAACAGTTAGAACTGGATATGGAACAACAGACTGGTTCCAAATAGGAAAAGGAATACGTCAAGGCTGTATATTGTCACCCTACTTATTTAACTTACATGCAGAGTACATCATGAGAAACGCTGGGCTGGAAGAAACACAAGCTGAAATCAAGATTGCCGGGAGAAATATCAATAACCTCAGATATGCAGATGACACCACCCTTATGGCAGAAAGTGAAGAAAAACTAAAAAGCCTCTTGATGAAGGTGAAAGAGGAGAGTGAAAAAGTTGGCTTAAAGCTCAACGTTCAGAAAACTAAGATCATGGCATCTGATCCTATCACTTCATGGGAAATAGATGGGGAAACAGTGGAAACAGCGTCAGACTTTATTTTTTGGGGTTACAACATCATTGGAGATGGTGATTGCAGCCATGAAATTAAAAGACGCTTAGTCCTTGGAAGGAACGTTATGACCAACCTAGACAGCATATTAAAAAGCAGAGACATTACTTTGCCAACAAAGGTCCGTCTAGTCAAGGCTATGGTTTTTCACGTAGTCATGTATGGATGTGAGAGTTGGACGGTGAAGAAAGCTGAGCACCAAAGAACTGATGCTTTTGAACTGTGGTGTTGGAGAAGACTCTTGAAAGTCCCTTGGACTGCAAGGAGATCCAACCAGTCCATCCCAAAGGATATCAGTCCTGGGTGTTCATTGGAAGGACTGATATTGAAGCTGAAACTCCAATACTTTGGCCACTTCATGCTAAGAGTTGACTCTTTGGAAAAGACCCTGATACTGGGAAGGATTGGGAGCAGGAGGAGAAGGGGATGACAGAGGATGAAATGGCTGGATGGCATCACCGACTTGATGGACATGAGTTTGGGTAAAGTCCAGAAGTTGGTGGTGGACAGGGAAGCCTGGCATGCTGCGATTCATGAGGTCGCCAAGAGTCAGACACGACTGAGCCACTGAAGTGAACTGAACTTGCATCTTAATAAATCCTCATAGCTACCTTATGAGGCATTGTTAGCCCCACTTTACAGATGAAGAAACTGAGGCACCAAAAGTTTCAACTTTTTAACCTATAGGTCTCAAAGTTCTTAATGGTAGAGCCAGAATTAGAATCCAGTCTGACTGCAGTTTCTGTTCTTCTCTACCCTGGCTGTGTTGGCTTTCCTAGCTGTGAGTGTAACATCTGCTCCATAATATGTGTTCAGGAAGTGCTTACTGAATTAATTGGAGTAAACACACAGAACTATACTTTAAAAGTTTTAACTCCTTGAACTACAGCCCCTTATTTGAAGCAAGGGCCGGCATAATGAATTTATATCCCTGAGGCACAGGAAAAAGCCAGATTTAACACATTTAAAAAAAAAGAAAGAACCTTTTATTTTATATTGGAATATAGCTGATTAACAACATTGTGCTGGTTTCAGATAGTGGACAGAAAAGTGACTCAACCATGCATACACATATATGTATTCTCCCCCAAACTCCCCTCCCATCCAGCTTGCCACATAGCATTGATCAGCATTTCCTGTGCTATGTAGTGGTATGTATGTATATGTCCATCCCAAACTCCCTAACTCTCCCTTCAGATTTAACACTTTAAAGTCAAACTGTTCTTATATATAAACTAGTTTATATAGGGTCCATTTTTGCTCATGGGCTATTACCTAACATGGTATAAATAGACTCACCCACAAACTACCCACACCACACCTTTCCCAGGTAGCAACAAGCTGGGATAACTTGAGAAAATAAGATTCCAACACATTTCTTTGTGTCTTTGTAAGAAAATTCCAGCAGCTCACATTCAGAATGTTGCCTTTGGTGGGAAGCAGCTCTTGGCTGCACAGAGAGAAGAATGTTATCAAGGCCTTTGGGATTGACTATAGTTTAATCCCAAGGTCACTGAGAGGCCAGGGCCGAACAACTGGAAAGAATGTTGGACCCTGAGCCTGCCGAGCCTCCAGGCACACGGGCCTCCCGCTACAGGCCTGCCCGTCAGCGCTGTGACAGTCCGTACCAGCCCTTAGCAGCGCAGCAGCCGCTTTCTTCCCACAGGAAGGGGATCCCCCCCTCCCAGGCAGGAAAGAAGGGCACCTCCTTAGCTGGCCCTCCTTCCTTCTTGCCCACACAGCCCATCTCCCCGCTCACACAAAAGACTCTTTCACCAGCCGGTTACCTAGATTTGAACTTTTCAACAAGGCTTTTTGTTTTGATTTAGTTTTTTTTCCTTTAAGCTCCACATCTAAAATACCAGATCCTGCTGTTGCTAAGATTAAGGATTTTCTCCTCGTTTTCTCCTCAGCTCACTTTCCGTTGACTGAGAAGGACCAAGAGATGGATTACTGTTCCCTTGCCAAATGCAGAGAGGGTACTTGAGCACTGGGGGGCTTACACTGGGATTTGACATTACTCAGCCTTGTGCTAGTCATTCTTAGTTACTCCTCAACGCTCTCCTCAAAGTCACAGGCGTTTGTGTCGGTAACTAAGGCCTCCTGAAACCACTCAGCCCTAAGTGTACACAGGAGAACCATGGAGTTGGAATAAAAGGTAATTTAACATGAATATTTATATACTATACAGGGCGTGTGCCATGATTCACTCAGCTTATTTTCATTTTATGCATTTTCTTCCCATTTGCAGTCTTTATTTATTGCAAAGTTGAGGCTGTTAGCAAAATAATACGTCGGGGTGGGTTTTCTTTTTCCTTTAGACATATTTTTTTTTCCTGCTTTCTACTTTATCTCTGGGAGAGTATGCCAATTTAACAGCAAAACTGGTCACTGCTGCAAACCCCGAGAGACTGATGGTGTATTGTTCTGAGCCAAGGCTTTTGCCACTGAGGCCTGAGCATGGTGCTGTGTGAGCCCTGTGGTCACTGAGCTGTGGCAGCTCCCATCAGTCACCATCTGGGGACAGGAATCACCCAATCCTCTGATTTTTGATGTGAGATTGCAGGTGCCAAAGCGGGCTCTACTCCAATATGACAGGTGTCCTTATAAGAAGACACACGGACACGTATAGAGAAGATGGCCACGTGACAATGGAGGCAGGGGTTGAATTGCTACAGCAGGCAGTCATGAACCATCCAAAGTTGCTAGAAAACCACCAGAAGCTTGCAAGAGTCAAAGAAGGATCCCCCTGCACGAGACTTCAGAGACAGTGTGGCTCTCCCACCATCTTGATTTCAGACTCTAGACTCCAGAACTAGGAGATAATATGTTTCTGTTGTTGTAAGTTACCCAGTGTGTGGTGCTTTGTCATGGCGACCTTAGGAAACAAATGTACTTTTTATGGCCAGCCCAACTCAGAAATGGTCAAAGCTGACAGAGCTGTCAAAACATCAGAGGCCCTACAATATTCTAATCCCTTACACTGAGTCCAGGGAGTAAACAGCTGGTCAGGTTGGAGTCCTGATTTAAAGGGTTTCCTTTAGATTAAAATCAGAATGGACCAGAGATGGAAAATTGCAAGCTTTATGACTTAACGCTGACTCCATCCAGGGTTATGAGGGAAAGAAACAGATAAATGGTATCTGAAAGATCTTGGCAGCTGCAGACTATATATATCATCCTTTTTCTGGGACAAAACCCCCTCCCACATTTTACTCAGCTATCCTGATAAGGTGAAGGTAACTAGACCCATGTGATCATCAGCATCCATAGATTCACCAGTTACTTCATTTGCATGCACTTTTCTCATTTAAATATCATTACAGTAAGGTGGGGATCCTATTGCCAGGGCAACTGTAGCAGAAAAAGGAGCAGTGTCGTTTTGATAGAGACTCTTACTCCACTTTGACTGATTCCTACTGTGTCCCTGGGTGCCCTCTCATTTGCTGTTAAAAAGATACAGCCGTTTTTCTCACCTCATTTCTGCCTTTTCCTCACCTCACTTTGCTTTTCTCTTTGCCAAAGTTCTCATGGCTTCCCCTGAAGTTTGACCTGAACTTCAGACTTTCTACTCAAGTTGCTACTTTAGCTCCTTCCATTCTTCCAACTGAATTTGATGATATTTCCCCTTCTGTTCAAGAGCCTCACCTTCTGATCAACACACCACTCACCAGTTTCCATGATTGCGTTCTCAGGTCCTGACACCCAGTCTTATGACCTACATTATAACCTGTCCTGAGTGTCAACCCCAGCTGGGCTGTGAACCAGCTCCCATGACCATGTGATAAATTCTTCAATAATTCATGGCAGCAGGTTCCTCATCTGTAAAATGAGATGTTCTACTTTGTGAGAATTAAATAAGATAATGTATGTGAACCCTGATGCGTATAGGCTTTGTGTTAGTTATCTAATGCTGTGTAACTTCACAGCTTAGAGCAGCAATAATTATCCTTCACCGTTTCCATTTCTTAGGAATGCAGGGACAGCTTGGCTTGGCTGTTCTGGCTTGGGGTTTCTCATGAGGTTGCAATATGATGCTGGCTGGACCACAGTCATGTAAAGGCTTGGCTATGGCAGGAGAATCCAATTTGAAGGTGATTGCCTCACATGGGCCTCTTACCTAGGTGTTGGCTACTGATGGGGAGCATCACTCCCTCTCCACATGGGCGTCTTCACAGGGCTGCTTGAAAAGCCTATTGGTATGGCGGCTGTCATCCCCCAGTCAGAACAATAGGGGTGGAGGGCCATAGGGTATATAGTTTTTATGATCTAACCTCTGAAATAGCATCACCTACACCACATTTTTCCAATAGTCATGTACAGATGTGAGAGTTGCACTATAAAGAAAGCTGAGCACCGAAGAATTGATGCTTTTGAACTGTGCTGTTGGAGAAGACTCTTGAGAGTCCCTTGGACAGCAAGGAGATCCAACCAGTCCATCCTAAAGGAAATCAGTCCTGGATATTCATTGGAAGGATTGATGCTGAAGCTGAAACTCCAATACTTTAGCCACCTGATGCAAAGAACTGACTCATTGGAAAAGACCCTGATGCTAGGTTGAAGATTGAATGAAGGAAGAGAAGGAGACAACAGAGGATGAGATGAATGGATGGCATCACCGACTCAATGGACATGAGTTTGAGTAAACTCCAGGAGTTGGTGATGGACAGGGAGGCCTGGCATGCTGCAGTCCATGGAGTTTGCAAAGAGTCAGACACGACTGAGTGACTGAATTGAAAATTATCGAGGTAAGCTGTATTTAGATTTCTCAGCTAGTTGTCAAAGGCTCATTTTTTCCAACAATGTAGCTGATAACTTGAAATATAAATTTTGGAAAAGTGATGTTACTAAATGAATAACCAAATAAACCAAAAGAATATTTATGCATGATTTATGTAACCACTTCCACAGTCAGGATACAGAATGGTTACAGTGCCCGCAAAACTGCTTTGTGATATCCCTTTAAAACCACACCCCCCTCCCTAACCCTGATAACCACTGATCTGTTTTATTCTTCATCGCTCTAATTTTGTCACTTCAAGACTGTTATATAAATGGCATCTTTGGGTTTTTTTTTTTTTTTTTGAGATCTATCCATGTTGTTGCCTGTATCAATAGTTTGCTTCTTTTTAATTTTATGTAGTATTTCATAGTGTCAATATGCTATAGTTTGTTTATCCAACTGCCAGTTGAAGGGCATTTGGGTTGTTTCCAATTTGGGGCAATTGAGAATTAGTGTTCACGTATAGATTTTTCTGTTATTTCTCAAGGGGAAATACCCAGAAGTGGAATTACTGAGTCAGATGATACATATATGCTTAACTTTATGAGAAACTGCCAAACTGTTTTCTAGAGTGTATGTACCTTTTTCTGTCCTTCCAGCAATATGCAAGAGTTTCAGTTTCTCCACATACTCACAAGCGCTTAGTATTATCAGTATTTTTTTTTAATTATTTTAGCCATTCTAATAGGTTTGGAGTGGCATTTTATACTTTGAATTTGCATTTCTCTATTAGCTGTGTTGAACATCTTTTCATATGCATATTTGCCACACCGGTATCTTTAAGGAAGTATCTGCTCTTTTGTCCAGTTTTTTAACTTGTGTTTTTGTTTATTTATTGTTGAGTTTTTAGGGAGTTCTTTATATCTATATCTATATACCTCTTGTCAGATATCTAATTTGAAAATTCTTTCTTCTAGTTTGTAGCTTGTCTCTTCAATTACTGAATAATGTCTTTTGCAAAGCAAAAGTTTTCAATTTTAATGAAGTTCAGCTTATAATTTTTTAACGAGTCATGCTTTTTGTATCATTTCTAAGAACTCCTGTTCTTCTGTGTTCTATGGTTTCTGATGAGAAATCTATCATTTGAATTTTTCTCCTGTAAGTAAGACATTAGGCATTATTTCTCTCTGGCTGCATTAAAGATTTTTTGTTTGTTTGTTTTCAAAAGTTTGATTATGATGTGCCTGTGTGTGGGTTTCTTTGAGTTTCTCCTGTGATATTTTTGCTTAGTTTCTTGAATCTGTAGGTTTAAGTCTTTTGTTAAACTTGGGGATTTTTAAACCATTATTTCCCCCAATTTTTTTAGCACCATTCTCCTTCTCCTCTATTTTTGGGACTCAAGTGACCTTAATTTTAGGATTATTAATTTTTTTTTTTTTTTTTTTTTGCCTCCCAGGTCCCTGTGACTGTGTTAACTTTTGTTCAATCACTTTTCTCTTTGTTGTTTAGACTGGATGAGTTCTGTTGGCCTATTTTTAGGTTCACTGACTTATTTTCTCTGTCATCTCAGTGTCCATCTAGTGAGTATATATATATTTGTTTATTGTACTTTATATTTCTAAAATTTCTATTCCATTCCTTTTTATTCCTTTGCTGAGATTTCCTATTTTTCCAGTAATTTCTAGAATATTTGGTATTGCTTGTTGTGACATTCTTAAAATAGCTGCCTCTTTTTTTACAGTCTTTGCCAGAAAATTACAATATCAGCATGTGTTACTTTGCTTAGTTTACCCTAACAAAATAGCATAGACTGGGTGGTTTAAACAATAGAAATTAATTTTCTTACAGTTCTGGATGCTGAAAGTCCAAGGTTAAGGCACTAACTAGCAGGTTTGGTGTCTCCTTGGCTTGCAGACAGCTGCTTTCTTATTGTGTCTCACATGATCTTTCTCTGTACATAGGCATCCCTTGTGTCTCTCTGTGTGTCTGAATTTTCTCTTCTTTATAAGGACACCAAGTAGATTGAATTAGAGTCAACCCCAATGGCCTTATTTTAACTTAATCTCCTTTTTGAAGACTCTGTCTCCAAACAGGGCTTCCCAGGTAGCTCAGATGGTAAAAAATCTGCCTGCAATGTGGGAGACCTGGGTTCTATCCCTGGGTTGGCAAGAACCCCTGAAGAAGGGCATGGCAACCCACTTCAGTATTCTTTCCTGGGAAATCCCATGGACAGAGGAGCCTGGCGGGCTATATATCTCCAAACATAGTCACATCTGGAGGTACTGGTGGTTGGGGCTTCAGTGCATGAGTTTGGGGGGCACGCAATGCAGCTCATAACCCTATGTCTTCTTCAGGTCGCTGTCTGTTGATGTTCTTTTCCTAGTGGATTGAGAATTTCCTGGTTTCCAATCTGCCTTTTGTGGCCTGTAGTTCCAGAGTCAGCTCAGATTTTAGACTTTGCAGTTCCAATGAGCTCTGTCACATGTGCGCCCTGCAGGGGTCAGCCTGCCACTTAGGCAGTGGCCTGCCTGTCTGTTCCCTTCTTAAATTCTTTAAATGCTGATTAAGATCACATCCAGGCAAGGACAGACGGGGGTGACACTTATGAGTTCAGGAGTAACTTTACGGGGTCACATTTTGGTCTCCTTCCTCTGCCATCTATGGATCTTTGTTTCCAGGGTGTCCCCCTTTTGCTCCCTTAGCTAGAAAACTGAAGCTTTTCATTAATCCTGCCCTGCTGCACATATTCATGCCTATATCCACATCCAGGGCCAACTGCTGAGAGAGCAGAGAGAGAGTGAAAACCAAGGGAAGTCACCCCACCTTCTTGGAATTACAGCTCTACCCATCAGAGAAGGACCCCCAACATTCTGCCCACTCAGTGGGCTCCCAAAGATGCTGCTGCTACCATGACCATGGCATTGCTTGGGGTCTGGGGGATGAGAAAACCCAGAAAAAAAATGAGGAAAAATTACACCCTCTCCTTCAGTGTTAGACTTCTCTTTTCACTCCTTGAGGCAGATCTAAGGGCTTCTTCTGGAGCTCTCTGTTCATGCTGACTCTAATTTCTGGGTTTCAGGCTGCACTGTACTCAGACTGGGTGATACCGGAGGAAAAAAGAATGAATAAATTGCCACATGGTAATTTTTGGCTTGGTGGTACTTCAAATTTTCTTTGCCAATCTTCCCATTACTATTTACTTCTTAGGGTACTCAAGTAGCTGTTTCACACATTCTGTCCAGGTTTTACAGCTGCATTTAGTGGGAGAGGAAGAGTGGATTGTGCTTACTCCATCTTGCCAGGAACGGGAAAATACAGAGACAGAATGATATCAAAGTTAAATAGGAAAAAGATGGAAACATGTCTTTTGAAAGCTAATGTTTAAGGCAAACAGATACCAATTAGGAGAAGATGAAGAAGTGGGTAGAAGTTTAAAGGAAAAAGAAAAATTCTGAAGGAGCCATTTAAAAATCTACAAAAGCTTTTGAAATTGAGAATAGTGGTATTTACTGTTTACTTTTGGGGCTTCCCTGGTGGCTCAGATGATAAATGATCCACCAGCAATGTCTTTCTTGAAAGGGGAAGATTCCCTTGGAGAAGGAAATGGCAAGCTACCACAGCAGTCTTGCCTGGAGAATTCCATGGAGAGGAGCCTGGCAGGCTGCAGTCCACGGGGTCACAAATAGCCAGAAATGACTATGCGACTAACACATTCATTTTCACTTTTCAATGTGTAATTTTAGATGAAAATGGATAGTTTCTATCTCCGGCATATGACTAATGACTATCTTTATGCTTATAAGGAATGATTAATTTTTCAGTTCAGTTCAGTTCAGTCGCTCAGTCATGTCCGACCGTTTGTGACCCCATGGATTGCAGCACGCCAGACTTCCCTGTTCATCACCAACTCCCGGAGCTTGCTCAAACTCAAGTTCATCGAGTCAGTGATGCCATCCAACCATCCCATTCTCTGTCATCCCCTTCTCCTCCTGCCTTCAATCTTTCCCAGCATCAGGGTCTTTTCAAATGAGTCAGTTCTTCGCATCAGGTGGCCAAATTATTGGAGCTTCAGCTTCAACATCAGTCCTTCCAATGAATAGTCAGGAATGATTTCCTTTAGGATTGACTGGTTGGATCTCTTTGCAGCCCAATGGACTCTCAAGAGTCTTCTTCAACACCACAGTTCAAAAGAATCAGTTTTTCGACACTCAGCTTTCTTTATGGTCCAACTCTCACATCCATACAAGACTACTGGAAAAACCATAGCTTTGACTAGATGGACTATTGTTGGCAAAGTAATGATTCTGCTTTTTAACTAGCTATCTATGTTGGCCGTATATTTTCTTCCAAGGAGCAAACATCTTTTAATTTCAGGGCTGCAGTCACCATCTGCAATGATTTTTGGAGCCCATAAATAAAGTTTTTCACTGTTTCCATTGTTTCCCATCTCTTTGCCATGAAGTGATGGGATTAGATGACATGACCTTAGTTTTATGAATGTTGAGATTTAAGCCAGTTTTTTCACTCTCCTCTTTCACTTTCATCAAGAGGCTCTTTAGTTCCTTTTGACTTTCTGCCGTTAGAGTGGTATCATCTGCATATCTGAGGTTATTGATATTTCTCCTGGCAATCTTGATTCCAGCTTGTGCTTCATTCAGCCCAGCATTTCACACGATGTACTCTGCATATAGGTTAAACAGGGTGACAATATACAGCCTTGACGTACTCCTTTCCCTATTTGGACCCAGTCCATTGTCCCATGTCTGGTTCTAATTATGGCTTCTTGACCTGCATACAGATTTCTCAGGAGGCAGGTGGTCTGGTATTCCCATCTCTTGAAGAATTTTCCACAGTTTGCAGTGATCCACACACGCAAAGGCTTTGGCATAGTCAATAAAGTGGAAGTAGATATTTTTTCTGGAATTCTCTTGCTTTTGCTATGATCCAATGGATGTTGGCAATTTGATCTTTGGTTCCTCTGCCTTTTCTAAACCTGGCTTGAACATCTGGAAGTTCTCAGTTCACGTACTGTTGAAGCCTGGCTTGGAGAGTTTTGAGCATTACTTTGCTAGTGTGTGAGATGAGTGCACTTCTGCCATAGTTTGAACATTTTTTTGCATTGCCTTTCTTTGGGATTGGAATGAAAACTGACCTTTTCCAGTCCTGTGGCCACTGCTGAGTTTTCCAAAATGCTGGCATATTGAGTGCAGCACTTTCACAGCATCATCTTTTAGGATTTGAAATAGCTCAACTGGAATTCCATCACCTCCACTAGCTTTGTTCATAGTGATGCTTCCTAAGGCCCAGTTGACTTTGCATTCCAGGATGTCTGGCTCTAGGTGAGTGATGACACCATCATGGTTTTCTGGGTTATTAAGGCCTTTTTTATATAATTTTTCTGTGTATTCTTGCCACCTCTTGTTAATATCTCCTCCTTCTGTTAGGTCCATACCATTTCTGTCCTTTATTGTGCTCATCTTTGCATGAAATGTTCCTTGGTATCTCTAATTTTCTTGAAGAGATCTCTAGTCTTTCCCATTCTATTGTTTTCCTTTCTTTTTCTGCACTGATCGGTGAGGAAGGCTTTCTTATCTCTCCTTGCTATTCTTTGGAACTCTGAATTCAAATGGGTATATCTTTCCTTTTCTCCTTTGCCTTTCACTTCTCTTCTATTCTCAGCTATTTGTAAGTCCTCCTCAGACAAACATTTTGCCTTTTTGCTTTTTTTTTCTTGAGGATGGCCTTGATCACTGCCTCTTGTACAATGTCATGAACCTCCGTCTGTAGTTCTTCAGGTCCTCTTATCGGATCTAATCCCTTGAATCTACTTGTCACTTCCACTGTATAATTGTAAGGGATTTGATTTAGGTCCTACTTGAATAGTCTAGTGGTTTTCCCTACTTTCTTCAATTTAAGTCTGAATTTGGCAGTAAGGAGTTCGTGATCTGAAGCACAGTCAGCTCCCGGTCTTGTTTTTGCTGACTGTATAGAGCTTCTCTACATCTTCAGGTGAAAAAAAATATAATCAATCCGATTTCGGTATTGACCATTTGGTGATATCCCTGTGTAGAGTTGTCTTTTGTGTTGGAAGAGCATGTTTACCAGTGTGTTCTCTTGGCAAAATTCTATTAGCCTTTGCCCTGCTTCATTTGTACTCCAAGGCCAAACTTGCCTATTACTCCAGGTATTTCTTGACTTCCTACTTTTGCATTCCAGTCCCCTATGATGAAAAGGACATCTTTTTTGGTGTTAGTTCTAGAAGGTCTTGCAGGTCATCATAGAACTGTTCAACTTCAGCTTCTTTGGCATTAGTGGTTGGGGCATAGACTTGGATTAGTGTGATATTGAATGATTTGCCTTGGAAAAGATTCTTTGGAAAAGACCCTGATCCTGGGAAAGATCAGAGGCAGGAGGAGAAAGGGACGACAGAAGATGAGATGGTTGGATGGCATCATCGACTCAATGGATATGAGTTTGAGCAAGCTCTGGGAATTAGGGATGGACAGGGAAGCCTGGCGTGCTGCAGTCCATGAGATCACAAAGAGTCAGACACGACTGAGCAACTGAACTGAAATAATCTTGCCTTGGAAACGAACAGAGATCATTCTGTCATTTTTGAGACTGCACCCAAGTACTGCATTTTGGACTCTTTTGTTGGCTATGAGGGCTACTCCATTTCATCTAAGGGATTCTTACCCACAGTAGTAGATATAATGGTTATCTGAATTAAATTTGCTCATCTCAGTCCATTTTAGTTCATGATTCCTGAAATGTTGATATTCACTCTTGCCATCTCCTGTTCGACCACTTCCAATTTTACCTAGATTCATGGACCTAACATTCCAGGTTCCTATTCAATATTGTTCTTTACAGCATCGAACTTTACTTCCATCATCAATCACATCCACAAGTGGGTGTTGTTTTCGCTTTGGATGTGTCTCTTCATTCTTTCTGGAGTTATTTCTCCACTCTTTTCCAGTAGCATATTGGGCACCTACCGACCTGGGGAGTTCATCTTTCAGTGTCCTATCTTTTTGCCTTTTCATATTGTTCATGGGGTTCTCAAGGCAAGAATACTGAAGTGTTTTGCCATTCCCTTCTCCAGTGGACCACATTTTGTCAGAACTCTCCACCACGACCCATCCGTCTTGGGTGGCCCTACATGGCATAGCTCATAGCTTCATTGAGTTAGACAAGGCTGTGGTCCGTGTGATCAGTTGGTTAATTTTTCAGTTCACAGGAAAAAAAAAAAAAGTGGGAAAGAGGAACATTCATGGGGGATGGGGAGAGATATAAGAGTGAAGCAAGAGAGAAATGGAGTTTAAAAAGTGTGTGTGTATTAATATATTTGAGTTTGATACTAAAGATAGTGAAGAACAGAAAGAAGAAAGCTGTGAGTGCTTGAGTCTCCTTAAAGGGAAGAATAGAGGTCTGAGAAAAAAAATGAATCCTGTTTATTATTTGGTGACCCCATGTGGTGTCACTGTTGGCATGAGACAGCTTAGTACTGTCATTTCCAAAATAAGGTTATACATTCTAGGGATGTGCAAGGCTGTCCCTTAAGGTGCCTGAAGAAAATATTTTGTTATTGTTTAATCATAAAGTCAGGTCTGACTCTTTGCAACCCCATGGACTAGCCTGCCAAGCTCCTCTGTCCCTGGGATTTCCCAGGCAAAAATACTGGAGTGGCTTGCGATTTTCTTCTCCAGAGGATCTTGCTCACTGAGGGATTGAAATGGTGTCTCCTGCATTGGCACACAGATTTTTTTTTTTAAACCACTGAACCATTAGGCATTAGAACTTAAATTTCTATTTAGTTTTTAATCTTGAGAAAATAGAAATACACTAAACTTTGCTAGTATTGAATATATGATCGATACTGGCTCCATCACTCAATCACTGGGGTGGATGCCTCTGTGTCACATGGTCTACAAGAGGAACGGGAGCTCTGTAACTCAGAGTTGGTAGCGGCTACCTATTCTGAACATACAGTGACATGTAGTTTTCATGTTCTTGGTGAAATGGATGTATACACTATAGTATTGATTACAATAAATTAACCCTCTTAAAATGTGCAAGTGACTTAAAATATTTTCTGCAAAGAAACTGCTGGTCAAGATGATCCTAATAATTCAAGTCAATAATAACAACAATGGAAAAATGGAAAAACAGCAGACCCCTCCTGGTTTGAACTCTTTCTCAGTTGTATCATGAGCTAAAAACAAAGGCTATTGGTGATATGTTATCTAGCAGCATTTTTTTTTTTGACAAAAGATACCCACCTAGCCAATCTTTTTGAATGAAAGTGATATTTTTGATAATGAGAAAATAATGGCCTTTGCAGAAAACTCATGGTTTGGAGAAAGAATTTTGAAAGCGTATGTTTAAAAATATTTTCATCACTATGTGATTTTTGTTCGAGAGTTTAAGACTGATTTATTTTACCTGTAAAACTCTCATATTTCAATATTAATAATACTTTGAAAATAAATTTTCTAATTTGTTAAAAAACTGTCCACGTGGCGACTTTAGGTAGGTTTTAAGATCTTCTATAAAAATATAAGTATTATATACCTTCTTTTAATTTGTAAAAAAAGAGATTAACATTATAGAAGATGGAATGTATTGATCAAAAATAAGACTTGTATATGAATAAGCTTTTTCATAAGGACCTGTGTTTCTTTGTGAAGTGTATTTTTCAACTAGGCTGTCATTAAAATAAAAAAACAAAATAAATTTTGGCCATCAAAATCAGCAGGCCATCTAATCACTGTATTACAAAATGTTATATCCAGACTTTAAAAAGCATGGTATAATCATACTTCTTTGCTAAAATTAGTGATATTAGTAATACTTTTACATAAAGCAGAAAATTTTATATCATTATTCAATACACTAAAATAAAGTTTATTTAGCTCGTGTTTTCTCATTTCTTTAAAGTTTATTTTTATATATTTTCTTATAGACACAATCATAATTATAACTGATGTTTTATACATTTTATTGTGTACCCTGTAGTGTTACAAATGCTGTACTTGTATTAATTAGTTTAACTCTCACAACAGCTAATATATATGCTATTGTCCCCATTTAAAGAATTAGGAAGCTCAAACAGAGATAGAATAAGAAACTGGCTTAGGAACAATTAGTTAATATGTGACAGACTGAAGATTAGAATAATAAAGCATATACATGAGCCATTAGATTTTAAGACCAATGAACAGGCCAATAGACATATAGGATTAAAATTTAGAGACTATATGTCTAATGTTAATAGGCACGGTGGTGACATAAGGGTGTGCTCACAGGAAATTCAATCCAACATCGGTATAGTATATTAGCATTTATAAAACATATGCATGGTCTTATTTAATTCCCATAGTAACCTTTTAAGATAGTTGTGTTGATCTCAAGAGCTCAAGCATATAAAATAATGTTTAATGGAGTCTGACAAACCTGGGTATAAAGTTGAGCATTACCACTTAATCATATCTGTGACTGAAGGTATTTCCTGTCTTCTTTGGATTTCATTTTGTTAATCTTCAAAGTGGGCAAGCTAATATACATCCTTGTGGGTTACTGTAGGATTAAATCACACATTATAATTTAACATAGGGTAGTGGTCAAGAATGTGGATTGAGGAGCTGGACTGTCTGGGTTTGAATTCTAGCTCTGCTCATTATTACTGGCAACTTTCTTTGTTAAGTTGTATGTTTTCTCTCTACCTTAGTTTCCTCACCAGGAAAAAACGGGCTAATAATCCTGCCTACCTTATAGAACTTTTATGTGGACTCATTCATGTAACGTGTTTAGGATATAGCACATAAGAAAAACTCAACAAATGGTTGCTATTATTAGTAAATAGAAAGTGTTTAGCAGGTATTCAGTAAATAACAACTGTTTGTTGTTATTATATGCACTGAACACATTAGTCATGATTATACAATTAAGAAGTATCCTTGTCGCCTACTTCTGGGTTTACATGTGTGGAAAATTGCCTTCTGAGTGATGTAGGCAAACATGTGTTCCTGGGCAGAGATCACTTAGTCTTGAGCTCATCAAGAAAAGCAGCATTGGAATCTGAATAGGATTTGTAGAATTAGAAAACATGGAGGAAGTAATGATGTAAAAGCCAAAAGACATGAAAAGAAAAACAAGTTTGTAGAAGAATAAATATAGTATTTTGGCTGAAGCAGAGCTGCATGAGAGAACTCTTCAAAAAAATTAGATACCAAGGGAACATTTCATGCAAGGATGGGCACAATTAAGGACAGAAAAAATGTGGACCTTACAGATGCAGAAGATATTAAAAAGAGGTGGCAAGAATACACAGAAGAACTGTACAAAAAAGATCTTCACGACCCAGATAACCACGATGGTGTGATCACTCACCTAGAGCTAGACATCCTGGAATGCAAAGTCAAGTGGGCCTTAGGAAGCATCACTATGAACAAAGCTAGTGGAGGTGATGGAATTCCACTTGAGCTATTTCAAATCCTAAAAGATGATGCTGTGAAAGTACTTCACTCAGTATGCCAGGAAATTTGGAATACTCAGCAGTGGCCACAGGACTGGAAAAGGTCAGTTTTCATTCCAATCCCAAAGAAAGGCAATGCCAAAGAATGTTCAAACTACTTCACAATTGTACTCATCTCACACGCTAGCAAAGCAATGCTCAAAATTCTCCAAGCCAAGCTTCAACAGTATGTGAACCGTGAACTTCCAGATGTTCAAGCTGGATTTAGGTCATACTTTTGTGCTCATCTTACACGCTAGCCTTTTCATACTGTTTATGGGGTTCTCAAGGCAAGAATACTGAAGTGGTTTGCCATTTCTTTCTCCAGTGGACCATGTTTTGTCAAAACTTTCCACCATGACCTGTCCATCTTGGGTGGCCCTACACAGCATGGCTCATAGTTTCATTGAATTAGACAAGGCTGTGGTCCATGAGATCACATTGGTTAGTTTTCTGTGATTGTGGTTTTCAGTCTGTCTGCCCTCTGACGGAGAAAGATAAGAGGCTTATGGAAGCTTCCTGATGGGAGAGACTGACTGAGGGGGAAACTGGGTCTTCCTCTGATGGGTGGGGCCATGCTCAGTAAATCTTTAATCTGAAGAATTGATGCTTTTGAACTGTGGTGGTGGAGGAGACTTGAGAGTCCCTTGGACTGCAAGGAGATCCAACCAGTCCATGCTAAAGGAAATCAGTCCTGAATATTCATTGGAAGGACTGATGCTGAAGCTGAAGCTCCAATACTTTGACCATCTGATGCGAAGAACTGACTCATTGAAAAGACCCTGATGCTGGGAAAGATTGAAGGCAGGAGGAGAAGGGGACAACAGAGGATGAGATGGTTGGATGGCATCACTGACTCAATTGCCATGAGTTTGAGTAAACTCCAGGAGTTGGTGATGGACAGGGAAGCCTGGTGTGCTTCAGTCCATGGGGTTGCAAAGAGTCGGATGTGGCTGAGTGACTGAACTGAACTGACACACTAGCAAACCCAAGCCAGGCTTCAACAGTACACAAACCATGAACTTCCAGATGTTCAAGCTGGATTTAGAAAAGGAAGAGGAACCAGAGATCAAATTGCAAACATCTGTTGGTTCATAGAAAAAAAGCAAGAGAATTCCAGAAAAATATCTAGTTCTGTTTCATTGACAATGCTAAAACCTTTGACTGTGTAGATCACAACAAACTGTGGAAAATTCTTCAAGAGACCAGAGTAACAGACCACCTGACCTGTCTCCTGAGAAACCTGTATGCATGTCAAGAAGCAACAGTTAGAACCGGACATGGGACAATGGACTGGTTCCAAATTGGGAAAGGAGTACATCAAGGCTGTATATTGTCACCATGCTTATTTCACTTATATGCAGAGTACATCTTGTGAAATGATGGGCTGGATGAAACACAAGCTGGAATCAAGATTGGCAGGAAAAATATCAGTAACTTATATATGCAGATGACACCACCCTTATGGCAGAAAGCGAAGAGGAACTAAAGAGCCTCTTGGTGAAAGTGAAAGAGGAGAGTGAAAAAGCTGGCTTAAAGGGAGCCCTCTTACACTGTTGATGGGAATGCAAACTACTACAGCCACATTGGAGAACAGTGTGAAGATTCCAGAATTGAAAGAGACACATGTACCCCAATGTTCACTGTAGCACTATTTACAATATCTAGGACATGGAAGCAACCTAGATGTCCATCGGCAGATGAATGGTTAAGAAAGTGTGGTACGTATACACAATGGACTATTACTCAACTATTAAGAAGAACACATTTGGGTCAGTTCTAATGCGGTGGGTGAAACTGGAGCCTATTGTACAGAGTGAAATAAGTCAGAAAGAAAAAAACCAATGCAGTATATTAACACGTATATATGGAATTTAGAAATACAGTAGCAGAGACTCTATATGCAAGACAGCAGAAGAGACACAGATGTAAAGAACAGATTTTTGGACTCTTTGGGAGAAGGTGAGGGTGGGATGATTTGAGAGATAGCATTGAAACATGTATATTACTGTATGTGAAATAGATCGCCAATCCAAGCTTGAAACAGAGCACTCAAAGCCGGTGCACTGGGACAACCCAGAGGCATGGGATGGGGAGGGAGGTGGGAGGCGGTTTGGGATAGCTGGACCCATGTACACCTGTGGCTGATTCATGTCAATGTATGGCAAAAAACCACCACAATTACAGTAATTAGCCTCCAATTAAAATAAATAAATTAAAAATAATAAATATTTATTATTAAAAAAATCTAAGATCATGGCATCCAGTCCCATCAATTCATGGCAAAGAGATGGGGAAACACTGGAAGCAGTGACAGACTTGATTTTCTTGGGCTCCCAAATCACTGCAGATGGTGACTGTAGCCATGTAATTAAAAGACGCTTGCTCCTTGGAAGGAAAGCTATGACCAACCTAGACAGCACATTAAAAAGCAGAGACATTACTTTGCCAACAAAGGTCCATCTAGTCAAAGCTATGGTTTTTCCAGTAGTCATGTATGGATGTGAAAGTTAGACCATAAAGAAAGTTGAATGCTGAAGACTTGATGCTTTTGAACTGTGGTGTTGGAGAAGACTCTTGAGAGTCCCTTGGACAGCAAGGATATCCAACCAGTCAATTGTAAAGGAAATAAGTCCTGAATATTCTTTGGAGGGCCTGATGCTGAAACTGAAGCTCCAATACTTTGGCTACCTGATGCGAAGAACTGACTTATTGGAAAAGGCCCTGATGCTGGGAAAGCTTGAAGGCAGGAGGAGAAGGGGACAACAGAGGATGAGATAGCTGGATGGCAGCACCAACTCGATGGACCTGAGTTTGAGCAAACTCCTGGAGTGGATATCTCCTGTGACGGACAAGGAAGCCTGGAATGCTGCAGTCCATGGGGTCACAAAGTGTTGGACTAGACTGAGTGACTGAACTAACTGAGCTGCATTAAAAGATTTTAGTGTTGGGGATTTACCTGGTGGCCCAGTGGTTAAGACTCGGAACTTCCAATGCAAAGGGCATGCGTTTGATCCCTGGTCAGGGATCTGAGATCCCACATGCTGTGTGGCATTGCCAAAAAATAAAAACAAAAACACCCACGTAACCAACAACAACAACTGTAAAGATTAACAGGGATGTATTTGGGTAGAATTAGAACAGGAAAAAATTCAAGAAGTGAGGAGTCAAAAGAGAAGTTTTTTGTGCTTACCTAGGCATGAGTGGTAAGGGCCATAACAAGTGAAACTTGGAGGGAAGGAAAAAGGGAGTGCTGATGAAAGATGGCCTTCAAAACACAAGTCATCAGGGCTTGGACGCATTAAATGAGAGGTGAGCAAATGGAAGAAGACAGAATGGCACCAGTGTTTTCATTTAAGTTGGTGTGGCGTGTATGATGACATTGAGAAACGGGAAAGTAATATTTAGAAGGGCAATGATAGGTCTGATATTTTTATGTTGAATTTGAATTAAAAGAGAAACAGTTTTAAGTAAAAATATCCAGGGGCATTTGGAAAACTTAGATTGCTCTGGTCCAAAGATGGAGTTGGAAGTAATCTGTACAGAGGGCATAACTGAAGGAGGTCTTTATTACTTAGAGCTTTATAGTGAAAAGATCATTTAAATAACTTCACAGAGAACAATACCACTATTTACCAGTAAATAGTGAAAAACTTGAAAGAAAATAAGTAACTACAGTTATCTGTATCTTATATTTAAAGCAATTTATATTACAATTCCACTGGCCACTAATTCTTAGAATGAACGAAGAATTCATTTCTTGTTGTTGCTGTTACCATATACCCAGGGGATCTGTGCACTAGTCTCTGAGAATCTACACTCTGTCTTACTTTCTGAAAAACTGTATAAATGCATATTTATTTTCTAATCTTTTAGTCATCACAAAGTCTTTTGTTCTTTTTTTTTTAACAAATCATTGGTATATTGATTTGAATCTTGTCTGGTTTTTTTATGCACAAACCTAACACATAGTAAAAAAGTCTGTCTTGGACTCTTTATCATGGAGTGAAACTTCAAAGACTCTTTCGGCAAGCAATCTGCATGCAAGGTCGTTTAAATTTCTGGCATTGTTTCCCTTGAACTATCTTTTTGATATTTAAAAAAAATTGTGGTAGCATAATGTAAAATGTATTAATATCATCTAAATCATTTTCAAGTGCCGTTCAATAGTGTTAAGTATATTTACATTTTTGTGCAACCAATCTCCAGAAATTTTTAATCTTGCAAAGTGAAACTCTATGACCATTAAACAACAATGCTCCCTGTCTACTTCTTCTTAGTTCCTAGAAACCACAGTTGCCATATTTTCTTTATTTTTTCTTTTTTTACTTTTTGACCCTGCTACAAGACATGTGGGATCTTAATTCCCTAACCAGGGGTTGAATCTGTGCTCCCTGTAGTGGAAGGGCAGGGTCTTAACCGTTGGACTGCTAGGGAAGTCCCCATTGTATTATATTTTCTGTTTCTCCGAGTTTGAGTACCTAGATACTTCCTATAAGTGTAATCAATCACACAGTATTTGTCTTTTTGTTACGGGATTATTTTAGTATTATGTCTTTTAGGTTTATACAGGTTATGGGACATGTCAGAATTTTCTTTTTTATGTTTCAGTGGTATTCTGTTGTATACATGCATCACATTTTGTTTATCTAATCATCTATCAGTGGACCTATGAGTTGCTTCCACCTTTGGGCTTTTGTGAATAGTGCTGCTAGGAACATGGGTGTACAAATATCTCTTCAAGACCATGCTTTCAATTCTTCTGAGTGTATATCAAATGTAGACTTGGTGGACCATACAGAAGTTTAAATTTTAGTTTCTTGAAGAACCACCATACTCTTTCATGGTGACTGCACTATTTTACATTCCCATTAATAGTGCAAAAGGGGAGTTCTCTGGTGGTCCAGTGGTTAAGAATCTGCCTGCCAGTGCCGGGAACATGAGTTTGATCACTGGTCTGGGAAGATTCCACATGCTGTTGGGCAGCTAAGCCCGGGGGCCACAACTGCTGAGCCTGTGTGCTCTAGAGCCCGTATGCTGAAACTACTGAGCCCACACACTGTATCTAGAGAGTATTCCCCACTTGCAGCAACTAGAGAAAGCCCATGCCTAGCAACAAAGACCCAGCACAGCCATAAATATAAAAAAGTGCACAAGGGTTCCAGCTTTTTCACATCCTTGTCAAAGGTTGTTTCTTTTCTTTTCTTTTTATAGTAGCCACTTCAATGGGTATGAGCTGCATATCTGTGGTTTTGATCTGCATTTCCCTATGACTAGAGATGTTGTCCATCTTTTCATATGTTTATTGGCCATTCATTTATCTTCTTTGGAGAAATGTTTTTTCAAGTTATTTACTCATTTTTGATCAGGTTGTTTTTGTTTCTGTTGTTGTTGAATCTTAGAAGTTGTCTCTATATTCTGAATTGTAACTCATTGTCAGAGACATTGTTTGCAGATATTTCCTTCTATTCCATGGGTTGTCTTTTCACTCTGTTGTGTCCTTGATGCACAAGTTTGACATTTTGGTGTAGTCCAATTTATCTTTTAACTTTGTCTATGCTTTTGGTGTCATGTCTTACAGAGTTCAGACCATGCTACACTAAAATATGACACCTTGGCATTTTAAGTTGAAGGAATTTGAGGAAACAGCAGTAATAGGAAGGTTACTTTGACCCTCCGCTCACCCTTCACCTCTGAAGTAGGTCATAAATAATACTCTTAAGTCAGAAGTGCTTTCCCTATAGAAGCAAAGGTGCATCCTCATCTCCAAAGACAAAAGAATGCCAGAAAGACTCCAAATAGGCTAAGTTTCCCTCAGTATACTACATTCACCTCATGCTCTTTGCCATATTATATTTCGCCATGACTATCCACTTTTCATCAAATCTAGTGTAAAAATACTCAGGTTTCACTGTTTCTTTCAGATCTTGATTTTCTTATAAAGGCTCCCATGTTTCTTAAGACTTATATTAAATAAATTTATAATTTTCTCCTATTTTTTGTGTTATTCAATTTTCAAAGCCAGCCAGGGATTACCAAGAAGGTGAAGTAAAAAAGAAACACACCTATATTTCTAAGAAATTACAGTGAAATATGTCATGAAGCTTTTCTTCTGCCTTTTAAGACTCTTATAGATTTAGGTCTTGCATTTAGATCTTGATCTGTTTTCAGTTCCTTTCTGTGTATTGTGTAAGTTAAGGGTATAACTTGTTCTTTTGCATGTGGATATCTAGTTTTCCCACAACCTATTGTTGAAAATGCTGTCTTTTTCCTCACTGAATGGTCTTGGCTTCCTTATCAGGAATCATTTGACTATGACTGTGAGGATTTATTTCTGGGCTTTCTATTCTGTTCCACTGTTCTGTCTGTATTTATATAAATACCACACTGTTTTGACTACAATAGCATTGTGATAAGCTTGAAATCAGAAAGTGTGGGGCCTTTAACCTTGTTCTTCATTTTCAAGATTGTTTTAGCTTTTCAAGATCTCAGCTTTACTGTTATGGCACAGTTATAAAAAGGGCAAAATTTGCAAAACATATGTGAGGATTCATCATTTTTTTCTAAGAATAGCTTAATTTTTTGAGATACAAATCATTTTCTGTGAAGTCTTTGAAGTCACTATCATGTCATCGTCCTTGTAAAGTTATCTTCTTCATTTGTTCCCTGGAGGAACTCCTCCATATGAGTTCGGCTTTGTAAGTGTCTCAACTGTGCTCTGATATGAAATCCTGCATTTTTTACAAGATGTGTAATTCTTTTCTGAAATAGATGTGTTCTTGTATTTTGTGGTGCTAATAGTTTTTTGCTTGTGCTAATCAGTGATTCGGAGAAGGCAATGGCACCCCACTCCAGTACTCTTGCCTGGAAAATCCCATGAATGGAGGAGCCTGGTAGGCTGCAGTCCATGGGGTCGCTAAGAGTCGGACACGACTGAGCAACTTCACTTTCACTTTTCACTTTCATGCATTGGAGAAGGAAATGGCAACCCACTCCAGTGTTCTTGCCTGGAGAATCCCAGGGACGGCGGAGCCTGGAGGGCTGCCATCTATGGGGTCGCACAGAGTCGGACACGACTGAGGTGACTTAGCTTAGCAATCAGTGATTGCTGCCCCACTTGTCTCAATGGATTAGGAGAACTTTACATTAAGTAGTGAGGGATGTGGAATGGAGACTAATTTTTATAAATTGCCAGTTGTGTCTTGAATATTTTTTACAGAATTAAACTTTATGAATTTGGAGTTTCTGATGGCAAATACTCAGATAAAGATAAGTTGCCACTGTTGAAGCTATGAGAATGGAGATGTTCTTGAGAATAAAGTGCTTTGAGAGAGCTGGAAAGAAAACCAAAGTGCTATGAGATCCCTGACTTTTAGAGACTTGAGAACAAAATTATTGAACATTCTTTGGGGGGAGAATGAATTTTCAAAGAATTATGACAAGAATTTGACTAATTAAATGAAAACAGGTATTAAATAAAGAAGAGAATTTCAGATTAGTTTCTCAGGAAGACTGATTACTGAGCAAAGAGAAGTACGGGACATGTAACTCTGTAAGAAAGAAAGAGGACAAGAGGATGATAGATGTAAAGGGACCTTGGGCTCCATGTTTCCTGTCCCGTGAACTACTCCTGAAGGGCTTTTGTCACAGCTGGCATCCACCCACCTTGACGATAGTAACAGCTTAGAGTATTTCCCCTTGGAACTACCTGCAATTTAATGAGGGATTCTAGACATTTAGTAGAACCATATATAAAGCAAAAGTTATAAATATATATGGAGGCATTTCAAGCGTATTTATAAAGTCATATTGTTTTATTCTCTACTTATTTCTATTAAGGGTGTTTATTGAGTTTTGTGCTAGTCATAGTATTAGACTGAGAACACAAAAATAAACAAGTCCTTAGAAGAAGTTTGCTATCTAAGTGGTTCTCAACCAGGTGACACAAGAGTACTCTCTCCATGTTTGAACATATCTGGGGGCCGTTTGGTTTGTTCCAATGACCTGGCAGACATTACTTTTATTTAGTGGTCGGGAACACTCTGAAAAGATTTGCATGATGAAGAATTAGTAGCCCTAACCAGTGGTGTTGCCATTGAAAAATACTACAAAATAATACTAGTAGCAATGATTTATTATATACCATATTGTCTTAAGCACCTTACCTGCACTGTTTACTTTAACCTCACCTTGACACTTTGGAGTAAATACTATTTCTACTTTCCTGAGTAGCTGAAAGGAGGAAGAAGTCTTTCACGATTTTGCTGCTAAGTAGATGACAGAATCAGATTTTAAACATTGTCCTAGATTAGATCCCAGAACCTACAATTTTAATGACTGGCACATAGAGCTTAAGCTAAAGATGAAACAGAACCTGGAGATCATGCTTGAGCAACCCAGAGGGGACAGACTATGATTTATTCATCTCTCTTCCTTATACCTAGTATAAGGACTGCCAATATGCCTCTCCTTTACCTGTCATTTATTTTAATAGACTTTAAAAATGGTCCACAGCAAAAAAATTTAAAAACCCCAAGCATCAGGGCCCTTCCCCATGGGGGATGGAGAGAGCCCAACTCCTCCAGGATATTCAGAAAACTCATCTGCACAGGGACCTGACCACACTGCACATTGGCGATTCATAGGA
This sequence comes from Okapia johnstoni, assembly GCA_024291935.2. NCBI lineage: Eukaryota > Metazoa > Chordata > Mammalia > Artiodactyla > Giraffidae > Okapia > Okapia johnstoni. The sequence continues at coordinate 61,236,170 of CM044309.1, forward strand.
CTTATTATCCTATCTTAGACTTGCCCGTCTTGATTAATACTGGCTGCGGGGACCAAAAGTTTCCTTTGGACCTCCTGAAAATGTTAGGTAATTTCAGTGCAATGGTATAATACACTCTTTCTGCATGTCTGCCCCACAGTGCAGCAATGGTTGCTCTTGGGAATGATTGTGCTAATACTTAGATCATTAACTCCTAGTACTGCATGACTACACATTTTAACTGGCTTGGATAGTGAAAGTCACTCAGTGTGTCCGACTTGTTGTGACCCTGTGGACTGTATATACAGTCCATGGAATTCTCCAGGCAAGAATACTGGAGTGGGGAGCCATTCCTTTCTCCAGGGGATCTTCGCAACCCAGGGATCGAACCCAGGTCTCCTACATTGCACGTGGATTCTTTACCAGCTGAGCCACCAGGGAAGCCTTCTAACTGGAAAGGATGCAAAACAGAGTGTGAATCATCTTTCTGGAGCATAAAATTTATTAAGACTATGAAGAACCAAGGAGTTAGCAAGAACTATTCCCTTCCCCACTACATGGAAGACAGAAGTGTCGAGGATGGGGGACATGCCCCAGGGGACAGTCCAGTCTCACCCAGCAGGGGAGGAGGGGCAGTCAGGCCAGGGTGGTGCCTCTTCTGGTCGCCCAGACCACTCCAGAGCATCCTCTGAGCTGGTCAGAGTTTTGGATAGGAGGCTTTCCTGAAGGTGGTGGAGGTGCTGAATTTGAATCCCATCATCTGGGTGGGACCATGACCAGGTCCCAGGGGGCTTGGCAGGTCATCCGTTGGGTGTTTCTGGGATCACTTTATTTTTATCCCTCTTGCTCTGCAGTCCACAGCAAAGATATTTAATAATACATCTCCAGATTCTCCCAGGCACCCCCTTCTTTTTCTGGGTGAGGCCAGAGGGAGTGACTAGGGACACAGTCTCTGGCTACATGAGGGGGCTGGGCTGGGGCTGATAGTTTTCACCTTTGGGCAGGGTCGGGGGAGTGGCAGGCTCTCTGGTCTTCTCCCCTGACTCCTGGTTCTCCTGCTGCTCAATGGTCTTCCAAAGCCAGTCGGGAATGATCATGGACCCCACAGGGCTGGCGGGAGGCATATGTTCTTGGCTGCTGAGGTCGGAGGAAACGGCCGGCCTGACAATGATGGTGCGATCCTCCACCTTGGGTTCATCCACGTGCACGCGGTCACCACTGAGTACGTCTAAGCCCTGGATCTGGTCCCTCACCAGCCCAGTATCATCCCCACTCTCACCCCAGGGTGCTTTTCACAGGCTGGTGGGAGTGGCTCCTCCTGGCCCATGTTCACCCATGGATGCTGCCAAACATCATCTAAACTAGGTAGGGTTGGTAGGGTTGAAAGTTAACATGTTTTCTATTAAACTCTGTTGTTTTGTTTGATAGATATCTAGGCACATGATATTCCCCTCTAAGCACACGCTGCTGCAGCTCCCAGAAATCTCGTCCCCTGAAGGGAAGGGATTCAGTTACTATGATGTGCACAATGACACTGAAGCTCCACACATCCACCTCTGGGCCTGTGTAAGGCAGCCCCAGGAAGAGTTCTGGGGCCGCAAACGCGGGGCTGCCGCAGAAAGTGTCTAGCTTCTTTCCTGGGTGCCACTGGTTGCTAAGGTCGAAGTTGGAGATCTTGACATTGTTGTTGGCATCGAGGAGGAGGTTGGTCAGCTTCAAGTCCCGGTGCACCACGCCCTGCTGGTGGCAGTGCTGCAGAGCCGAGACCAGCTGGCAGAATGGGCCTCAGGCCTCTGCCTCCATCATGCGGCTGTGGGCCTCCAGGCAGTACGTCTCCTCAGTATCAATCACTTTCAGGAGTTTCACAATGTTTGGGTGGTTCAGCGTCTTCATGCTCTTAACATCTCAAACAGCTCTGTTTTCTCTTATGAACTTGATGACCACCAGTGCCGTGGTCAGAACATGCTGGGCCAACTTCACTTTGGCAAAGTGGCCTTCGCCAGTAGTGTAAAGGATCCATGAGCCCTCTTGTTAGCGGAGATGGCCACGAGGTCCTGCATCTCTTACTACCAGCCCTCACTAGGAATGCTAACTGTATTATAAATACTGAGTATGCTAACAGTGCTATACAACTATTCTAATGCTAACAACTATACTAACAGTGCTAATACTAACTATGCCAGTGAACTATTAACTATACCTACTACACTAACTATACCAAGGATACTGACAGTGTTAACACTAACTATGCTAATAAACTATTAACTATACCAACTACACTAAGTGTATCAACAATACTAACAGCACTAACTATACCATCTATGTTAATAAACTATTAGCTATACCAACTACGTTAACTATACCAATTATGCTAACAGTGCTAACACTAACTATACCATATATGCTAATAAACTATTAGCTGTACCAACTATGCTAACTATGCCAGTGATGTGCACTATACTAATACTAGGAACACTAGCTAAAAAAGAAAAAAAAAAAAAAGATAAAATGAGAAAAAGAATTAAGGGAAGAAACCAGGAAAAAAATGAAAAAATGAGAAAAAAACTAAAGCTAGGGAAAAAAAGGATAAAAAGACAAATTTTAAAAAATGGGAAAAAGACAAAGGAAAAAGAGAAAAAAGAAAAAAAAATCAACAAAATGGCAAAAACATGGGAAAAAGCATGCTAACTCTAAGTCCAGCCGTCAGGTTACCAAAATCAGCTTCCTGGGCTCTATGGACAAAAACCTGCACCCAGCTGGGGTCTTATAAAGGGTTTTATGTGAGTTTCATCACAGCTATGCTCTGTGAGGTTAGAGGAAGAAACGAACCAACGTGACTGAGGATAAACTCCAGTGTTTTTCTTCCTTTTCAGCTTCAAGGCCCCTTTACACTTAGGAAAAAAGGTCCCAAAGAGATTTTTTTTTTAATGTAGGATTACAGACTGGTATTCACTCTGTTAGAAATTAAAATCTGTAGGAGGCTTCAGCAACCTTTTCATTTTAGTTTGAAACTGGTAATAATTTTAAAGACCTCATAATGTCTACACTTGAAATATTCAATTCTTTTTCCTTAAAGTCTGGTCGCAAAATGATGATTTAACTGACTTGATGATACTATAGGAAAATGTTCTATTGTGTGAGACATTGGTATAGCACATTATTAATGTTTATGAAGCTGAGAGAAGATTTGCCAGGAGGATCAAGAGCAGATTTCTCATCATGAGCCTCAGAGGCCAGATGACATGGGTCAGTGTATTTGAAATGTTGAAGGAAAGAAGCTATCAACCCAAGATCTTATGTCTAGCAAAACTGTCTTTTAAAAATGAGGGAGAGATTAAGGCATTCCCAGTTTATGAGAGTTGAGAGAATTCTCAACCACCCGACCTGCCTGAGCAGGGAGTCCTTCAAGTTGGAATGAAAGATCCTCAACAGTAACTCCAAGCCTTATGAAGAGATGAAGATCTCCAGTAAAAGGAGATAAATGAGTGATTAGAAAAGCTAGTGCTACACTGCTGTAATTAAAATGGATAATCAGCAAAGACCTACTGTATAGCACAAGGAATTCCACTCAATGCTATGTGGCAGCTTGGAAGGGAGGGGAGTTTGGAGGAGAATAGATACACATGTATGTATGGCTGAATCCCTTTTCTGTCCACCTGAAATTATCACAATAATGTCAATCAGCTATGTTGTTGTTGTTCAGTCACCTAGTCATGTCCCACTCTGCAACCCCATGGACTACAGCACTCCAGGCCTCCCTGTCCCTCAGTCAGTTATTTCAGTTGCTCAGTCAGGTCCAACTCTTTGTGACCCCATGGACTGCAGCACACCAGGTCTCCCTGTCCATCACTAACTCCCGGAGTTTACTCAAACTCATGTCCATTGTGTCGGTGATGCCATCCAACCATCACATCCTCTGATGCCCTCTTCTCCTTCTGCCCTCAATCTTTCCTAGCATCAGCAACTTTTCCAATGAGTTGGCTGTTTGCATCAGGTGACCAAAATATTGGAGCTTCAGCTTCAGCATCAGTCCTTCCAAAGAATATTCAGGGTTGATTTTCCTTCAGATTGAATAGTTTGATCTGGCTGTCCATAGGACTCTCAGGAGTCTTCTCCAGCACCATAGTTTGAGGGCATCAGTTCTTTGGCATTCTTCCTTCTTTCAGTCCAGGTCTCACAATCTTTGGGAAGAGCAGAGCCTTTACTATACAGACCTTTGGTGGCAGAATAACATCTCTTGCTTTTCAACACACTGTCTAGACAAAAAGATATGACACTGAAAGATGAGTATAAAATTAGAAGCTTAGAAAAAAGAAAGTGGAAAGCTAGTACTACTGTACTGTAACTTTTATTTGTAGTCCCACTTTTTGTTTTTAGTTTGATTTGAGACTAATGTATAGTAAATATTTCTAATACTTTTTTTGTTTAATTTGGGGGAGAAATCTGATTGGTCTCTAAAATGAATGTATTTGTCTGACCTCAAGGATAGCATTTGGAAATCTTTGTCCTCCAATATGAAGGTAAACCAGGGTCAGGTCTCTTTGAATGCAGCAGCTAAATAACAGAAGCTACAAAATAAACTCACGTGAGGCAATAACAATATGAGCGGGTTTCAAGAAAAGGAACTGAGGAACACTAGTAACAGGTGCAGAAAAGTCTCAGAACCAGTATTCCAGATACCACCTTGAATACTATTATAGTAAAAAATATCTGGGAAAAATTTTTGAGAAATGTATAGGACCTTGTATTAGTAAATCTGTGTGCATATGTGCCAAGTTGCTAAGTCATGTCCAACTCTTCTGCAACCCCATGGACAGGACTGTAGCCCACCAGGCTCCTCTGTCACGTCCTCACATAACCTCTTCTTTGTGTACATACAAAGACAGATAGTTCTGGTGTCTCTTCCTCTCCTTATAAGGACACTTCCTATTGGATTAAGGCCCCATCCTTTGGCCTCATCTAACTACTAACCTCCTTATAGACCCTATCTCCAAATACAATCACATTAGAGGTTAGGGCTTCAGTATATACATGTTGAGGGGAAACAGTTTGGTCTATACATTCCATCTTTTGCCCCCACCTCCCCGCAAATTCATGTCCTTTTTCATGTGCTATTAAAATACACTCACCTTATCTTGACATCCCTAGAAGTCTTAAGCCATTCCAACATCAATTCCAAGTCCAAAGTCTCATTAAAATGTCACCTGATCAGGTATGGGTGAGAAGTGATGCATAAAATTAACCCTCACAGAATCCATAAAGAAAAATATAACACATTGTTGAAACACAAGTAACAGAAAAGTTGAACAAGTAAAGGTACTCTCAGTGCTATAAAGGAGTCCAGTCCCTTAAATGAACTGGAACAGGTACGTCCAATTCAGATTGCTGTAGAATTCTTTCAGAACTTAAGATAATTTTGACATTCACATGGGAGAATGAGTGAGGACAAGAGATTTTGAGAAAAACAAACTATTAGAAGTATAGAAAGACTTTCCTTATCTGATTTCAAAGTGGCCTGCAAAGCTGTTGTAAGTAAGATAGTGAAGCATCAGTGCAGAATAGACATAGGTCGTGGAGTATAATTAGAGTACAGAAACAGACCCATGTTAAATGAGTTAAGTTCAAAAGCAGTTAATAATAGAGGGAAGAAGAGTTTTAAAAAATGAACAGTATTAAACTAGAGAAAGGTTTTTTATAGACATTGAAGAAGACCTAAGTAAATGAAAAGGCATCATATATTGATAGATCACAAACTTAGTATTATTCATATGACAGCAAATTGATCTACAGATTCAACACAATCCCAGCATCTTTGCAGAAATTGATGAGCTGTTCCTAACATTCTTATGGAAATATAGAGACCCAGGATAGCCAAAACAATTTAGAAAAAGAACAAAGTTGGAGGACTCAGACTTCTCAATTTCAAAATATACTACAAAGCTGCAAAAACCAGGACAGTATGGTACTAACATGGGCTTCCCTGGTGGCTCAGTGGTAAAGAACCCAGCTGCCAATGCAGGAGATGCGGGTTTGATCCCTGGGTTGGGAAGATTCTTGGAGAAGAAAATGGCAACCCACTCCAATATTCTCCAGCCTGGGAAACTACATGGGCAGAGGAGCCTGATGGGCTACAGTCCATGGGTTCAGAAAGAGTCGGACATGCCTTAATGACTGAACAACAGCAATAAGACCATTTTGGGATTTTGGATATGTATGTATTTCACTTCTTATTTTGAAAGAATTTAGGACTTAATAGAAACTGGAAAAACAGTACAAAATTCCCACATGCCTTCAACCAGCTTCTACTAATGTGAATATTTTATACATTACAATGATTAAAATCAGGAAATTAACACTGATGCAGTAGTTATTATAGACCATATTTGAATTTTATCAGTTGTTCCCCTAGACTGGATCAGTCCTTTTTCCAGTCTAGGATCCAGTTTAGACTTCTTGATTAACTTGGTTATCTGTCCTTTTAGTCTCTCCAATCTGTGAAATCTTTCGTCTTTTGTTCCTTTTTTTCTTTTCTCCTTTTCCTTTCTTCCCTCCTCCTTCCTTCCTTCCCTCCTCCTTCCTTCTTTCCTTTTTTACGATGACCTTGACACTTTTGAGGAATACTACCAAGTGGCTGTTGGGCTTCCCTGCTGGCTCAGTGGTAAAGAATCCACCTACCAATGCAGGAGACATGGCTTTGATACCTGGGTTGAGAAGATCCCCTGGAGAGACACATGGCAACCCACTCCAGTATTCTTGCCTGGGAAACCCATGGACAGGGGAGCCTGGTGGGCTACAGTCCATGGGGTTGCAAAGAGTTGGACATGACTTGGCAATTAAACAACCACAACCTAGTAGTTATCTTATCAAATGTCCCTCAGCCTGGATTTGTCTGATTAGATGGGATAAAATATTTTTGGCAAGATCACTACTGAAGTGATGTTATGACCTTTATCCTTCTCTGTGCATCATTTCAGAAGGTGCATTAGTGCAGTTTGTGCCACTAATGATATCGATTTTGATCACTTGGTTAAGGTGCTGAATGATAGAATTATCCACTGTAAATGTGTTTTCACGTTTGTCATGAGTAAATATCTTGTGGGGAGATACTTTGAGACTATTCAAATGTCCTGTTTCTCATCTCACTTTTGCCCATTAATCTTAGCATCCTTCAATGATTACTTCTCTGAAACAATGTTCACTGTAGTGTTTACTAATGGTCATTTTTAATTTTCATCATTCCTTATAAAATTATTAATTGAATTCTACTGTAAGGAAGAGCAAGTCCTCATCTTCACTTATTATTATTTTTTTGCATTAGTATAGATTCATGGATATTTATTTTAGTCTATGGGTTATAATCCATTACTATACTTTTATTTATTTTGTTGCTCAAACTGTCCCAGATTTAGTCAGTGGGAGCTTATTCAATTTAGTCCATGTGTCTTTCTCAACATGTTCACATCATCTGTTGAACATTTCCTTCTTATTTTTTGGTTCCATAAATATTCCAGGCTCATCTTATACATATAATCTTTAATGCTTCTGTCCTCCAATTTCCTATATCTTTAAGGATCTCTATTTCCTTTTATTAAATAATGATACTTATAAATTATAAACCAAAAGATGGGCACTACGTATAATTATTGCTACTGAGATATTACTGCTTCTAGGATTTCTCAGGAAAGATAGCTATGAAATGATATGCTGCTGCTGCTGCTAAGTCGCTTCAGTCATGTCCGACTCTGTGCGACCCCATAGACGGCCGCCCACCAGGCTCCACCGTCCCTGGGATCCTCCAGGCAAGAACACTGGAGTGGGTTGCCATTTCCTTCTCCAATGCATGAAAGGGAAAAGTGAAAGTGAAGTTGCTCAGTTGTGTCCGACTCTTCGAGACCCCATGGACTGCAGCCCACCAGGCTCCTCCGTCCATGGGATTTTCCAGCCATGAGTACTGGAGTGGGGTGCCATTGCCTTCTCCGATGAAATGATATATTTACTTACTAATGCAAAATATGCATATATATACATTTCTGTATCTATTTATGCACACACACATATTAAAACTATGAGTTCATACTAATAGTTCTAATCTCAGTCCCATATCACTGGATTTATTGTCACTTTCTTCCTTTCCTTATTTATAACTCCTTTCTCTGACTGGGAGAAACTTGGCCCTCATTTTTCACCTCATATTCACTTACTATAATCCAAGTATACACATAAACTAGTTTCTGAATTTCTAACTCACACCCTTGCATCAAAAACAAATTTACTAATGTTAAAGAAAAAAATACTCAATGATGCGTGCTAAAGATGGTAAGGCAGACTTTGTTCAGGACCATCATGGCAGGTGGAGGGATCACTGTAGTGGGATTTTACAATGAAGTCATGAGATTGGGCTCAACTCTGTATACAGCCTGGCCCAGTGGGAATTTATAGCCAAAGCGTAAGGCAGTGGTTGAGAAAACATTAGGGGGAGGGAAAGGGGATCTGGCTAAAATGACCTAACAGGATTCTTGCTGTAACATACTCTACAGAAAACAGTTTAGACAGCTCTTTTTCACTTAAAAATCAGATCATTCAAGTCATTCCATACCAATTCAGGGAAATTGTCTCCCCCCGCCCCACCTCTCTTTTTTAATGACTACCTAGCATCCAGTGTATGGATGGATTATAGTTTATTCAATCACTCTTCAATGTATGGAAATTTAGGTTGTTTACAGTATTTTGTATATGTAAGCAATGCTTCAGTGAAAAATATTCATATTTATTTTCATGTTTTTGGAGGTGTAGCTGTTGGATAAATTACTAGAAGTGAAACTGCTGAGTCAAAATATTGGTGCGTATGAAATTTTGTTAAGTATCTCCAAATTCCCTTCTAGATGGAGCACACCAATTTTCATTTCCACCAGCAATGTTTGAAAGAAACTGTCTCCTTTGGGGATTTATTTAATGGTCAGAGACTGGGCCACATAAACTTTGGGCTACAGACATTTTAAAATTCAATTTAATATTGTTGAAATATTTTTTTGCTTTGTTCCCCTGTATGTGTAAGCTAACAGTTTATTGACTGTGACTTTGGGCAAGGTACTTAAGAAATAAAACAGCTTTATTGTCTAAAAATATGTAAAATAATAAAACTTGTTTTTAAAAACTTTTTTAAGATAGCAAATGAGATTATGTATGTAGGGAGTGTAATACATCCCAAATGAAAATTTGGAATGAGTGAAGTGCTTCATAAATACATAGTGAAATAAAGTAGTTTTGTCCTGGCATCTTTGCAGAGCACAAATGCCTGAATAAAGTGACTCTTCTTCACGGTAGTTCTCCTATGTTTGTGCTGGGAGATATTAGGACCCGTCCTTTCCTTTAATTGTTGGGACCCCAATTGTAGCACAGCATCATGTTCAAATATTTACTCAAGAATATTGTACATCTTGATTTAGCTATTTGTCCAAAATATCTGCCAAATCCACTATCTCTTCTCTATCCCTAAAGACACTGCTCTAATCGAGAGTCTCATCTCTGACCTGGTTTTGGGTCTTCTAACAGTTCTCCTGCCTCTGAGCTCACTTCTGCAACTCCTCTACACATTTCCTGGAGGATTCCACTGTAATCTCTTTTGTGCAGTTTCCATGGTTAAAAGCCTTTATTTGACTCCACATGACTTAGGGATTTTAAAGCCCATAGGTATATTTGCCTTTTCCTTGATAATCCTTGGGCTTTCCCACTAGTAAGCTTTTGGACTTCTTATTCCATTGGCCTGGAATTCCCTGCCTGATCTGTCAGCCTGGCGAAATCCTTGTGAAATTTTAGTTTTGAGGTGTCCCCCGACTGCTTGCTACTGCCAATGGCACTTTGAATTAAATCTCCACCCTAGCTCTTAACAGCTGTTCTGCCCCCCTGCTTAGACCTTAAGTACAAAATCTAGGTTTCGGTTATCCTTGTTTCATGTACCAGGTTATATTGCCTTAATCTTTTCTGTTCTCTATCAGTCTCCTCAGTCAGACTTCCAGCTGCTTGAGAGCAACAGTGATGGTTTAATCACCTCACCATCTGTAAGACCTCACACAGAACCTGGTCCAGAGTGAGGGGTCAATAATGCATGTTACTGAGTGTGTTTGCTGTGGGCCGTGGGGTCAGGGAAGAGACACTCCAGCTTTCAAAAGCAGAAGTAGTCTGTTCTCCACACTGATGGGACAGGCATGACTCGCTCCCACCTGTTTTATTTGTTTCCTCCTATGGGAGGGCAAGGCTCCCAAGACCAGGCTGCTTGTACTGAAAACTGCTCTGCTCTTTATGCACTGCCTTTTATGCACTGCTCTTTTATCCCTGCCTCTTGAACATGAAGTGTTGAAGTTATTTTAATCTTGTTAATCGTAGTTTATTTTGGGTAGTCAGCCGAACACTGATACATGTGTCTTAAACCAGTGGTTCTCATTTTTTTTTTCTCCCAATGCCTTGTCCGAGAGCACACTTGAGAATGTCAGACTAGAGTGTGGAGGAATGCAAAAGGGCTCAGAAGTCTCTAGAGGTCAGCAGAGCCCCTCTCTTCCTCTTAGCCAAAGGAACTCACTCTGTAGGAGTGAAGTACTCAGAACTGCAGTAGAGAAAGCCTAACCCTCACCGTACACAGGAATATGATTTTATTTTAAAGACCATTTTAGACATCACAGTGCATGTATTAGGAATTGCAAAGATAAGTGCTTTGGAAAATATGTTATCTGAGGAAGGTGATATTTAATCTTCTTTAGCAAAGATAAGACTTGTGGCAACATGGTTTCTATCTTCTAATATTTGTCTTAGGAAATTGGTAGCAAACATGTCCTGTGTGTATTTAGGAGATGAAATTTGGTCCTATGGATGAGTGAAAAAAGGAAGAAGATTTTGGCTGCAACCAAGAAGTGTAGTGTGTGTCTCCCATGCTAGGCCACAGTGGGTGTGTGTGCTGTCATTTGAGTTGTGTCTGACTCTGTGCAATCCTATAGACTGCAGCCTTCCTAGCTCCTCTGTCCACGGGATTCTCCAGGCAAGAACACTAGAGTGGGTTGCCATGCCCTCCTCTAGGGTATCTTCCTGCCAAAGGATCAAATCCATGCTCCTATGTCTCATGCGTTGGCAGGCGGGTTCTTTACTACCAGCGCCACCTAGGGAGCCCAGCTACAGTGGGTAGGAGATATAATTTTGTATCACTACATCTCTGTCCACTGAAAGTTAATATTCACAGAGAAGGGCACCAAGACCCAGAGCGTAGCCTGCCTGAGGTTGCCTGAGGTTGCTCAGCTCACTGGGCAGGAGGGACTGGTGCCCAGGCCTGAGGTCTTTCCCCTGCACCTCTCTGTCTGCTGTGGAGCTGAGCTCTTCACTAACACCTTGGGTCATTTCTGTGTCCCAGTGACCCTCCCATTACTGTCTGGCACAGGGTCCAAGGCTGCACCAAGTGACCTTTAAGACCCCTTCCATACATCAGACCCTACTTCTAATTCAAACCAGGGAGAAAATGAACTGGTCTTAGTTGAAGAGCTTCACTGTGTTTTTACAGTCTCTTCCCTGCCCTGAACCAATCGACTCATCTGTTCTTCCTAGAGTTGCCAAAGAACCTTCTGGAAAGCACATTTCTCAGTTTGTATCCCATACTGCTCCAAAATCTTGAGCAGTTCCCATCTGCCTAGGGGATAAATAAAATAATATGGAATAAATTAAAAAAACAAAACAGGTACATTTCTCTTTTCTAAGCCTGCTTGCTTTTATCTTCAGTCACATTAGGCCGCTTTGCAGAGCCAGTCCTCCTGGGAAAGCGTTTTTTTACATTCTAATGCTCTCTGCTTTCTGTAACCTGGCTCTTCTCTCCTGCTGAAATGTGTTCCTCCCTGAAAACTCTCCTTGAATCTTTTCATCCTTGAAGGGGGTCTAAGTCCAGTGCATGTGCCCAACCGCCAATGATGCCCAACCGCCAGTGATGCCCAACCGCCAGTGATGCCCAACCGCCAGTGATCCTGAAGGGTGTCTAAGGACAGCGCATGCGCCAAACCGCTAGTGACGTCTCAGGCGGTGTCTAACGTCAGCGCATGCGCCAAACAGCAAGTGCTGTCTGAGGAGGTGTCTAATGTGAGCGCATGTGCCCGTGATGTTTGAAGGGTGTCTAACGTTAGTTAGCACATGCACCCAGCCACAAGTGGAATCTGATGTTTGAAAGTGTGGAAGAATTATGTGTCTCAGACATGCATGCACCCCATTTTTCGTGGTTTTGGATTGAATTTGCTCTCGTCTTGTCTCTTCACTACACTGTGAGTTTCCTGAGGGCAGGGCATAGATCAGAGTCTTTCCTGTCTGTCCCTTCCTCCCTCCTTGTGAATGTCTAGTGCAGTAACAAATCGACACGAGACAATCAATGTTAGCAGATCTATAGAGCCGGTAACAGACAAAAGTAATCAAGCTAACTCCCAGAGCAAACTGTTCATCATCATGTTGTATGTAGTGCCTGAAGAATTTAGGGGTTACTGACTGGAGAGGAAGAGGAGGGGGAGGAATATATTTTAGCTATTAATTCTTGCGTTGGTATTTTTAGTCTTCTTTTGAAGGATTAAAAGGAAGGAAAAAAGTAAAAGCTCTGTTGACAGTTAAAAGCAGACATCTGTTCTCTTCACCAAGTAGGTGCTCAATCTTTTCAGGAGGAACTTAATTTATCTTTACATTTTTTTAACATCCCTATAATTGTTTTTCCTTTAAGAAATTTTCCATTTTCATGAGAAAATTCAGTTTCAGTGAGGCTAATGAATTTGCCCGAGTAAGTGACAGAGCTGTCTAGACCCTAAGGTTTAGCCTCTGCTTGTCTTCCTCTCTGCCTCCTCCTGGAGCCTGAGAGCACTTGTTGAAAACAAGGCAGCCAGGGGGGTGGTCAGCGGCTTCAGGAGATGCTTGAGCTCAGGCCGTGTTGTTTAGAGTTTGAAAAATACAAAAGTTAATAGTGTAACTACTGTTCAAAGTTAGCGGATTTAACTCTTCTCCGTTTGTTTCTCTTTAAAGAGAGAATGAGAGAGAAAGAGCTCAGGAGTCACCTCCTTGTCCTTAATTTTTCACCCTTTAACCAACCATTGGCATTCTCAGGTGGCGCTAGTGGTTAAGAACCCACCTGCCAATACAGGTGACAAAAGAGACAGGAGTTTGATCCCTGGATCGGGAAGATCCCCAGGAGGAGGAAATGGCAACCCGCTCCAGTATTCTTGCCTGAAGAATCCCATGGACAGAGGAGCCTGGTGAGCTATGGTCCATGGGGTCACAAAGTCAGACACAGCTGAAGCAACTGAGCACAGCATACCGCCAGCTATTAACCCATCTTTAGAAAAATGAGTGATAAAAAACCAATGTTTCAGCAGTGTAGAAAACTGAAGGAAAATAAGCTATGTAGGTTTTTTTTTTTAAATTAAACTAGCAGGGAATCATGATATAATCTAAGATTCTCTTTTTAGCTTGAGTTTGTTTGGCCTGAGAAACCACATGAATGCTCTGAAGAGACTTGTCCTGATTCCTGAAGTATTAATCAGTGAGGAAACGAGCCTGATCTGGGAGTCAGGGCCCAGGTCTGACTCTGCCACTGTTCTGGTGGGCAAGATTGAGCCAGAAATATCATCTCTTCGGTTCTCAGTTTTTTCATTAATCAAAGGGATACAGTGGATTAGAACAGAGATTCTCAGGGTTGATACTTTGAGAAATTCTTTGTTATGGAGGCTGTTCTGTGTATCCTAGGGTTTTACCAGTATCCCTGACCTCTACCGGGTAGAACACAGTATCACCCCTCTCTACCCCCTCCTCCCGAGGTGTGATGACAAAAACTTCTCCAGACACTGTCCAATGTCCCTTGGGGGACAAAAATTCTTCCCGTTGCACCACTGGCTAGGAGCAGATTTTACATCCAGCGGATATTTATTGAGAATACCTGACAGGAAAGGCTCTGAGCTATGCACTGGGGTAATGGACAGAGAGGAAAGTAAATGCACTTCTGTCTTCATGGAGCTTCAGTCTGGTGGGGAAGGAAGTCTCCAGGCTGTGGGGAGACACTGGAATGGGTGTTATACTCAGGTCCTGGCAGGAGTCAGGGGTCCTCTGGACCTATTACTCTGAGGACATGTAAACCTTGGAAGGACCCAATCACTTCTCAGTACATCATGTTATCTTGACCTGTTGGCCCCTCAGATAAGCAAGGTAAATGAGCACTTCCACTTGGGGATAGAGAGCTTCTGCAGCACAGGCTCATAAGGAGGGAGAGAGATGAAGAGTTGAGTATAAAACGGGCCCCAGAGCAGAATAAAATAATTCTTGGTGCTCACATACCACATACATCTGGGGTAACGATTTGGGCATGTTTATTTTCCTCTTGGTCTCCATATTCACGAGTAGAATGCCGCAGGGTGAGCCAGACATGGTGCCTGGAGTTACCTTTCTCAGCACTTGATATTCTTTTGCAGTTCAACTTTCTATTTTAATAAAATCAGAATAAGCACAGCACCTGCAGTGCTATTAGCACTCAATGTTTTCACATTTCTCTGAGGTGTTTATATTTTAATGGGATTACGAGGACATTCTAAACCCAGTTTGAGAAGGGTACAAAAACGAATAAAGTGATTCCTTCCTTAAAAGGAATGCATTGATAAGATATAAACTTGCTAGGCACTATAGCCTAGAGGGTCCAGGTTAAAAGGGTGGACTATTTGGGTTCATAGTTATTGCCCAGCTACTTTTTAGCTGTGCAACTTCAAGAAAGTCACTTGATCTCTCTGTACGTTTTTTTTTTTTCACTAGTAAAATCAAAATACTGATAGTATTTACCTCACCAGCTTCTTGTGAGGATTCAAGGATTTTGAACAGAAACTGACATATGGACATCACTTATTAAGTTTTGAAATAGTATCTGGGAATCACTGGGTCACTTGAATAAGGTCCTAGCTTATCTAGTCATGAGCATAATTTTGCCAAGCACTATGTTTAATGGACCGGATGTTCTTGTCTGGGAAATCCCATGGACAGAGAAGCCTGGTGGACTACAGTCCATGTGGTCACAAAAGAGTCAGACACAGCTTAGCAAGTAAACACAGCAGAATTTCAACTGCAAATATTTTTATTTATACAAATGATGATCACATGCTACTTGCAAGTAGGTCTCACCCCTGCTCTTCAAAATCTCAACTTTATAGAAAAGTTTTAACAATTTAAAGGGTCTCAATATCAATATCTCAAAACTACCTCCTTGAAAATGTCTCCCTTCCACAGGGAAGGACCTGTGGGTGTACATTTTAAAGCTAGAGGAGGGTGAGGAGCCTCATTGTCTGGACCAGCTTCAGGGTCAACCTGTGGTCACACCCTCTGGATGTTCAGGAGATATTGATGGTCTGTGTGGGATCTATACCATTTCCGCTGGGGTTTTTCTGTGTCCTTTGGCCAGGCCATGGGTTGTTGTCTCGGCAACTTGGACTGAGACAACAGCCCCTGTCACAAATCGCTCTTTACTGTCTGATTTTCCACCAGGACCCTCAAAGACCAAGGCCTCTGGAGCACTTCCCAAGAAGCTTCTTGCTTGGAAGATTAGCAGTTTCTTCCCAAACATCGCTCTCAACTTGCTAAACACCTTGAAACAGTTCCAGCAGGACGTGTCTCCCTCAGATCCCAGGGCAGGTAGGTGCTTGTGCGCATCCAGTGGTTCTGCTCACAGCCATGTGGTCCTTACCACCTGGCACTTACAGTGTATATTACTTATATATGTGTGCATATGTAAGTGTGTATATGTGCTGTGCTCAGTTGCTCAGTCATGTCTGACTCTTTGCGACCGCTTGTACTGTAGCCTGCCAAGCTCATCTGTCCCTGGGGATTCTCCAGGCCAGAATACTGGAGTGGGTTGCCATGCCTTCCTCCAGCAGGTCTTCCCAACCCAGGGATTGAACTCAGGTCTCCCACATTGCGGATGGATTCTTCACCATCTGAGCCACCACGGAGAGAGTATATGTGTATGTGCATATCTATGTTTATATGTCTGTGGTTAAAAAAAGTGTTGTTTCTATGGATTCACCACTCTCAAGTAAAGTTGTGGAATAAAATAGGAGAAGATACTGGATATACCTGCAAGCATCTGGAAGACCTCCTGACAGATAAGTGTCATTCTGATGAATATCCAAAAAGTTAAAGCTCCTGGGGATAAGCTTTCTTGGGATGGTGCTTGCATTCAAGGTAGTCTGGGCTACCTTGTTGTGTCTCTCTTGGTTTGTGTTAGTCAGGGAGATCCTTTCCATGTCTGTTATCGGTTCCCATAAGACCATACTCAGGACACCCCAATGTGTTCACGTATCTCTGGTGCTGTTACTCTTATATTCACTCCTTAAGTCTAGCCACCACAGAAATCATGAACACGCTCAATAAGACTAGCTGTGGTATATTCTAACCCAATTCTTAAAAAGCTGAGTTATATCCATAGGTCAGGACTGAGCACCAAAAACTTATTCAAAACTAAGCAAATCCTGGACAAGGTCACCACAGCTAATCTGGTTTCAGTCAATCAAGGATACAGTCCTACCATGCATCTAGCCTAAAACTGTTTGCTTCCTCTTTCCTCAACTTACTTAGTTTACTTCTTCTCAGGTCAACAGTGGAGAAGCAAATGGCAACCTACTCCAGTTTTCTTGCCTGGAGAATCCCAGGGACAGGGGAGCTTGGTGGGCTGCTATCTACGGGGTCTCACAGAGTCGGATACGACTGATGAGGACTTAGCAGCAGCAGCAGCAGCAGGTCAACAAGATACAGGCTCAACTTCTGATATAACATTGATATCAACCTTTGACCCCTCTGATGACTTCCTCAAGCCACTCCCCCTTGGATAGACATCAGCAGCCCTTACTGGCCCCCCTCATTGACAGCTAGGAAGTGATGGACACCCAGGGCCCCTCACTGCCCCAACTCAACAGGAAGTAGCCAGAATGAATGACACCCATTTCCCCAGTGAATTGGGGTCCATACACTTGAGGGGGAACTGTTAGGTAGGAAGTTAAACATGGGCAACTTGAAGGGAGGCCTGGCTGAAAAGGATGTAACTGATCTCTAAACTCCGTCCCAGACACACCCAGGAGAGCTCACAGATATACTACAAAAGAACCACAGAGACTTTTCAACTCCTGCACATGTGCCCTAGGCACACTGGGGATACAAAAAGACCACAGGGGCTTCTCCTAGTAACCTTAGGCAGTTAGGAGACCATTAAGGACTCATGAATATTCTACATCTAACAGATAGAATTATGGGAAGACGGAAACAACACAGCCAGCTGTTAGACAACTTATAATTGTCAATCAGCCTTGAGCATATGCTCATTTGCATTCCCTCTCATTGACTGGTGGTGGGTACAAGTCCTATTTGACCTGGGCATAATCGAAAGGAAATGTAAAAAGGGGACGCCAAGAGGGATCAACAGGGTGAGGAGGACTCCCCTGGGAGTGTTGGACTAAAAAAAGATCTGTCTGCTTGAGTTGAACTCAGCTGTAACTTGTCTGCTGTTCCACACCTTTTGGTCCATCACTCCAAATTTTTGTTGTGATAAACAAGAACCGAGGAAAAGAAAGAAACCAACCTGACAGTTCTACAGTATTGTTAGCATACTCATCATTGTTAGTACTGTTAGCATTCTTAGTGAGGGCTGGTAGTATAGTTAGGGATGCAGGACCTCATGGCCATCTCTGCTAAAAGGATGGCTCATATTGAGAATCATGAGATCCTTCCCACAATTGGTGAAGGCCACTTTGCCAAAGTGAAATTGGCCCGGCATGTTCTGACCAGGGGAGCAGTAGCCATCAAGGCCGTTAACAAGACAAAACAGAGCGTCTCTAGCCTCCAGGAGGTTTCGAGAGATTAACAGCTTGAAAATCTTGAACCAGCAAACACTGTGAAACTCCTAGAGACACTCTTTCTAGTACTGGAATACATCAATGGGGGAGACTTGTCTACCCCCTTGGAGGCCCACAGCCTCATGACTGAAGCGGAGGCCTGAGGCCCGTTCCACCAGCTGGTCTCGGCTCTGCAGCACTGCCACCAGCAGGGCGTGGTGCACCAGGACTTGAAGCTGACCAACCTCCTCCTCGATGCCAACAACAACGTCAAGATCTCCGACTTCGGCCGTAGCAACCAGTGGCGCCCAGGAAAGAAGCTAGACACTTTCTGTGGCAGCCCCACGTATGCAGCCTCAGAACTCTTCCTAAGGCTGCCTTACACAGGCCCAGAGGTGGATGTGTGGAGCCTCGGCGTCGTCCTGTACACCGTGGTAACTGAATCCCTCCCCTTCAGGGGACAAGATTTCTGGGAGCTGCGGCAGCGTGTGCTGAGAGGGCGATAACTTGTACCTAAATATCTGTCCAACGAACTAAAAAGAGTTAATGGAAAGCATGCTAACTCTCAACCCTACCAACCCTACCTACTTTAGATGATGTTTGGCAGCATCCATGGGTGAACATGGGCCAGGAGGAGCCACTCCCGCCAGCCTGTGAAGAGCACCCTGGGGTGACAGTGGGGATGATACTGGGCTGGTGGAGGGACCAGATCCAGGGCTTAGATGGACAAAGTGGTAGTGACCGCATGCACGTGGATGATCCCAAGGTGGGGGCCTGCACCATCATTGTCAGGCCGGCCGTTTCCTCCGACTTCAGCAGTCAAGAACATACGCCTCCAGCCAGCCCTGAGGGGTCCATGATCATTCCCGACTGGCTTTGGGAGACCACTGAGCAGCAGGAGAACCAGGAGTCAGGGGAGAAGCCCAGAGAGCCTGCCAGTCCCCCACCCTGCCCGGAGGCGAGGACCATCACCCCCAGCCCAGCCCCCTCCACCTGCAGCACCCGCGATGACAGCGGCACCAGAGCCACTGATCACGCCAGCGACCGCCACGACACGTGCGGGACCAGGCTCGCCTGCGGCGCCAGCATCATCCATGACACCAATGATGCTCGTGACGCCAGTGAAGCCATGATAGCTACGATACCAGCAGTGCCAGCCTCACCCGTGACTCCTGTGCCACCCGTGACAGCAGCCACATCTGTGACATCACCTATGATGCCCTGAGCACCGGGACACCACTGGGGCCGGCAACATACATGATAGCCGCGGCACCCGCAATCCCTGGGACACCGGCGTCAGCAGTGACACCTGCCTCCCCTGTGGCACCCGTGTCGCCCACAACACTCACAGAGCCCACGGCACCCACGGCAACCATGCCACCCCGGACACCCGGGGCACCACGGGCACCCGTGACACAAGCAATGACACAAGCAACCAAGCCCCAGATGTAACCCACTCCCCCCCCACATGCGCCTGAGGCGGAAGCTCCGCCCTTGTTGGGCGGCCCGACAATATGTCCCCAGTCACGCCCTCTGGCCTCACCCAAAAAAAGAAGGGGGTGGCTGGGAGAATATGGAGATGGATTATTAAATATCTTTGCTGTGGGCTGCCCATCAAGAGGGCTAATAATACAGTAACTACAGAAACACCCCATGGATGACCTGCTGAGCTCCCTGGGACCTGGTCATGTTCCCACCTGGATGATGGGATTCAAATCCAGCACCTCCACCACCTTCAGGAAAGCCTCCTATCCAAAACCCTGGCCAGCTCAGAGGATGCTCTGGAGTGGTCTGGGCGACCAGAAGAGGCACCACCCTGGCCTGGCTGCCCCTCTTCCCCTGCTAGGTGAAACTTCACAGACTGGACTGTCCCTTGGGGCATCTCCCCCATCCTTGACACTTACCATGTTGGTGTGGGAGATAATAGTTATTGCCAACTCCTTGGCTATTCATAGTCTTAACAAACTTTATGCTGCAGAAAGATGTACCACACTCTGTTTTACTTTCTCTGTGGTTAGAGAAGTGTGTAGTCATGCCGTACTTGGCATTAATGACTTTAGAAGGAGCACAATCATTCCCAAGAGCAACAGTTGCTGCACTACAGGGCAGACAGGCAGAAAGAGTGTATTATCCGCCTGCACTGACATTACCTAATATTTTCAGAAGAGGCAAAGGGAACTTTTGATCCCTGCAGCCAGTGTTAAGAGGACCAGGATGTCTGGGATAGGCTAATAAGTCCTGTGAACCAGCCGGTGTGTGGTGTGGTCAGGTCCCCATGCAGATGAGTTTTCTGAATGTCCTGCAGGAGTTGGGTTCTCTCCTTCTCCCATGGGGAAGGGCTCTGATGAGTGAGGTTTTTAAACAGTTTTTGATGTGGATCACGCCGTGGTAACTTGATAACTTGGTAACGTGGTAACTTGTGGAGGTTGAGACTGTTACGGGGTAAGGGCCCTTCCGTGTGGGCTGGAGCTGAACTTTTGGGGATGCCTCTTTCCAAACCTGAATTAGAAGGCAGGGGTATATAGTGGAGGTCCCTCAGATTCCTTTGGGTCTTGGTTGACACCCCACAATCACATTTCTTACTGGAATTACCCAATGACCATAGTGTAATTTCTAAGAGTTTGAGTCTCTGGATCTAAAAAGAGGTCACTGACGTAAACAAATGGTCTCTGATATAACATCTCATAAGGGCTAAAACCAACCTGTTTTTTTTTGGAGCAATGTGAGTATGGGGGAGGTCTATTGGTAAAGCCTCCTTCCATACGACGGAGGTCTCCTGGATTATCTTTTTTATTGCCAATTTTAAGAATTGGTTGGCTGCTTTTTAGCTGTGCAATTTTAAGAAATGTACTTGACCTCTCTGTACTTTTTTTTTTCACTAGTAAAATCAAAATACTGATTGTGTTTACTTCCCCAGCTTGTTGTGAGGATTAAAGTGTTTTGAACAGAAACTGGCTTATAGAAATCAGTTATTAAGTTTTTGAAATAAATTCTGACGAGTCTGGGAATCACTGGGTCACTTGGATAAGGTCCTAGCTTATCTGAGTCATAAGCATAGTTTTGCCAAACACTGTGTTTAGTGGACCAGGTTATGCTCTTTTCAGGCCCTTCACACCTTTCTCACAGAATCTCAGTCCTAGAACTAGCTTGTGTTATCTATATAATGGGGGAAATTAAACGTGATCCAAAGTCAAGCATTTGAATGGGAAGATTTCTGGAAGATCCATCCCATCTCCAAAACCTCTAATATTTTGAATCATTCTGGATTCTTACAAACTCATTGTAGCTGCTTTGGCTCTATAAAATATGAAAAATTGATTTCACCCCCATTATATTGCTCAAATATTAGGTGAGGGTTTAAGAAAGATGCTTCATCTTATTGCAAGAAGGAGTACTTTGTATATCAGGATAAAAATATACCTTGATTGATTGGTTAAACACACTTGGACTCACTTTTCTTTCTCCCTTAAGATTTTTCTCTCCTTTTCCCCATTCCCCTGTATGTCCCTTCCTCCTCTGTTTCCTCAAGTCCCAGTCAATACCCTTCAGAATACAGGCTTCTGATGCTTCTCTGTCAGAAGCAGGGCATTTAATCTGCAGTGCATACTTGCCTGCAGTGTCTAGGGTGGTAGTTATCAGAGGAGCAGAACAGGAGTCTTGTAGAGCTGTCTATCACCCTTCTCCTCAACTAGTATAGACAGCCTGTGTCTGTTGATTGTTGACTTGAGACTTAAACATGGCAGGATATCTGCAACTTCCTGAACTTCCTTATGCATCTTATGGGTGTTCATTGGAAGGTCTGATGTTGAAGCTGAAACTCCAATACTTTGGCCACATCATGCGAAGTGTTGACTCATTGGAAAAGACCCTAATGCTGGGTAGGATTGGGGGCAGGAGGAGAAGGGGACGACAGAGGATGAGATGGTTGGATGGCATCACCAACTCGATGGACATGGGTTTGGGTAGACTCCGGGAGTTGGTGATGGACAGAGAGGCCTGGCGTGCTGCAATTCATGGGGTCGCAAAGAGTCGGACACGACTGAGCGACTGAACTGAACTGAACTGAACTGAATCCTCTTTGAACCCAGGTGAGGGAACTCAGAATTCCCATGGTTGGTATGAGCAATATATTCACAAATTGATTCTGAAAGAGAAATTTCTTAGGAGGCAGGAAAGTAGCATCCTGTGCAACCGTAAGAAGACCCATTCTCCTATATTAATGAGTGAGACTTCCCTGAGCGCTGTGTGCCAGGCTCTGTGCTAGGTGCTGGGGATGTGAGTGAGCAAAACAAGTCCAAGTCTCTGTGATCCTAACACTAGTTTTCTGGAGGAGACTAATTAAGAAATTACACAGTTCAGTTCAGGCCCTCAGTCGTGTCCAACTCTGTGACCCCACAGACTGCAGCACGCCAGTCTACACAAGTGTTTATCAAATTACAGTGGTGTTATGTGCTATCAGAGAAAAGTTGCACAAAAAATTATTTACTCCTATTGATGTGGGGTGCTAAAGAAGGTTACAGGGTGATTGTTTCATCCTGTAGTTGTACTTACCCTAAGTCCTTACACACACCCAGATGACAAAGTTTCAATGTCATTTCGTGGTTGTGGAATTTTTGCAAAGGGGAAGGTTCAGATCATGGGTCTAGATGAAATGGGGTTTGAGCTTTCAATTAGGAAAGAACATGGGAACATAGGGTAGAATCTTCTTCCATGAGCTGATGCCTCCTGGTGATTGACTTAGCTCCGGGGACTGGAGAAACACAGAGCATGGATGGTGACTCACCTCTGGACTCATCAGATTCACACAAGGACCCTGAGAAAATCCTTGAAGTTTGTTCAGGGGATCCCAGTAAAGTACACTCTTAACTGAGGAGCTGACATAGAGCTGGGATGGGTATCCTCTCATACCTGGCTTGCAGCTTTCAGATGGACATCTAAGAGGCGGCCTAATGAAGTCAGATGCCTATTTCCAGGGAACCATACCAGACATGTCAAGATCTGTGGGGTGACAGATGTTACAGCTTTCTCACCTGGCTGACTCATTGACTATTAGGTATGGAAAGGTGTTTGAGGTGATTCAAGTGAGTGGTTCTCATACCTGGAACTGGGATCACTCTGAAGCTTATAAAAAAAGAGAAACCCAGGGCGTAGACTTACTGGGACAGATTTAGGATGATCTCAAGAGATAAGGATTGGGAATCTGTATGTTTTTATATGTTCAGACTAAATGCCAAGTAAGGGGAGTCTGTGGGCAAGCATGAGCCAGTCAGAAAGGGCCCCTGGTGGCTCAGATGGTAAAGAATTTGCCTGCAATGCAGGAGACCTTGATTCAATCCATGGGTGTGAATATCCCCTGGAGAAGGGAATAGAAACCCACTCCAGTATTCTTACCTGAGGAATTCCATGGACAGAGGAGCCTGTTGGGCTACAGTCCATTGGGTTGCAAAGAATTGGGCATGACTGAGTGACTAACATATTATTCTGTTCATTAATTTTAAATATAGTTATCATTACTGGAATACTACTTTAGAAAATCACAATTTAAATCTTTGCATTAATGTATGATTCCCAGAACCAGATCAGAATACTTTTAATCCTATTCCTCTTTGGGAAACTACATGCCTCTTCCTAATCCTGAGGATGAATTTTTAGTTAAGGTGCTCAATATTTCTGTGGAAAAAGTGTGTGTGAGTGTATGTGTGTAAGCATGCTCACAGAATGTTTTCAGCAGTTGTTTCCAAAGAGTAGGTGAGGTGAGCCTTGTCGTTTGAGATGTCATTTGATATGGCCCGGCGTGGGTTCTCTCTGTTCCTTCTGGATTGCACAGATGAAAGTTGGAGCACCATGTAGGTGAGCTGCTTTCTTCAATGTTAAAGGCTATTGTCTGTATTTTCTCAGTCATGTCTGACTCTTTGCAACCCCATGGCCTATAGCCCATGGTAGTCCACCAGGCTCTTTTGTCCATGGAAATTTTCAAGCAAGAATACTGGAGCAGGTTTCCATTTCCTTCTCCAGGGATCTTCCCTACCCTGGGCTCAAACCCACGTCTCTGCGTCTCTTGCATTGGTAGGTGTATTCTCTACCACTGGCCCCACCTGGGGAGCCCCTTCAAGGCGATTATTGTTGACCTAAAAAGGACACTATTTGCCACCATAACTATTGTAAAAGGCATTCATTGATTCCATCAACAATTAACAAATAGTTAGCCCAGGCCACATGCCAGATAACTATTTCTGTTCTAGGGATTCAGAGATAATTAGGGCCTGGACATTGGTCCTATGGGACCACCAAGGTTTTGAGTTTAGTTGGGGAAGTATATTTAGGTTAAAAGGCTGTTGCTCCGCTGCAGTGTGGTTAGGTGTTTATACTTAATTCTCTAGCCCCATCGCTTACAAAGTGTTTACTGAATGCAAAGAACACCCTGAGAATAAAGTGGACCTAGCACTAGGAGGTCGAACACCTCTTTCAAGTCCTCTGTTCGCCAGGAACACTTTGGGGAATTAATTCATTCTCCACTAGTAACCCAGTCTCTCTGGCTCCTGTAGAGCAGGGCTGAGAGCTTCTAATTCAGCCACACATATACTGTTTCCATAGTTATATGATCAGAGTGACTAATTCATCAAAAGTAAGTTTCTAAAGCCTAATGGAATAGTAGCTATGAGCTGATACACACTTCCTTTAAAATTGATAATTTTTTTCTATTAAAAAATACCAGGAATAATCTAGGAAGTCTTTAAAAGTCATTCAGTTTATTCCCATTTATTCCATTGCTATGTGTGAGGAATACTCTAAGAGTTTCACATAGGTGATTTTAATTTACAACAATTTTGTGAGATTTTTATTATCCCCAGATGGGGAAATAGAAGCATAGATAACTGAACTAATTTGCCAAAAAGACAAAGAGAAAATAACAGAATCAGGGTTCAAATTTAAGTGTGTCTAATTCTAAAGTCTACAGTTTAAAAAAGAAAACTTCTCTACACTGTCTATTTTGATTATATACACACACATATGTATGTAGTATTGGAAGCTGTCATTCATCATCTGAATTTTAGGACCACTTAGAGAATATCTGATCTTGATTCTAAAATATAAATCCTGTCTATAAAGATTTTGATTTGTCTTCAGACATATAGCAAGCATCTACTGAGCAAGTATTTGACATTGTGTGTACATACATGCGTGTACATGTGCGCACACATACTGATACAGCCATCAAAAGAGCAACTGTGCAGCCAGAGACACAAAATACAGGATAAGATTCTTTTATATTGCAAAAATATCACCCAGATTCTCAGGCATCCCCTATGTTGAACTTTGCCAATTATCAAGATTTCTAGTTAATCTTATTGGTCATGCTTTCCATGTTCCTGGTACAAACAGTGTGTATAATATACTACATTTTGTGGAAAACAAAGGATGAGATATACAGACACACATACACATATAATGTTTTTTTTTTCCCCATGATTTTTGTACATATAGACTATCTGTCTGTAAGTTTACTTAGAAAACTCATAAACATGGTTGCCTCTGAGTAGGAACCAAAGTGCCAAAGCGGGGAAAGAGAGTAACTATGCATTACATTCTGTTTTATAATATTTAAACCTTTTAATCTCAGATATGGATTCCTTATTCAAAACAATGAACTATTAAACATATGAACAAACAAACATAAAAAGAGACTATGTTCCTGTGTCCATCTTACCCTCTGATGTTTCTATATTGGTTCCTGTGAGTGAATGGTTGATTCTGAATGTGATTTACTCTGAGAGCATTTATGATATGGTTGGAGGCTGTTTATAGTTCAGTGGAGAGAAGCAGATTGATGGAAGAGCGTTGGAGGTGGGGAGGATGGAAATGCTCCCGAGGAGGAAAATTCCTCCAGCCTCAGTCAGGAAAGGTCTGGGAGTGATGTGTCAGTAATTCCAGTAAATCAGTTAAGAAATAAACTGGACTCTTTATCTTGACACCTGACTGAAGTGGGAGTATCTAGGGGTATTAGGAGATTTGAACTGAATTTAGAAAACTTGTTTTTTTGAAGATGACTGTACACACCAGACTGACCCATGGCCACATAACTGAGATGCAGACTTTAAAAGGACTAGCTGACTTTGTTCAGTACTTGCATGCAGTGGGACAGATGAGTTGTCATTTTGCTGGTCTCATTTAACCTTTAAACAATCATATCAAGTAATATCCCATTTTACCTGTGTAGAAATTAGGATCCCAGAGTTAGGGGTTGGTCAGTTGGCCCAAGATATCACAGATGATATGCTGAGGTCACAATATGGCACCAAGGACTCCGATTCCAAACCCTGGGCTCTACCTAACACTGCCTGGAAGAAAAGAAGCCAGGGCTTACTTATCCACAAGAAACTGGCAAATGATTATTCTAAGGTAGTGGCTGTCAGACACTGGCTACATCAGAATCTCCTGCAGAGCTTTTTAGAGCACTTATTGCTACCCCATGTTAGGGAAGTTAAATAGATAGTCTTGTTTAGGCTTCAGAGACAAAGCAAAACAGGCCTCTGAACTTGCTTCTAACTTGCCTGGACACTGCCCTGACTGTGATTGACCTGGAGTGACTGCCTGCTGTGAGTGCAAGACTTGCAGCACAATAGATAGCTTGGGAGATGCATCTTGAGATTGTTAAGCCCCTGAAGGGGGGCTGGCCAACCAAGCCCCAGGCTTGACAACATTCCAAGTTGTACAAGACAAACAGCATTAACATGAACCCAGGCTTGCAGTTTGCTCACAGATTGATATCAGTTTGGGTCCTGGTATTATAAGCAGGAACTCAATACCTGGGACCTTTTCCCAATTGGTACTCCAAATGTGCTGTGACACGGGACTTCCCAGCACTGTTTAAGTCAGGATGTTGAACCCAGTTTGGTGATGTATCTTCTGCTGTTTCTGTTTCTTCTTTGAATGTTAGTATATTGAAAGTAAGCTCTATAATTCTCTAATAATTATTTGTATTATTTATTTGTATAAAATGAGTGGCTTATTTTGTTAACAAATTCTTTGAACCTGAGAAGAAAATGAAAACTTTTTGGCAAAACAATTGGTGCTGAGAGCAGGATTTGTGAAACAAAATGCCACTCTAATAAGATAGAGATTAAGACTGAGGAAGTTTTTTTATTCCCAGATGGGAAGATTCACCTTATTGCTGATTAGCTAACACATGGGACGGATTCACTGGATTGTGTGAGAATTGGAACTTTACATTTAAGTGGGCCAAACCCTTAAAAATTATTGAATGTTTGTGGTTCACACTGATTGAGAAAGGTTAAGAATGTGCTGTGCTGGATGAGATGCTTGATCCTCCTCTGTGCCTCCTGTAAGGTACATGAAGCTAACTTAAAATTGTCTAGAGAGAAGTTACAATTGGAAAAAGAATTACGTGATTTGTGAGGATGGTTGTCCATGTTACCATGCCAAAATTATATTTGAACTGGTGAAGTCTTCATTTTTTTTGAGTCAGCTCTCCCTTGAGCCAGCCCACAGCCCTAACTCTCCTTTCTCTCTCCTTTCTTTGTCCACTTGCTATCTTGCTGCTGCCTTATCTGCCCCACTTCCCCCTCTGTTTCCCTCTCTATCAGCTAATTGCTTTTTCTAGCTTCCCCTATTTCTTAGGGGAGAGGGGGAAACTAGCTTCCCCAACTCCTTCCCCCACTCTAGCAAGTTTCTTTTCTGCCCCTGTTGTCAGAGACAATTTGAACACTATTTGGTCTGTATTTTAGCTATAAAACTATGACTAAAGGAAAGATGACTTTTTTGGACACAGGATGGCCATGATATTCTTTAGATTCTGGAGCAAACTGATTGAAATGAAATTGTTTTTTCTTTCCTTTGAAACTATAAAACTGGTGCTTTTTGCATATACAGTTAAAAACAGATGGCTTGTTAAGAAGGCCTTCCTAGAAAGAAGCTTCCAGTTAAGTTTGCCTGGGCTTTCTAGATGGGCTAGTGGTAGATAAGCTGTCTGCCAATGCAGGAAACGCATTGAACCCACGTTCAATCCCTGGGTCAGGAAGATCTCCTGGAGGAAGGCATGGCAGCCCACTCCAGTACTCTTGCCTGGAGAATCCCATGGACAGAGGAGCCTGGTGGGCTGCCTTTCACAGAGTCTCAAAGACTTGGAGATGACTGAAGTGACTCAGCACAGCAAGCAACCTTTGTCATGTCCTTAAAATGCACAGCCCAATTTGCCTGAGACCTCAGCCTTGTCCAAATTAGAATTTCAAGTCAAGGGGGAAAAAAAAAGAGAGTCAAAGACATTTTAAATCTCAAGTGGAAAACTGCAAGATCTCTGTCTGGATTTATGTCTTATGTCTCAGTGTGTATCTTTGTTTTGGGGTCACATTGCTGAAGTTAGTTTGTAAATAAGCTCTAATTCAATTGACTTAAATAGAAGTGAGTGCTTACAAATCAAACAATTACAAGAGAAATTAACCTAAATGAATTTCAGGTTCACGTGACCTAGAAATATCTGTTTGCTAATCTAATTAAGACATGTCTTCAGTCATCAGTAGAGTGTAATACTTTCATTGTGCCTAGGTTTAATGTAAACTAAATTTGTCAACAAGAAAAGTAACTTGCGTGAAGAAACTTTAAAAAGGAAAAATATAAATGAGACAAGAGCTTTTAGATAAACTCTATTAAGAATAATTATACTTTAGGAATGTCTGTCTAAAATAGTCTCTCCAGATTGGGGTAACTTGGATTTCTAGGGTTGTGCTCAACTAAATGATGAAAGTTTATGGAATAGCTAGGTCATGTCCAAATAAAATAAGATTTTGAAACGTTAATTATGAACACTAACCTCCTCTTGGGACTTCCCAGGTGGCACTAGCGGTAAAGAACCTGCCTGACAGTGCAGGAGAAGGAGGAATACTAGGGTTCGATCCCTGGGTCAGGAAGATCCCCTGGAGGAGGAAATGGCAACCCACTCCAGTATTCTTGCCTGGGAAATCCCGTGGAGAGAGGAGCCTGACAAGCTACAGTCCATGAGGTCACAAAGAGTCAGACTATGACTGAAGCGGCTTAGCATGCATGATGATATAACTTCCTCTTACAGAGAAACTAAAGAGATTTTGGACAATTAATGAATATGTTTGGTGCCATCCTGAGATGTTCTTTATAAGAAAGCAAATGTTTTTAGAAATTATCACTGATATTTATGTTCATCAATCTATAGAATGCTAATATAAAGGACAGTTCATGGTTGCTTAAGGAAAAGAGAATGTGTGTTTTTAGTAAAAAACAAAAAGTAAGAACTATAATTACATTTTATTAAGAAAAAAGAAAGTAGGTCTGACTTACAGGTGGCTGTTTCTAAATGAGCAAAGTGATTTAAAAAAAAAAAAAACTAGAGAGAGACAGGTTTCATGGAAAGTGGACCCCAAGAAAAGAGTTTAGTGCATAATACAAGTTTTCTTGAGATGTTGAACTGCCTTTAATAATGTATTTTAAGTTTCTTAACGCCTAAAGTGATCTGTTTTATGTTTACTTTGAAATCTTTTGTTAACTTTGGCTAAGTGAATAACTGTTGTTTCATAGTGACCTATATGATCCCATCTGACGATTATAAAACCTTTTGATATTTTGGCAAAACTTCCTAAATTAAATTCTAATGAAGTTCTTTTGACATCTAGCTGACTTTGGGGTACTTCAGAGGGCCCCTGAGACATCCCAAAGAGAGATATTAAACTACATGGGTTCATTTGACATGTTAAATTACATGGGAAGTATTGTCAGAGGAGTGATAAATCTTCTCAGGTTAAACGCTATGGTTGATGTTACTAATATGGATATGCTAAAAATTATGTGGAATTCATAAACATCTGATATATCCTGATAAAATGTTGTCAATTATAATTCCAGTTATCATATTAAAGTGTTGCATGTCACAGTAATGACCAGGTTGCTTTGTCAATTGCAATATAATCAGATTTTAAAAATGCCTTCTGTGGTTTTACTCTGATACCTTTGAAAGAACACTATTACTTTTTTTTTAATTAATTTATTTATTTTAGTTTGGGGCTAATTACTTTACAATATTGTAGTGGTTTTTGCCATATATTGACATGAATCAGCCATGGGTTTACATGTGTTCCCCATCCCATCCCTCCCCATCCCATCCCTCTGGGTCATCCCATTGCCCCCAGCCCTGAGCATTTGTCTCACACATCAAACCTGGAATGGCATTCTGTTTCACATATGATAATATACATGTTTCAATGCTATTCTCTCAGATCGTCCCACCCTCACCTTCTCCCACAGAGTCCATAAGACTGTTCTATGCATCTGTGTCTCTTTTTCTGTCATGCATATAGCGTTATCGTTACCATCTTTCAAATTCCATATATATGCATTAATATACTGTATTGGTGTTTTTCTTTCTGGCTTACTTCACTCTGTATAATGGGCTCTAGTTTCATCCATATCAATAAGAACTGATTCAAATGTATTCTTTTTAATGGCTGAGTAATATTCCATAGTGTACTTTTTTAAGATTTATGGAAAAGTCTTTCAAAGATTAACCAGATAAACAAATTTTGTTACTCACGGTGAGCTGGTACCAGACTGGAATTTGGTTTTCTCTCTCTGTTAAGAGAACACAGTTTTCTTCGAATGCAGCTTTTGATCACAGGTTGTGAATTTCTTTGCCTTGAAGTGATTTATGTTTGTTTTTAAAATCTTTTGTTATTTTGGTAAAGTAAATGTGCATTATTTTACAATGATCTATGAAGATTATGGTACATGTAGATAAAGCTCATTCTGCTTCTACAAAATTAACCCCTCAATGTCAGATTGTTGCTATCCTGAAGTCCTTAAAACATGCAATAGTCTATTCCTAAATTGGGGAATTTAAAATGGGTAAGCAATAGCTGTAAATCAACTAGTCAGGGCTGTGGGAAGTCCAAGATGGCCACTTGGCTTTTCCAGGCTCCCTGACAAACCTCATTTTTATTTGATGGGATAAAGCCTGCTCTGGCTGCAAGGTTAATGCTCTCACAGTGCAAAATGTTTATGTTTCCCTAAGCATTAAATTCTAGTTTTGTTACTCACATCTGAGATGGTTCCTTGTTAAGTTTTATTGTTAAAGTTTTAGTTCAGTTATTAAAAGGACACTTTAACTTTGTTTCTAAAGTTTATATCAATAGTCAATCTATGGATAAAGATCAGATGTTCCATGATGTACAACCAGGAGATTAACACCTGGCTATAATCATTTAACTAAGTCAGATGACCTGGGGGATACTGGGCTATACCTAATGAAAGTTCTTGACTTAAATTCTTGCTTGTGACCTTACTAATAACTGCTATCTATACTGTTGTCTATGTTGCCTGTTGCAGAAAATTGTTATCTCTTACATTACCAAGTATGTGACTGAGCCACTGATAAAATAAGAGATCAATGATTATAATAATGTAACTCTAGATATGGGAAGAAGTAACGAGAGGGAATATTTTCCTGGACCAAGAGGCTAGTGAGACAGGAATGGTCCAGAGACTTTTTCTATTCATAGGGCCTGGTCCAATAATAGCACATCAAGTGGCCTATCAATGGACTCTTCGCTAGACCTGGGAATGAGCCTTTCCAGCATCATGGGACACAATGGCCAAGAAATGCCCCCAAAACATGATCAAATCTATGGCTATGAAGGGGCCCTGATGACTGGAGACTGGCACTTGCAGACTGCCTCTGGAAAGATTAAATAATGGCCACTACAGCTGCTGAACTTCACCACCCCCTAAAAGGAATTCAGGGTGGATATCAGAAATTAGGCACTCACTCTATGCTCTGGGAAAAATGGGCAAAACAGGCCTTCAGATAGATGCTTTCAGGTAAAGATTTTCTTTTTCTTTTTTCTGAATCCAAACTCTTGCATCTTCTCATACCTAGAGAAACACTAACATCATGGGCCAATGTCTGATCCTGGTTCTCCTGGCTAGCTTTTATTCTAGGCACCTTGACAGCTCTTCTACTTGTATGCCTCTTTAACCCACTTGTTAAGTTTGTTCTTTGAGAATGAAGCAAATGGATCTCCAAATGGTTATACAAGAATATCTCCTGGCCAACACCCAAGACAACGTCACCTGCCCTACCACTGGCCAGTAGAAACATAAAATCATAGACTCATGCAACGGTGGTTAAATTATCTAGGCTTTGGTAATTGCACCCATTTACTGACAGACTGTGACAAGGCTATGAAAGGACCAACTTCTCGAGTCTGAGAACCTCACTTATTGGAGCACTCCATCAGTTACTGAGTGGACTGTTTTCCCTAAAACCTACAATATGTTCTACATTGTTATTTATAGAAATTAATAAGACTGCGCATGTTATTTTGCCTTATTCCTATGCTCTTTGGCCTAAACAATGCTGGGGCTAACTGTTGGGGAAATTAAATAAATAGTCTTGTTTAGGCTTCAGAGACAAAGCAAAGCAGGCCTCTGACCTTGCTTCTAACCTGCCTGGACACTGCTCTGACTGTGAGTGACCAGGCATGACTGCCTGCTGTGAGTGCAAGACTTGCAGCACCATAGATAAGATGGGAGATGAATCTTGACATGGTTGAGCCCCTGGAGGGGGCCTGGCCAACCATGTCCCAGGCCTGACAACATTCCAAGTTGTACAAGACAAAACAAACAACGTTAACATGAACCCAGGCTTAAAGTTTGCTCACAGATTGATGATGCTATCTATTTGCATCCTGGGATTAATAGTGGAACTCTGAACTGCAATCTTGGAGGTCTCACACACAGACCAGACATGCTGCCTGGGATCTTTTCTCAAATGGGACTCCAGATGTGCTGTGACATGGGACTTCCTAGTGCTACTAAAGCCTGGATGTTGAATCCAATTTGGTGATGTATCCTCTGCTATTTCTGTTTCTCTTTTCTGTTAATGTTAGTATATTGAAAGTAAGCTCTATAATTCTCTAATAAATATTTGTACTATTTATTTATATAAAACGAGTGGCTTATTTTGTTAAGAAATCCTTTGAACCTGAGAGGAAAGTGAAAACTTTTGGCAAAACACCCCCCCCCACCCCATGGTTTGGATTCAGTAGATTTGGGCTGGCCTGGGAATTTGCATTTCTAACAAGTTCTCTGGAGATACTAATGCTCTGGTCTGGGGCCTCCACTTTGAGAACTAGTGCCATAAAGTAAAGAGATTAGAATAGGGGCTCTTAAAAGCTTTTTTGGCGTTTTTAGGATCAAATATGGGAATGCGGCAATTATATGCTCTTTATATTTCTTGTATGTGTGTTTCATTTATTTATTTATTTTTTTGGATTTTAATAAAATACTTTTTGGAGGCATCCACTATCTCATCTATTTTAAGAAGGAAAATGCAAATGACTTTGTGTCTGCAGGCAAATCAAAGAGTAAAGGGGGGTCAGGCAACTTAAGGTGTGGAGTTCAGAAGTAGCCAGAGTATTTCCCCGAGGAAAGGCCCAATCCCTAGTCAGGACTCTTCTGGCCACAAGTGACAAAAATCTAATTTAAATCATTTAAAATTATATTTGGCTTTGTATAACTGAAACTCACTCTACGCAGTTGTCTTGGAACCAAGTTTCTGATAATGTTGTACAGTAATGAAACCATTTCCCACAGATTGGGACTTGAACCCAGGTCCTGGGATTTGAATACAGCCAAAACCCAGTTTGGGACTCGAACCCACGTGGCTGGGACTCAAATCCAGCCCAAACCCATGGTACTTGGTTTCAGGACCTAAAGAAGCTCAGGTTCTTGATGTCTCATTGCAGAAAGAATTCGGTGAGAGACAAAGTGATAGGTAAGATGTGAATTTATTCAGATTCAGAGAGAAGCACACTCCACAGACAGAATGGTTTTTATAGGCTGGGTAATTTCAAGGGTAATTACAGCCTTGACGTACTCCTTTTACTATTTGGTTCCATGTCCAGTTCTAACTGTTGCCTCCTGACCTGCATACAGGTTTCTCAAGAGGCGGGTCAGGTGGTCTGGTATTCCCATCTCTTTCAGAATTTTCCACAGTTTATTTTGATCCACATAGTCAAAGGCTTTGGCATAGTCAATAAAGCAGAAATAGATGTTTTTCTGGAACTCGCTTGCTTTTTCGATGATCCATCAGATGTTGGCAATTTGATCTCTGGTTCCTCTGCGTTTTCTAAAACCAGCTTGAACATCTGGATGTTCATGCTTCATGTATAGCTGAAGCCTGGCTTGGAGAATTTTGAGCATTACTTTACTAGCGTGTGAGATGAGTGCAATTGTGTGGTAGTTTGAGCATTCTTTGGCATTGACTTTCTTTGGGACTGGAATGAAAACTGACCTTTTCCAGTCCTGTGGCCCCTGGTGAGTTTTCCAAATTTGCTGGGATATTGAGGAATTTAAGAGCATGCTAACAAGGTTCCAGATCGAGATCTATGAATATACAGGATTTCTGGCAAAGCGAAAATGCTGGGATCACCTCTCCAGCAGGGTGTCTGATGGAGGTATTGCAGATGAGTGTCACCAAGGGTCCCAAGCATGAGTGAAGTGTAAGGGTGCCCTCTTGCTTTTCAACTGGAGTGAGGGACAGTGAAGAGAGGCAACCACTGGAAGTGTCGGAGAGTAGAGAGATGCTGGCCTTTGGGGAATGCTCCCCAGTTTCCACAAATAGTAGAGATTCCTGAAAGGCTTTGAGAGAGGCTCTGCTGGTAGCCATGGTGATGCTGGGTTTCTTGCCTCCTCGCTGCCAGAAAGTGAGTTAGTTCCCAGTTCCCAGGGGCCTTAGCTGGTGCAGCCGTGGCTTCTTTCAGAAACCTTCTAGACAGAACTCCTGCTCAGAAGCACTTCATTAACTGGTGAAACTTGCTCCTCACCGACTCGATGCCCTGTGGCATTTCACAGGCACCCCCTTTCTGCCCAGCGAACATTTGTCAGTAATTGTGGTGTCACCACTTTTAGTTAACATGCTCTGGTTTGCCTTCAAGGGGTTGTCCAGTTCTCCTTTGGATTCTTTGCTGGCACTTAGAATCTGTTTATCAGCAGGACTGCTGTGAAGTCTCTGGGCTGTGACTTTGAATATGAAAACAGTCTGGCTTCACATATACCCAGTTCAAAATTCATGCTCCCTTCTGTCTGTATTCCTTAGCCCTCTGGTCTCCACTACCCACGGGCCTATTTGAGGATTTCTTTGAGTTTTTCCTGTAAGAGTTTTGCTTAATTTCTTGAATCAGTAGGTTTAAGTATTTTGCTAAAGACGTGGAGATTTTTTAAGCCATTATTTCCCCCAGTATTTTTAGCACCATCCTCCTTCTCCTCTAATTTGGGACTCAAGTGACCTTAATTTTAGGATTTTTACTTTTTATTTTTGCCTCACAGGTCCCTGTGACTCAGTTATTTTTTGTTCATTCTCCTTTCTCTTTGTTGTTTAGAGTGGATGAGTTCTGTTGATCTCTGATTTTAGGTTCACTGACTATTTTCTCTGTCATCTCCATGTCCATCTGGTGTGTATATATCTATATATACATATATATATATGATTATTATACCTTACACTTCTAAAATTTCCATTCCAGTCTTTTTTATTTCTCTACTGAGATTTCCTATTTTTCCAGTCATTTTAAGGATATTTCCTATTCCTTGTTGTGGCATTTTAAAAAAATCTTTGCCAGAAAATTGTGATATCCATGTGTGTTACTTTGCTCAGTTTTCCCTAACAGAGTACCATAGACTGGGTGGTTTAAACAATAGAAATTAATTTTCTCAAAGTTCTGGATGCTGGACATCCAAGGTTAAGGCACTAGCTAGCAGGTTTGGCATCTCCCTGACTTGCAGACAGCTGCTTTCCTGCTGTGTCTCACGTGGTCTTTCACATGGTACATGGGTATCCCCGGTGTCTGTGTGTGTGTGTGAATTTTCTCTTCCTATAAGGACACTGAGTAGATTGAATTAGAGCCAACCCCAATGGCTTATTTTAACTTAATCTCCTTTTTAAGGACTCTATCTCCAAATGTAGCCACATCCAGAGGTACTGGTGGTTGGGGCTTCAATGCATGAATTTGGGGGGCACACAATGTAGCTCATAACCCTATGTCATCTTGAGGTCACTGTCTGTTGATGGTCTTTTCTTAGTGGATTGAGGATTTCCTGGAACTTCATATGCTGAGTAATCTTGAATTGTACAATATCCTGCACATTTCATATGTTATATTGGGAGCCTCTCGACCTCAAACTTAAATCCTGTCAAAACATAAATATTCTTGTTTTATCAGGCAAGTGACCTGGTTAGGTTCAGGCTACAAGTTCCAATCTGAAAAATAGGATAGTGAAGAACAGAAAGAAGAAAGCTGTGAGTGCTTGAGTCTCCTTAATGGGAAGAATAGAGGTCTGAGAAAAAACACAAATCGTGTTATTCCTTGGTGACCATGTGGTGGCACCGTTGGCATGAGACAGCTTAGTGCTATCATTTCCAAAATAGGGTGTGTACATTATAGGGATGTGCAAGGCTGTCCCTTAAGGTGCTTGAAGAAAACATTTTGTGGTTGTTTAGTCGCTGTCATGTCTGACTCTTTGTGACCCTGTGCACTATAGGCTGCCAGGCTCCTCTCTGTCCATGGGATTTCCCAGGCAAGAACACTGGAGTGGGTTGCCATTTTCTTCTCCAGGGGCTCTTGCCCACCAAGAGATCTAACTAGTGTCTCCTGCATTGGCACACAGATTTTTTTTACCACTGAGCCACCAGGTATTAGAACTCCAATTTCTATTTAGTTTTTATCTTGAGAAAATAGAAATACACTCAACTTCGCTAGTATTGAATATATGATTGATACTGGCTCCATCAGTCAATAACTAGGGTGGACAATTCTGTGTCAATGATCTGCAAGAGGAATGGGAGCTCTGTAACTCAGAGTTGGTGACGGCTACCTCATTCTGAACATACAGTGACATGTTGTAGTTTACATGTTCTTGGTGAAATGAATTTTTATACTATATTACTGATTATGATAAATGAACACTCTAAAATGTATAAGTGACTTAAAATATTTTCTGCAAACAATCTACTGGTCAAGATGATCCTAATAATTTAAGTCAATAATAACAACAATGAAAAGATGGAGGAAAAGCATGGCCCCTCTGGGTTTGAATTCTTTCTTTGATATATTGTGAGCTAAAAACAATAGCTATTGGTGATGTGTTATCTAGCAGCAATTTTTTTGGACAAAATATGCCCACTTAACCAATCTTTTTGAAATGAAAGTGACATTTTTGACAATAAATGAGAAAATAATGGCTTTTGAAAAGAAAAACTCATGCTTTGGAGAAAGAATTTTGAAAGCATATGTAAAAACATATTTCCATCACTATGGGACTTTTGTTCCTGATTAAGACTGATGCATTTTCCCTGTAAAACTCTCATATTTCAATGTTAATAATGCTTTGAAAGTGAATTTTCTAATTTCTTCAAAACTGTCCAAATGAATACTTCAGGTAGGTTTTAAGATCATCTGTAAAAAATATAAGTATTAAATTCCTTCTTTTAATTTGTAAAAAAAAGAGATTAACATTACAGAAGATGGAAATTTATTGATCAAACATAAGACTTATATGAAAGTGAAAGTTGCTCAATCGTGTTCAACTCTTTGTGACCCCATGGACTATACGGTCCATGGAATTCTCCAGGCCAAAATACTGGAATGGGTAGCTTATCCCTTCTCCAGGAGATCTTCCCGACCAAGGAATCGAACTGGGGTCTCCTACATTGCAGGCGGATTCTTTATCGACTGAGCTATCAGGGAAGCCCCAAGACTTGTATATGAATATACTTTTCCATAAGGACCTGTGTTTCTTTGTGAAGTATATTTTTCAACTCAGTTCAGTTCAGTTCAGTCGCTCAGTTGTGTCCGACTCTTTGCGACCCCATGAATTGCAGCACGCCAGGCCTCTCTGTCCATCACCAACTCCTGGAGTCTACCCAAACCCATGTCCATCGAGTCGGTGATGCCATCCAACCATCTCATCCTCTGTCGTCCCCTTCTCCTCCTGCCCCCAATCCTACCCAGCATTAGGGTCTTTTCCAATGAGTCAACCCTTTGCATGAGGTGGCCAAAGTATTGGAGTTTCAGCTTCAACATCAGACCTTCCAATGAACACCCAGGATTGATCTCTTTTAGGATGGATTGATTGGATTTCCCTGCAGTCCAAGGGACTCTCAAGAGTCTCCTCCAGCACCACAGTTCAAAAGCATCAATTCTACGGCACTCAGCCTTCTTCACCGTCCAACTGTCTCATCCATACATGACCACTGGAAAAACCATAGCCTTGACTAGACGGACTTTTGTTGGCAAAGTAATGTCTCTGCTTTTAAATATGCTATCCAAGTTGGCCATAACCTTCCTTCCAAGGAGTAAGCGTCTTTTAATTTCATGGCTGCAGTCACCATCAGCAGTGATTCTGGAGCCCAGAAAAATAAAGTCTGACACTGTTTCCACTCTTTCCCCATCTATTTCCCATGAAGTGATGGGACCAGATGCCATGATCTTAGTTTTATGAACGTTGAGCTTTAAGCCAACTTTTTTACTCTCCTCTTTCACCTTCATCAAGAGGCTCTTTAGTTCTTCTTCACTTTCTTCCATAAGGGTGGTGTCATCCGCATATCTGAGGTTATTGATATTTCTCCCGGCAATCTTGATTCCAGCTTGTGAGACAACCATTAAAATAAAAACCAAAATAAATTTAGACCAAACCATCAAATCACTGTTTCACAAAGTTTTCTACCCAGGCTTTAAAAAGCAGTGGTACATGTTCTATTATACTTTCTTGCTAAAATTAATTTTATTAGTAATAGTTTTAGGTAAGACAGAAAAGTTTATATCATTCATCAGTACACTAAAATAAAATTTATTTAGCTCATATTTCTCATTTTTATTTTTGTATATTTTCTTATAGACACAATCATAGTTAATTTTGGTGTTTTATATACTTTCTTGTGTACCACGTACTGTTACAAATGCTCTACTTATATTAATTAGTTTAACTCTCACAGCACCTAATATATATATACTATTGTCCCCATTTAAAGAATTAGGAAGCTGAAGAACAGATAGGATAAGAAACTGGCATAGGAACAACTAGCTAATATGTGACAGACAGATGATTTATTAGTATAGTAATGCATACATTGAATTTATACATGAACTATTACATTTTAAGACCAACGAACAGACCAACAGACATATAGGATTAAAATTTAGAGACTATTTGTTTAATGTTAATAGGCATGGTAGTGACAAAAGAGTGTGCTCACAGGAAATTCAGTCCAACCTCATTATAGTATATTAGCATTTATAAAACCTATGCATGGTCTTATTTAATTCCCATACCTTCCCTTGTGGATCAACTGATAAAGAATCTGCCTGCAGTGTGGGAGACCTGGTTTTGATACCTGAGTTGGGAAGATCTCCTGGAGAAGGGAAATGCTACCCACTCCAGTATTCTGGCCTGGAGAATTCCATGGACTGTTTAGTCCATGGGGTCACAGAGTCAGACACGACTAAGCAACTTTCACTTTCACTTTCAACCTTTCAAGATAGTTGTGTTGATCTCAAGAGGACAAGCATATAAAATAATGTTTAATGGAGTCTGACAGACCTGGGTGTGAAGTTGAGCATTACCACTTAATCATATCTGTGACTGAAGATATTTCCTGTCTTCTTTGGATTTCATTCTGTTAATCTTCAAAGTGGGTCAGTCAATGTGTATCTTGGTGGTTACTGTAGGATTAAATGACAC
Organism: Okapia johnstoni; assembly: GCA_024291935.2. Lineage (NCBI taxonomy): Eukaryota > Metazoa > Chordata > Mammalia > Artiodactyla > Giraffidae > Okapia > Okapia johnstoni. Next base: position 61,275,787 of record CM044309.1, read on the forward strand.
CTTATAATTTAACACAGGGTAGTGATCAAGAATGTGGATTGAGCAGCTGGACTGTCTGGGTTTGAATTCTAGCTCTGCCCATTATTACTAACAACTTTCTTTGTTAAATTGTATGTTTTCTCTCTATCTTAGTTTCCTCACCTGGAAAAATGGGCTCATAATCCTGTCTACAGAACTTTTATGTGGACTGATTCATGTAATGTGTTTAGGATCAAGCACATAAGAAAAACTCAACAAATGATGGCTATTATTAGTAAATAGAAAGTGCTCAACCTAGTGTGTATTCAATAAATAGCAACTGTTGGTTGTCATTATACACACAGCACATTAGTCATGATGATACAATTAAGAAGTATCCTGGTCTCTTCCTTCTGGTTTTACATGCATAGAACATTGCCTTCTGAGTGATGCAGGCAGAAATGTGTTCCTGGGGAGAGAGCACTTAGTGCTGAGCTCATCAAGAAAGGCAGCATGGGAATCTGAATAGGATTTAGAGAGTTAGAAAACATGGAGAAGATAACGATGTAAAAGCCAAGAGATAGGAAAAGAAAATCATGGTTGTGGAAGAATGGATATAGTGTTTTGGCTGAAGCAGAGCTGCATTAAAAGATTAATAGTGTTGGGGACTTAACTGGTAGTCCAATGGTTAAGAGTCTGAGCTTCCTATTGAAAGGGTGTGTGTTTGATCACTGGTCAGGGAACTAAGATCCCACATGCTGTGTGGCATTGCCAAAAAACAAAATCAAAAGCACCCACATAAACAACAACAGCAACAAAAATGGTTAACAGGGATGAATTTGGGTAGAATTAGAACAGGAAAAAATTGAAGAAGTGAGGCAAAAGAGAAGTTTGTTGTGCTCACCTAGGCATGAGAGGTAAGGATCAGAGCGGGGGAACCTTGGAAGGAAGGAAAAAGGGAGTGCAGATGAAAGATGGCCTTCAAAAGAGAAGTCAGCAGGGCTTGGACATATTGAATGAGAGGTGAGCAAATGGAAGAAGACAGAATGGCACCAGTATTTTCATTTAAGTTGGTGTGGCGTGTACGATGACATTGAGAAACGGGAAAGTAATATTTAGAAGGGCAATGATAGGTTCGACATTTTTATGTTGGATTTGAATTAATAGAGAAACATTTTTAAGTAAAAATGTCCAGGGGCATTTGGAATTCTTAGATTGCTCTGGCCCAAAGATAGAGTTGAAAGTCATCTGCATGGAGGACAGAACTGAAGGAGATCTTTATTATCCAGAGGTATGTAGTTAAAAGATCATTTTAAATAGCTTCGTACAGAACACCACTATATACCAGTAAATAGTGGAAAAACTTAAAAGGAAAAAAGTGATTACAGTTATTTGTATCTTATATTTAAAACAATTTATATTCCAGTTCCAACTGGCCATTAATCCTTAGAAGGAACAAAGAATTTGTTTCTTGTTGTCACTGTTTCCATATACCCAGTGAATCTGTGCACTAGTTTCTGAGAATCTACACTCGTCTTACTTTCTAAAAAACTGTATAAATGCAGACTTATTTTCTAGTCTTTTTGTCATCACGAAGAGTTTTTATTTAAAGAAATCATTGGTATATTGATTTGAGTTTTGTCTGGTCTTTCATGCACAAATCACACACATAGTAAAAAAGTCAGTCTTGGACTCTTCAACATGGAGTAAAATTTCAAAGACTTTTGGTAACCTATCTGAATGCAAGATCCTTTTAGATTTTTGTCATGGTTTCCCTTGAGCTCTCTTCTTGATATTTGTAAAAAATTGTGGTAAAAGACACATAATATAAAACGTATTACTACCATCTCAGTCATTTTCAAGGGTGCAGTTCAGTAGTGTTAAGTACATTCACGTTGTTGTACAAACAATATCCAGAAAGTTTTAGTCTTGCAAAACTGAAACTCCATAACCATTAAACAACAGCTCTCCATGTCTCCTTGCCCTTAGCACATAGAAACCACCATTGTGACATTTTCTTTTTTTTTTCCTCACTTTTTGACCATACTACAAGATATGTAGGATCTGAGTTCCCTGACCAGGGTTTGAACCTGGGCTCTCTGTGGTGTAAGTACAGAGTCTTAACCACTGGACTGCTAGGGAAGTCCCCACTGCATTATATTTTCTGTTCTCAGAGTCTGAGTACCTACATACTTGCTGTAAGTGTGATCAATCACACAGTATTTGTCTTTTTGTTACTGGATTATTTTAGTATAATGTCTTTTAGGTTTATGCAGGTTACAGCACATGTCAGAATTTTCTTTTTTTATGGGTGAATACTCTTCTTTTGTATGCATGCATCACATTTTGTTTATCCATTCATATAATCAGTGGACATTTGAGTTGCTTCCACCTTTGGGCTTTTGTGAGTAGTGCTGTTAGGAACATGGGTTTACAAATAGCTCTTCATGACCATGCTTTCAACTCTTCTGAGAGTATACTCAAATGTAATTTGTGAACCTATCAGAAATGTAATTTTTAATTTTTTGAGAAACCACCATACTCTTCCATTGTGACTGCACTATTTTACATCCTATTAATAGTCCGAAAGGCACCTCCCTGGTGGTCCAATGGTTAAGAATCTGCCTGCCAATTCAGGGCACAAGGGTTCCACAAGGGTTCCCTGGTCTGGGAAGATTCCACATACTGCAGGGCAACTAAGCCCATGGGCCATGATGAAGACTCAGTTCAGTCATAAATAAATAAATATAAAATAGAGCAAAAGATTCCATTTTTTTTATATCCTTGTCAACAGTTGTTCCCTTTTTTAATGTCTTTTTATAATAGCCACTTTAATGTGTATGAGCTGTATATCACACTGTGTTTTTGATTTGCATTTCCCTAATGACTAGAGATGTACATCTTTTCATGTGCTTATTGGCCATTCATATATCTTATTTGAAGAAATGTTTATTCAAGCTCTTTACTCATTTTTGAATCAGGTTGTTTTTGTTTCTGTTGTTGTTGAATCTTAGAAGTTTTCTGTATATTCTGGATTTTAACTCATTGTCAGATATATGGTTTGCAAATATTTCCTTCCATTCCATGGGTTGTCTTTTTACTCTGTTGATTATGTCCTTGATGGACAAAAGCTTTACATTTTGGTGTAGTCCAATTTATTTCTTTTAACTTTTTCTATGCTTCTGGTGTCATATCATATGAAGTGCAGACCATGCTACACTAAAATGTGACACCTTGGCATATGTTATATTTTAAGTTGAAAGAATTTGAGAAAACAGCAGAAGCAGGAAGGTTACTTTGACCCTCTGCTCACCTTTCACCCCTGAAGTAGGTCATAATACTCTTAAGTGAGAAGTGCTTTCCCTATAGAAGCAAAGGTGCATCCTCATCTCCAAAGACAAAAGGATGCCAGAAAGACTGCAGATAGGCCTTGCTAAGTTTTCCCCAGAATACTACACTCACCTCATGCTCCTTGGCCTGTTATATTTCTCCATGAGTATCCACTCTTCATCAAATCTAGTGTGAAAATACTCAAGTTTCACTGTTTTTGCAGATCTTGATTTTCTTATGAAGACTCTAATGTTTCTTAAGACTTATATTAAATAAAGTTATATGTTTTCTCCTATTACTCTATCTTGGTCAATTTAATTTTCAAAGCCAGCCAAGGATCCCAAGAAGGTGGAGTAAAAAAGAAAAAAATAATTCCCCTAAATTTCTAAGAAATTACAGTGAAATATGTCTTGAAGCTTTTCTTCTGTCTTTTCTTTTAAGACTCATAGATTTAGATCTTGTATTTAGGTCTCTGATCCATCTTCAGTTAATTTTTGTGTATGGTGTGAGGTAAGAGTACAACTTGTTCTTTTGCATGTGGATATCTAGGTTTCCCACAGCCATTTGTTGAAAACGTTGTCTTTTTTTCCATGGAATGGTCTTGGCTTCCTTATCAGGAATCATTTGATTATGACTGTGAGAGTTTATTTCTGGGCTCTCTATTCTATTCTGTTGTTCTGTCTGCATTTATGAAACTACCTCACTTTTTGATTACAGTGTGAAAGCGTGATAGTCACTCAGTTGTGTCCGACTCTGCCACCCAAAGGCTGTAGCCCTCCAGGCTCCTCTGTCCATGAGACTTTCCAGGCAAGAATACTGGAGTGGGTAGCCATTCCGTTCTCTAGGGGATCTTCCTGACCAAAGGATTGAACCATGGTCTCCTGCATTGCAGGCACGTTCTTTACTGTCTGAGCCACCACAGAAGCTTTGCAATAAGCTTGAAATCGGAAAGTGTGATACCTTAAATTTTGTTCTTCTTTTTCAAGATTGTTTGGCTATTCAAGCTCTCCAGGTTTACTGTTATGACACAGTTATAAAGAGGACAAAATTTGTAAAACATTTGTGAGGGTTCTTCAGGTTTTTCTAAGAATCTTTCTTAATTTTTTGGTATTCAAAAAAGATACTATTGTATCTCCATGTTTCCTGTCCCCGTGAACTACTCCTGCAGGGCTTTTGTCAGAGCTGGCATCCACCCACCTTGAAGTTAGTCTGTAACAGCTGAGCTGGTTACAGTTGATATTCAAATCATTGTGAAGTCTCTGAAGTATCTGTCGTGTCATCATCCATGCAAATTTATCTTCATTTGTTCACTGGAGTAACGCTTCCAGATGAGTGTCTTTCTAACCGTCTGAACTGTGCTTTGATATCATGAAATCCTGCATCTTTTACAAGATGTATAATGCTTTTCTGAAATAAATTTGCTCTTATATTTCATAGTGCTAATAGATGTATACATGTGCTAACCAGTGTATGCTGCCTCAGTTGTCTCAATACATTAGCAGATCTTTGTGTTAAGTAGGGAGGGATCTTAAATGTAGACTAATTGTTATAAATTGTTAGTTGTGTAATGAATATTTTTTACAGAATTAACCTTTGTGAGTTTGGGGTTTCTGATGGTAAGTACTCAGATAAAGATAAGTTGTCATTGTTGAGGCTGTAAGAATGGATATGTTCTTGAGAATAAAGTGCTTTGAGAGAGCTGGAACGAAAACCAAAGTGCTCACGAGTCCACTGACTTTTAGAGAGTTGTGGACAAAAACATTGAGCAGTCATTCCTGGGGAATGAGTTCTCAAGGAATTATGACAAGAATTTGACTAATTAAATAAAACTGGTATTAAATAAAGAATTTCAGATTAGTTTCTCAGGAAGACTGATTACTGAGGAAAGAGAAGTATGGGATGTGGTATAATTCTGTAAGAAAGAAAGAGGGAAAAAGAATGATAGATGGAAAAGGACTTTGGGTTTCAATTTCTTTTAAAATAAAATGGAGGTAAGATATGTGTCTCCCATTGAATTCCCATTGTCAAACATGTTCTTATTTTTATGCACAAATTTTTTGCAGAAATACAATTAGAGACCACACAAAGCTTCTCATTTTTGAGTTTATATTGAACACTATTGTATCTCCATGTTTCCTGTCCCGTGAACTACTCCTGCAGGGCTTTTGTCACAGCTGGCATCCACCCACCTTGAAGTTAGTTTGTAACAGCTGAGTTGGTTACAGTATTTCCCCTCGGAACTACTTGCAATTTAATGAGGGATTCTAGACATTTAGTAGAACGATATACAAAACAAAAGTTATAAATATATATGGAGGCATTTCAAGCATATGTGTAAAGTCATAGTTTACTCATTCTCTACTTGTTTCTATTAAGGGTGTTTATTGAGTTTTGTGCTCATCACAGTATTAGACTGAGAACACAAAAATAAACAAGTCCTTAGAAGAATTTTGCTATCTAAGTTCTTAACCAGGAGGCATAATAGTACTCTCTCCATGTTTGAGCATATCTGGGGGCAGTTTGGTTTGTTCCAATGACTTGGGGGACATTACTGGTATTTAGTGGGCAGAAACACTCTAGAAAGATTTGCAAAAAGCAAAATTATCCAGCCCTAAGCAATGGTATCTCCATTGATAAACAAATGCTAGAAAAAGAATAATACTAGTAGCAATGATTTATTATACCATACTGTCTTAAGCTTACCTTAACTGCCTTGTTTAATTTAACCTCACCTTGACACTTTGGGCTTCCCTTATGGCTCAGCTGGTAAGGAATCCGCCTGCAATGCAGGAGACTTGGGTTCAATCCCTGGGTTGAGAAAATCCCCTGGAGAAGGGAACGGCTACCCGCTCCAGTATTCTGGCCTAGAGAGTTCCATGGACTGTATAGCCCATGGGGTCACACAGAGTCGGACACGACTGAGCGACTTTCACTTTCACACTTTCACTTTCATGTGACACTTTGGAGTAAATACTATCTTCACTTTTCTGAATAGCTGAAAGGATAAACAAGTCTTTCATGGTTATGTTGCTAAGTAAATGGCAGAACCAGATTCTAAGCAGTGTTCTAGATCAGACCCCAGGACATATACTTTTAATGACAATTAAATAACTTTTATTATATTATTATATGAATAATTATAAAATTATTATTTTAATAATAATTTAATAACAATTTTAATAACTGGCACATAGATGACACCACCCTTATGGCAGAAAGTGAAGAAGAATGAAAGAGCCTCTTGATGAAAGTGAAAGAGGAGTGTGAAAAAGTTGGCTTAAAGCTCAACATTCAGAAAACTAAGATCATGGCATCTGGTCCCATCACTTCATGGGAAATAGACAGAGAAACAGTGGAAACAGTGTCAGACTTATTTTTTTGGGCTCCAAAATCACTGCAGATGGTGATTGCAGCCATGAAGTTAAAAGACACTTACTCCTTAGAAGGAAAGTTATGACCAACCTAGATAGCATATTTAAAAGCAGAGACATTACTTTGCCAACAAAGGTCCATCTAGTCAAGGCTATGGTTTTTCCAGTAGTCATGTATGGATGTGAGAGTTGGATGGTGAAGAAAGCTGAGCGCCGAAGAATTGATGCTTTTGAACTGTGGTGTTGGAGAAGACTCTTGAGAGTCTCTTGGATTGCAAGAAGATCCAACCAGTCCATCATAAAGGAGATCAGTCCTGGGTGTTCATTGGAAGGACTGATATTGAAGCTGAAACGCCAATACTTTGGCCACCTCATGCGTCGAGTTGAGTCATTGGAAAAGACCCTGATGCTGGGAAGGATTGGGGGCAGGAGGAGAAGGGGATGACAGAGGATGAGATGGTTGGATGGCATCACCGACTTGATGGACATGGGTTTGGGTGGACTCTGGGAGTTGGTGATGGACAGGGAGGCCTGGCGTGCTGCGATTCATGGGGTCGCAAAGAGTCGGACATGACTGAGCGACAGAACTGAACTGAACTGAGAGCTTCTTAAGGTAGAGGTAAAACAGAACATGGAGATCTGCAGGCATGAGCATGCAGAACATGCATGAGCAAACCCAGAGGGCACAGTCTATGATTCATTCATCTCTCTTCCTTATGCCCAGTGCAAGGACTGACAAAATTCCTCTCCTCTACCCATCATTTTATTTAGTTCAATAGATTCTAAAAATGATCCACATCAAGAAAATTTAAAAAACACCACTCATCAGGGCCCTTCCCCATAGGGGCAGGAGAGAGCCCAGCTCCTGCAGGATATTCAGGAAAGTCATCTGCACAGAGACCTGACCATACCACACACCGGCTGGTTCACAGGACTTATCCTATCCTAGACGTCCTGGTCCTATTAGCCCTAGCTATAAGGACCAAAAGTTTCCTTTGCCCCTTCTGAAAATATTAGGTAATGTCAGTGCAGGGGGATAATACACTCTTTCTGCATGTCTTCCCTGCAGTGCAGGGCAGCAATCTTTTTTGTTGGGAATGATTGTGCTAATTCTTAGGTCATTAACGCCAAGTACGACATGATTACACACTTCTCTAACCAGAGAGAATGCATAACAGTGCAATACATCTTTCTGGAGCATAAAGTTTATTAAGACTGAACCAAGAGAAGAACCAAGGAGTTGGCAATAGCTATCCTTTCCCCCACCAACATGGAAGACAGAAGTGTGGGGGGTGGAGGACATGCCCCAGGGGACAGTCCAGTCTGTGAAGTTTCACCCAGCTGGGGAGGAGGGGCAGCCAGGCCAGGGTGGTGCCTCTTCTGGTCATCCAGACCACTCCAGAGCATCCTCTGAGCTGGCCAGGGTTTTGGACAGGAGGCTTTCCTGAAGGCGGTTGGAGGCGCTGGATTTGAATCCCATCATTTGACCAGGTCCCAGGGGGCTTGGCAGGTCATCCACAGGGTGTTTCTGGAGTCACTGACCTCTAGCTGGGCAGCCCACAGCAAAGATATTTAATGTATCTCCAGATTCTCCCAGCCACCCCCCCTTCTTTTTCTTGGTGAGGCCAGAGGGAGTGACTGGGGACATATTGTCGGGCTGCCCAACAAGGGTGGAGCTTCCCGCATCAGGCACATCCAGGGGGTAGTGGGTTCCTTCTGAGACTTTGCTGCTGTTCTCATGGGTGCCCGTGGTGTCCCGGGGGCTGCAGGCGTCGCAGGCGAGCCTGGTCCCGCACGTGTCGTGGCGGTCGCAGGCGTGATCGGTGGCTCAGGCGCTGCTGTCATCGCGGCTGCTGCGGGTGGAGGGGGCTGGGCTGGGGGTGACGGTCCTCACCTCCGGGCAGGGTGGGGGACTGGCAGGCTCTCTGGGCTTCTCCCCTGATTCCTGGTTCTCCTGCTGCTCAGTGGTCTCCCAAAGCCAGTCGGGAATGATCATGGACCCCTCAGGGCTGGCAGGAGGCATATGTTCTTGGCTGCTGAGGTCGGAGGAAACGGCCGGCCTGACAATGATGGTGTGGGCCTGCACCTTGGGTTCATCCACATGCATGCGGTCACTACCACTTTGTCCGTCTAAGCCCTGGATCTGGTCCCTCCACCAGCCCAGTATCATCCCCACTCTCACCCCAGGGTGCTCTTCACATGCTGGTGGGAGTGGCTCCTCCCGGCCCATGTTCACCCATGGATGCTGCCAAACATCATCTAACAAACCTCTGTTCGTAGGGTTGAGCCTTAACATTCTTTCTAGTAGGTCTGTTACTTCATTGGACAGATATTCAGGTACGTCGTATCGCCCTCTCAGCACCCGCTGCCGCAGCTCCCAGAAATCTTGTCCCCTGAAGGGGAGGGATTCAGTTACCGTGTGTACAGGACGATGCCGAGGCTCCACACATCCACCCCTGGGCCTGTGTAAGGCAGCCCCAGGAAGAGTTCTGGGGCCGCATACGTGAAGCTGCCGCAGAAAGTGTCTAGCTCCTTTCCTGGGCGCCACTGGTTGCTAAGGTCGAAGTCGGAGATCTTGACGTTATTGTTGGCATCGAGGAGGAGGTTGGTCAGCTTCAAGTCCCGGTGCACCACGCCCTGCTGGTGGCAGTGCTGCAGAGCCGAGACCAGCTGGCAGAACAGGCCTCGGGCCTCCGCCTCAGTCATGCGGCCTTTGGCCTCCAAGTAGGTGAATAAGTCTCCCCCGCTGAGGTACTCCATTACTATAAAGAGAGTCTCCTTCGTATCAATCACTTCCAGGAGTTTCACGATATTTGGGTGGTTTAAGATTTTCATGCTGTTAACCTCTCAAAATAGTTCCTGGAGGTTGGAGAAGTTCTGATTTTTTTTTTTTGAATGATCTTGATGGCTACCACTTCCCCGGTCAGAACATGCTGGGCCAACTTCACTTTGGCGAAGCAGCCTTCACCAATTGCTTGAAGGATCTCATAATCCTCAATACGAGCCATCTTGTTAGCAGAGATGGCCATGAGGTCCTGCCTCCCTAACTATACTAACTACCACTAACCTATACTAATTACCTAACTATACTAACTCTACCACTAACTATACTAACTACCTCTAAGCCCTCACTAAGAATGGTAACTGTACTAACAATACTGAGTATACTGACAGTGCTAATACTAACTATGCCAGTAAACTATTAACTATACTACACTAACTATACCAAGAATACAAACAGTGCTAACACTATGCTAATAAACTATTAGCTATACCAACTATGCTAACTATATCAATGATACTTTCTATTCTAATACTAGCAACACTAACTAAAAAAATATATAATAAAATGAGAGAAAGAACTAAGGGGGAAAAAAGGGGCAAAAACAAAAAAAATGAGGAGAAACTAAAAATGAAAGAAAATGATAATACACAAATTAAAAAAATGAGAAAAAGACAAAGAAAAAGGAGAAAAATAACAAAGGAGAGAAATAGGAAAAAAATCAACAAAATGTCAAAAACACGGAACAAAGCTCGCTAACTCTAGGTCCAGCCGTCAGGTCACCAAAATCAGCTTCCTGGGCTCTGTGGACAAAAACCTGCACCCAGCTGGAGCCTTATAAAGGAATTTTTTGTGAGTTTCATCACAGTGATGCCCTGTGAGGTCAGAGCAAGAAATGGACCAATCGTGGCTGGGGATAAACCCAGTGGTTTTCTCTCTTTTTAGCTTCAAGGCCCCTTTACACGTAGGTAAAAGGTCCCAAAGAGATTTTTCTTTAAATATATTAAAGACTGGTATTCACTTTGTTAGAAATTAAAATCTGTAGGAGGCTTCAGCAACTTTTTCATTTCTAGTTTAAAAATTAGTAATAATTTAAAAGACCTCATAATGTCTACACTTGAAATATTTTTTTTCCTTAAACTCTGGTCGCAAAGTGATGATTTAACTGACTTGATGATACTACAGGAAAATGTTCTATTGTGTGAGACACTAATAAAGCACATTATTAATGTTTATGAAGCTGAGAGAAGATTTGCCGGGAGGATCAATAGCAGATTCCTCATCGAGAGCCTCAGAAGCCAGATGACATTGGTCAGTGTATTTGAAATGCTGAAGGAAAGAAGCTGTTAACTAAGAATCGTGTGTTTAGCAAAACTGTCTTTCAAAAATGAGGGAGAGATTAAGGCATTCCCAGTTCATGAAAGTTGAGAGAATTCTCAACCACCCGATCTGCCTGAGCAGGGAGTCCTTTAGGTTGGAATGAAAGATCCTCAACAGTAACTCCAAGCCTTATGAAGAGATAAAGATCTCCAGTAAAAGGAGATAAATGAGTGATTAGAAAAGCTAGTGCTACACTGCTGTAATTAAAATGGATAACCAGCAAGGACCTACTGTATAGCACAGAGTACTCTGCTTAATGGTATGTGGCAACCTAGATGGGAGGGTAGTCTGGGGGAGAATGGCTACACGTGTATGTATGGCTGAGTCCCTTTGTTGTCCACCTGAAATTATCACCTTGTTCATCAGCTATGTTGTTGTTGTTCAGTCACTTAGGTATGTCCGACTCTTTGTGACCCCATGGATGGCAGCATGCCAGGCTTCCCTGTCCCTCACCATCTCCTGAAGTTTGCCCAAGTTCATATCCATTGTGTCAGTGATGCCATCCAGCCATCTCATCCTCTGATGTCCTCTTCTCCTTCTGCCCGCAATCTTTCCCAGCTTCAGGGACCTTTCCAATGAGTTGGCTGTTTGCGTCAGGTGACCAAAATACTGGAGCTTCAGCATCAGTCCTTCCAATGAGTATTCAGGGTTGATTTCCCTTAAGATTGACTGGTTTGATCTCTTGGCTGTTCACAGGACTCCCAGGAGTCTTCTCCAGCACCACAGTTTGAGGGCATCAATGCTTTGGCACTCTGCTTTCTTTAGTCTAGCTCTCACAACCATACGTGACCACTGGGAAGACTATACAGACCTTTGTTGATGGAGTAACATCTCTGCTTTTCAACATACTGTTCAGACAAAAAGATATGACAGCGAAAGATGAGTATAAAATTAAAAGTTAAAAAAAAAGAAAAGCTAATACTATTGTAACTTTGATTTGAAACTCCAGTTTTTGTTTTCAATTTGATTTGAGACTAGTATATAATAAACATTTCTAATACTTTTTTTTTTAATTTGGGGGAAAAATTTGATTGGTCTCTAAAATAGATGTATGTTTGTGACCTCAAAGATAGCATTTGAAAGTCTTTGTCCTCCAATATGAAGGTAAACCAGGTTCGGATCCCTTTGGCTGCATCAGCTAAATGACAGAAGCTACAAACTAAACTGATGTGAGGCAATAAATAGCAATAAGAGGAGAATTCAAGAAATGAAACTGAGGAACACTAGCAGTAGGTGCAGTAAGGTCTCAGAACACATATTCTGGATCCCTCCTTGAATAATATAGTAAAAAATACCCAGTAAAATTTTTTATGAAATGTGTAGACTCTGTATTAGTAATAGTCTGTGTGCATATGTGCTAAGTCACTTCAGTCATGTCCAACTCTTTGTAACCCTATAGACTATATAGCCCGCCAGGCTCCTCTGTCCTTGGGAGTCTCCAGTCAATAATACTGAAGTAGGTTGCCATGCCCTCCCTCCAGGGTATCTTCCCAGCCCAGGAATCGAACCAGCATCTCTTGTGTCACCTGCCTGGGCATGTGGGTTCTTTACCACTAGCGCCGCCTAGTAAGCCCTAATAGTCTGCAGGGCACCATAACAGAAAAATACACACTGTGTGCCTTAAACAGCAGAAATTTCTATTTTTTCACAGTTCTAGAGGCTTAAGTCCAAAATCAAGATGTTGTCAGGGTTGGTTTGGATCAGACTTCTCTTACTGGCTTGTACACAGCCGCCCTCTAGCGTTGTGGTTGTCGTGTAGTCGCTAAGTGATGTCCAACTCTTCTGCAATCCACGGACAGGATCGAAGCCCACCAGGCTCCTCTGCCTACATCCTCACATAACCTCTTCTCTGTGTACACGCAAGAAGAGACTGTTCTGATGTCTCTTCCTCTGCTTATAAGGACACTTGCTATTGGATTAAGGCCCCACCCTTTGGCCTCATGTAACCACTAACCTCCTTATAGAGCCTATCTCCAAAGAGAGTCACACTGGTGCTTAGGGCTTCGGTATATACATTTTGAGGGAAAACAGTTCGATCCATAGCATTCTGCCTTTTGTTTCCACCAATTCATGTCCATCCTCATGTGCTATTAAAATACACTAATCTCAATATCCCTAGATGTCTTAAGCCATTCCAACATTGATTTCAAATTCAAAGTCTCATTAAAATGTCACCTGATCAGGTATGGGTGAGAAGTGCTGAATAAAATTAACCCTCACAGGACCCATAAAGAAAATATAACACTTTATTGAAACACAAAGGAAAGTTGAACAAGTAAATGTACTCTCAGTGCTATAATGGAGCCTATTCCATTAAATGAACTGAAACAGTTATTTCAAATTCAGATTGCAGTAGAATTCTTTTTTTCAGAACTGAAGATAATTTTGACATTCATATGAGAGAACGAGTGAGGACAAGAGATTCTGAGAAAAGCAGATTATTGGAAGTATAGAAAGACTTCCCTTATCTGATGTCAAAGGGTCCTGCAAAGCTGTTATAAGTAAAATAGAGCAGCATCAGTGCATTTTGAGTATACATGAATGAGTCATGGAGTATAATTAGAGTACACAAACAGACCCATATTAAATGACTTTAAAGTTCAAAAGCAGTTGATCATAGAGGGAAGAGTTTTAAAAAATGAAAAGTATAAAACAATAGGAAAGTTTTAAGACATTAAAGAAAACCTACTAAATAAATGAAAATATATCATATATTGATGGATCACAAAACTTAATATTATTCACATGACAGCAAATTGATCTGCAGACTCAACACAAGGCCTATCAAAACCCCACCTTCTTTGCAGAAATTGACAAGCTGATCCTAACATTCATATAGAAATATAAAGGACCCCGGATAGCCAAAACAATCCAAAATAAGAACAAGGTTGGCGGGTTCAGACTTCTCAGTTTCAGAACTTACTACAAAACTGTAATAATCAAGACGGTATGGTGCTAACATGGGCTTCCCTGGTAGTTTAATGGTAAAGAACTTCCCTCCCAATGTAGGAGATGTGGATTTGATCTCTGGGTCAGGAAGATCCCTGGAGAAGGAAATGGCAACCCACTGCAGTATTCTTGCCTGGGAAATTCCATGGACAAATGAGCCTGGCGGGCTACAGTCCATGGGGTCTCAAAGAGTCAGACACAATTTAGTGACTAAACAACAAAAATGAAACCATTCCACTTACGGAAACTTGAAAGATGGCACACAATTCCCACGTACCTTCAACCAGCTTCTACTAATGGGGATATCTTACACATTACAGTGATTAAAATCAGGGAGTTAACATTGATGTACTAGTTATTATAGGCCACATTTGAATTTTACCAGTTATTCCGCTGGACTGGATCAGTCTTTTTTTCAGTCCAGGATCCAGTCTAGACTCCTTCTTTAACTTGGTTATATGTCTTTTTAGTCTCTCTGTGAAATCCTTGGTCTTTCATTCCTTTTTTTCTTTTCCCCCTTTCCTTCCTTCCCTCTTCTGTCCTTCCTTTTACCTTTCTTTCTTTCCTTCTTTTCGATGACCTCGATATCAAACGGTCAAGGTGAGTACTCCTGTGAGGAGTACTCCTCACTCCTGTGAGTACTCCTGGGAGGGTCCTGTGGGTACTCCTAGGAGGAGTATTCCCTAGTAGTTATTGGGCTTCCCTGATGGCTCAGTGGTAAAGAATATACCTGCTGATGCATGAGATGTGGGTTTGATCCCTGGGTTGGGAAGATCCTCTGGAGAGGGACGTGGCAACCCACTCCAGTATTCTTGCCTGGGAAACCCATGGACAGAGGAGCCTGGTAGTCCATGGGGTTGCAAACAGTTGAACATAACTTAGCAATTAAACAACAATAACCTAGTAGTTATCAAATGTCCCTCAGCCTGGATTTGTCTGATTAGAAGAGATAAAGCATTTTTGGCAAGATCACTACTGAAGTGATGTTATGACCTTTATCCTTCTCTGTGCATCATTTCAGAAGGTGCATGAGTGTGATTTGTGCCACTAATGATATCAATTTTGATCACTTGGTTAAGGTGCTGAATGATAGAATTATCCACTGTAAATGTGTTTTCACATTTGTCATGAATAAACATCTTGTGGGGAGATACTCTGAGACTATTCAAATATCCTGTTTCTCATCTCACTTTTGCCCATTAACCTTAGCATCCTTCAATGATTACTTCTCTGCAACAACGTTCACTGTGGTGTTTACTAATGGTCATTTTAAATTTTCATCATTCCTGATAAAATTATTAACTAAATTCTACTGTAAGGAAGAGCAAGTCCTCATCTCCACTTATGTATTATTCATTTATTTTTTGTACTAGTATGGATTCATGGATATTTATTTTAGCCTACGGGTTATAATCTGTTACTCCTTTTATTTATTTTGTTGTTCAAACTGTCCCAGATTTAGCCAGTGAGAGCTTATTCAGTTTAGTCCATGTGTCTTTCTCAACATGTTCACATCATTTATTGAATATTTCCTTCTTAATTTTTGATGCCATAAATATTCCAGGCTCATCTTATACATAGGATTTTTAATGCTCCTGTCCTCCAATTTCCTACATCTTCAAGGATCTCTACTTCCTGTTATCAAATATACTTAGAAACCAAAAGATGTCCACTAAATATCCTATGTTTCTGCTGCTGAGATGTTATTGCTTCTAAGAGTTCTCAGGAAAGATAGCTTTAAAAAGTATGTATTGACTTGTTAATGTAAGATATGCATATATATACATTTCTGTATCTATCTAGGCACGCACACATATTAAAACTATGAGTTCATACTAATAGTTCTAATCCCAGTCCCACATCACTGGATTTATTGTCACTTTCTTCCTTGCCTTATTTATAACTCCTTTCTCTGACTGGGAGAAACTTGGCCCTCATTTTTCACCTCATATTCACTTACTATAATCCAAGTATACACGTAAACTAGTTTCCGAATTTCTAACTCACACCCTTGCATCAAAAACAAATTTACTAATGTTAAAGAAAAAAATACTCAATGATGTACGTTAAAGATGGTAAGGCAGACTTTGTTCAGGACCATCATGGCAGGTGGAGGGATCACTGTCGTGGGATTTTACAATGGAGTCATGAGATTGGGCTCAACTCTGTATACAGCCTGGCCCAGTGGGAATTTATAGCCAAAGCGTAAGGCAGTGGTTGAGAAAACATTAGGGGGAGGGAAAGGGGATCTGGCTAAAATGACCTAACAGGATTCTTGCTGTAACATACTCTACAGAAAACAGTTTAGACAGCTCTTTTTCACTTAAAAATCAGATCATTCAAGTCATTCCATACCAGTTCAGGGAAATTGTCTCCCCCCGCCCCCACCTCTCTTTTTTAATGACTACCTAGCATCCAGTGTATGGATGGACTATAGTTTATTCAACCACTCTTCAATGTATGGACATTTAGGTTGTTTCCAGTATTTTGTATATGCAAGCAATGCTTCAATGAAAAATATTCATATTTATTTTCATGTTTTTGGAGGTGTAGCTGTTGGATAAATTACTAGAAGTGAAACTGCTGAGCCAAAACGTTGGTGCATAAGAAATTTTGTTAAGTATCTCCAAATTCCCTTCTAGATGGAGCACACCAATTTTCATTTCCAGCAGCAATGTTTGAAAGAAACTGTCTCCTTTGGGGATTTATTTAATGGTTAGAGACTGGCCACATAAACTTCTGGGCTACAGACATTTTTAAATTCAATTTAATATTGTTGAAATATTTTTTTGCTTTGTTCCCCTGTATGTGTAAGCCAACAGTTTATTAACTGTGACTTTGGGCAAGGTACTTAAAAAATAAAACTTGGCTTTATTGTCTAAAAATATGTAAAATAATAAATTGTTTTTAAAAACTTTTTTAATATAGCAAAATGAAATTATGTATGTAGGGAGTGTAATACATCCCAAATGAAAATTTGGAATGAGTGAAGTGCTTCATAAATACATAGTGAAATACAGTGTTTAGTTTTGTCCTGGCATCTTTGCAGAGCACAAATGCCTGAATAAAGTGACTCTTCTTCACGGTAGTTCTCCTATGTTTGTGCTGGGAGATATTAGGACCCGTCCTTTCCTTTAATTGTTGGGACCCCAATTGTAGCACAGCATCATGTTCAAATATTTACTCAAGAATATTGTACACCTTGATTTAGCTATTTGTCCAAAATATCCGCCAAATCTACTATCTCTTCTCTATCCCTAAAGACACTGCCCTAATCAAGAGCCTCATCTCTGACCTGGTTTTGGGTCTTCTAACAGTTCTCCTGCCTCTGAGCTCACTTCTGCAACTCCTCTACACATTTCCTGGAGGATTCCACTGTAATCTCTTTTGTGTAATTTCCATGGTTAAAAGCCTTTCTTTGACTCCACATGACTTAGGGATTTAAAAGTCCATAAGTATAATTGCCTTTTTCTAAAAGATGCAATGGAAACAGTGACAGACTTAATTTTGGGGGGTTCCAAAATCACTGCTGCTGGTGATTGCAGCCATGAAATTAAAAAACACTTGCTCTTTGGAAGAAAAGTTATGACAAACCTAGACAGCATATTAAAAAGCAGAGACATTACTTTGCCAACAAAGGTCCTTCTAGTCAAAGGTATGGTTTTTCCAGTAGTCATGTATGGATGTGAGAGGTGAACTATAAAGAAAGCTGAGCACTGAAGAATTGATGCTTTTGAACTGCGGTGTTGGAGAAGACTCTTGAGAGTCCCTTGGACTGCAAGGTGATCCAACCAGTCCGTCCTAAAGGATATCAGTCCTGAATATTCATTGGAAGGACTGATGCTAAGCTGAAACTCCAATCCTTTGGCCACCTGATGCAGAAAACTGACTCATTTGAAAAGACCCTGATGCCGGGCAAGATTGAAGGTGGGAGGAGAAGGGCACGACAGAGAACGAGATGGTTGGATGGAATCACCGACTCAATGGACATGGGTTTGAGTATACTCTGAGAGTTGGTGATGGACAGGGAGGTCTGGCGTGTTGCAGTCCATGGGGTTGCAAAGTGTCAGACACGACTGAGTGACTGAACTGAACTGAACTGAAGATATTCCTTGGGCTTTCCCACCAGTAAGCTTTCTGGCATGTTTTTCCATTGGCCTGGAATTTCCTGCCTGATTTTCAGCCTGGTGAAATCCTTGTGAAATTTTAGCTTTGAGAAGGCATCTCCAACTCTGCTTGCTAATGCCAAATGCACTTTGAATCTCCACTCAGCTCTTTATATCTGTATAAACTGAACCATCTTTTCTGCTCTGGCCCCCTACTTAGACCTGATGTACAAAATCTAGGTTTCGATTATCCTTGTTTCATGTACCAGGTTACATTGCCTTAATTTTTCCTGTTCTCTATCAGTCTCCTCAGTCAGACTTCCAGCTGCTTGAGAGCAACAGTGATGGTTTAATCACCTTACCATCTGTAAGACCTCACACAGAACCTGGTCCAGAGTGAGGGGTCAATAATGCATGTTGCTGAGTGTGTTTGCTGTGGGCGGTGGGGTCAGGGAAGAGACACTTCAGCTTTCAAAAGCAGAAGAAGTCTGTTCTCCACACTGATGGGACAGGCATGACTCGCTCCCACCTGTTTTATTTGTTTCCTCCTATGGGAGGCCAAGGCTCCCAAGACCAGGCTGCTTGCACTGAAAACTGCTCTGCTCTTTTCTGTGCTGCCTTAATGAGCACTCATCCGTGCCTCTTTCACATGAAGTGTTGAAGTTATTTTAATCTTGTTAGTCTTATTTTTTTTTGGGTAGTCAGCCAAACACCAATCCATGTGTCTTACACCAGTGGTTCGCATTTTTTTTTCTTCTCCCAGTGCCTTATCCTACAGTAAATTTGATAATTTGTCAGACTAGAGCCTGGAGGAATGTAAAAAGGGGTCAGAAGTCTTTAGAGATCACCAGCACGGCCCTGTCTATTCCTCTTAGCCAAGTGAACTCACTCATTAGAGGTGAGATAATCGGAACTGCATTAGAGGAAGCCTATCCCTTCACCATACACAGGAATATGGTTTTATATTAAAGACCAGTTTAGACATCATCAAAGTGTATATATTAGGATTGCAAGGATAAGTGCTTTGGAAAATATATTATCTAAAGAAGGTGATATTAATCTTCCTTATCAAAGAGAGGACTTGTGGCAACATGGTCATCTTGGGGATGGTCAGCAGCCTCAGGAGATGCTTGAGCTCAGGTCATGTTGCTTAGAGTTTGAAAAATACAAAAGTGGTTAATGCAACTACTGTTCAAATTTAGCGGATTTAACTTTTCCTTGTTTGTTTCAGATGACTCCCTTTAAAGATAGAATGAGAGAGAGAGGCAGCTAAAGAGTCACCTTCTTGTCCTTAATTTATCACCCTTTAACCAACCATTGGGCTTCCCAGGTGGCGCTAGTTGTAAAGCACCCATCTGCCAATGCAGGAGACATAAGAGACGCAAGTTCGATCCCTGAATCGGGAATATTCCCAGGAGGAGGAAATGGCAACCCACTCCAGTATTCTTGCCTAGAGAATCCCATGGACAGAGGAGCCTGGTGAGCTACAGTCCATGGAGTCACAAAGAGTCAGACACAACTGAAGCAACTTAGCACAGCACACAACCAGCTATTAACCCATCTTTAGAAAAATGAGTGATAAAAAAGCAATGTCTCAACAGTCTGTAGAAAACTAAAGAAGGAAAAAAGCAGTTAAATCTACATATATATGCAACATTTGCCTTATTTATATACACTAAGATATGTAGTTTTCTTTTTTTTTAAGTGAAAGTAGACAGCAGGAAGTCATGCTATAATCTAAGATTCTCTTTTTAGCATGAGCTTGCTTGGCCTGAGAAACCACACGAATGCTCTGAAGAGACTTGTCCTGATTTCTGGAGTATTAATCAGTTAGGAAACGAGCCTGGACTGGGAGTCAGGCTTCAGGTCTGACTCTGCCACCATTCTGATGGGCAAGATTGAGTCAGAAATATCATCTCTTCGGTTCTCAGTTTTTTCATTAATCAAAGGGCTACAGTGGATTAGAACAGAGTTTCTCAACCTCAGCAGGGTTGATACTTTGGGAAATTGTTATGGAGGCTGTCCTGTGAATCCTAGGGTTTTACCAGCATCCCTGACCTCTACCAGGTAAACCGTAGTATCAGTCCTCTCCACCCCCTCCTCCCGAGGTGTGATGACAAAAACTTCTCCGGACACTGTCCAATGTCCCTTGGGGGACAAAAATACCTTCATCTGCACCACTGGCTAGAAGCAGATTTTACATCCAGTGAATGTTTATTGAGAATACCTGACAGGAAAGGCTCTGAGCTATGCACTGGGGACATGGACAGCGAGGAGAGTAAATGCTCTTCTGTCTTCATGGAGCTTCGGTCTGGTGGGGAAGGGAAGTCTCCAGGCTGTGGGGAGATGCTGGAATGGGTGTTATACTCAGGTCCTGGCAGGAGTCAGGGGTCCTCTGGACCTATTACTCTGAGGACATGTAAATCCTGGAAGGGCCCAATCACTTCTCAGTACATTGTGTTATCTTGACCTGTTGGCCCCTCAGGTAAGCGAGGAAAATGAGCACTTCCACTTGGGGATAGAGAGCTTCTGCAGCACAGGCTCATAAGGAGGGAGCGAGATGAAGAGTTGAGTATAAAACGGGCCCCAGAGCAGAATAAAATAATTCTTGCTGCTCACATACCACATACCTCTGGGGTAATGATTTGGGCATATTTTTTTAAATTTTTTTCCTCTTGGCTACCATACCCATGAGTAGAATGCCATCAGAGTGAGCCGGATCTGGTGCCTGGTATTATCTTTCTTAGCACTTGATTTTCTTTTGCAATCCAATTTTTTATTTTAGTAAAATCAGAATACACACAGCACCTGCAGTGCTATTAGCACTCAATGTTTTCACACTTCTCTGAGGTGTTTATATTTTAATAGGATTATCAGGACATTCTAAACACAGTTTTCTTTGAGAGAGGGAAAAAAAGGAAGAAAGTGGTTTCTTCCTTAAAAGAAATGCATTGATAGGATGTTAACTTGCTAAGCGCTATAGCCTAGAGATGAAGAGTTCAGGTTAAAAGAGTGGACTATTTGGGTTCTGTCTCAGCTACTTTTTAGCTGTGCAGTTTCAAGAAACTTACTTGACCTCTCTGTATTTTTTTTTTCATTAGTAAAATCAAAATACCGATAGTTTTTACCTCACTAGCTTGTTGTGAGAATTAACAAATTTTGAACAGAAACTGACATATGAAAATCACTTATTAAGTTTTTGAAATAAATTCTGATGAGTCTGGGAATTACTGGGTCACTTGGATAAAGTCCTAGCTCATCTGAGGCATGAGCATATTTTTTGCAAAGCACTGTGTTTAGTAGACCAGGTTATGCTCTTTTCAGCCCCTTCACATCTTTCTTGCAGAAGCACAGGCCTAGAACTAGCTTGTGTAATCTATAAAATGGGGAAAATTGAACATTATTTTGGAGAAGGGAATGGCTACCCACTCCAGTATCCGGTCTGGAGATTTCCGTGGACATAGGAGCCTGGTGGGCTACAGTCCCTGGGGTCACAAAGAATTGGATACAATTGTGCAACTAGCACTATTATACTATCGCACTATCACATTAAACATTATTTATCAAAGATCAAGCATTTGAACCAGAAGATTTATGGAAGATCCATTGCCAGCTCCAAAACCTCTGGTATTCTGAATCATTCTTGATTCTTACAAACTCATTTTAGATTCTTTGGCTCTATAAAATATGAACAACTGATTTCATCCCCAATATATTGCTAAAATATTAGGTGAGGTTTTAAGAAAAGTGCTTTAACTTATGGGAAGGAGTACTTTCTGAGTAAGTTGGGATAAAAATATACCTTGATTGATTGGCTAAACACTCTTGGACTCACTTTTCTTTCTCCCTTAAGATTTTTCTCTCAATTTATTTGTTCCAGTGTATTTCCTTTCCTCCACTAATTCCTCAAGTCCCAGTCAATATCCTTCAGAATACAGGCTTCTGATGCTTCTCTTTCAGAAGCAGGGCATTTAATCTACAGTGCGTACTTGCCTGCAGTGTCTAGGGTGGTAGTTATAAGAGCAGCACAACAGGGGTCTTGTAGAGTTGTCCATCACGCTTCTCCTCAACTAGTATAGACAGCCTATGTCTGTTGATCGTTGACTTGAGACTTAAACATGGCAGGGTATCTGCAACTTCCTGAGCTTCCTTATGCATCTTATGGTTACTTAATCCTCTTTGAACCCAGGTGAGGGAACTCAGAATTCCCATGGTTAGTATGAGCAATATATTCACAAGTTGATTCTGAAAGAGAAATTTCTTCATTTCAGTTCAGTTCAGTCACTCAGTCATGTCGGACTCTTTGTGACCCCATGGACTGGAGCATGCCAGGCCTCCCTGTCCATCATCAGCTCCCAGGGTTTACTCAAACTCATATCCATCAAGTCAATGATGCCAACCAATCTCTGTCATCCCCTTTTCCTCCTGCCTTCAATCTTTCCAGCATCAGGGTCTTTTCCAATGGGTCAGTTCTTCGCATCAGGTGGCCAAAGTATTTGAGCTTCAGCTTCAGCATCAGTCCTTCCAATGAACACCCAGGACTGATCTCCTTTAGGATGGACTGGTTGGATCTCCTTGCAGTCCAAGGGACTCTCAAGAGTCTTCTCCAACACCATAGTTCAAAAGCATCAATTCTTCGGCACTCAGCTTTCTTTATAGTCCAAATTTCACATCCATACATGATTACTGGAAAAACCATAGCCTTGACCAGATGGACCTTTGTTGACAAAGTAATGTCTCTGCTTTTCAATATGCTATCTAGGTTGGTCATAACTTTCCTTCCAAGGAGTAAGCATCTTTTAATTTCATGGCTTCAATCACCATCTGCAGTGATTTTGGAGCCCCCCAAAATAAAGTCAGCCACTGTTTCCATTGTTCCCCATCTATTTGCCATGAACTGATGGGACCAGATGCCATGATCTTAATTTTCTGAATGTTGAGATTTAAGCCAACTTTTTTAGCCAGCTTTTTCACTCTCTTCTTTCACTTTCATCAAGAGGCTCTTGAGTTCCTCTTCATTTTTGCCATAAGGGTGGTATCATTTGCATATCTGGGGTTATTGATATTTCTCCTAGCAATCTTGATTCCAGCTTGTGTTTCATGCATGCTGGCATTTCTCATGATGTACTCTGCATTTAAGTTAAATAAGCAGGGAAAAATATACAGCCTTGACGTACTCCTTTCCCAATTTGGAACCAATCCATTGTTCCTTGTCTGGTTATTGACCTGTGTACATATTTCTCAGGAGGCAGGTAAGGTGGTCTGGTATTCCCATCTCTTGAAGAATTTTCCACAGTTTGTTGTGACCCACACACGCAAAGGCTTTGGCGTAGTCAACGAAGCAGAAGTCAATGTTTTTCTGGAACTTCTTTTTTCTGTGAACCAATGGATATTGGCAATTTGATCTCTGGTTCCTCTGCCTTTTCTAAATCCAGCTTGAAAATCTCGAAGTTCTTGGTTCACAGACTGTTGAAGCCTGGCTTGGAGAATTTTGAGCATTACTTTGCTAGCATGTAAGATGAATACAGTTGTTGGTATTTTGAACATTCTTTGGCATCCCCTTTCTTTGGGATTGGAATGAAAGCAGACCTTTTCCAGTCCTGTGGCCACTGCTGAGTTTTCCAAAGTTGCTGGCATATTGAGTGCAGCACTTTAATGTATCATCTTTTAGGATTTGGAATAGCTCAGCAGGAATTCCATCAGCTCTACTAGCTTTGTTTGTAGTGATTCTTCCTAAGGCCCACTTGACTTCACAATTCCAGGATGTCTGACTCTAGGTGAGTGATCACACCATCGTGGTTATCTGGGTCATTAACATCTTTTTATGTATAGTTCTTCTGTGTATTCTTGTCATCTCTTCTTGATATTCTCTGCTTCTGTTAGGTCCATACCATTTCTGTACTTTATTGTGCCCATCTCTGCATGAAATGTCCCCTTGATATCTCTAATTTTCTTGAAGAGATCTCTAGTCTTTCCCATTCTATTGTTTTCCTCTATTTCTTTGCATTGATCAGTTAGGAAGGCTTTCTTATCTCTCCTTGCTATTCTTTGGAGCTCTGCATTCAAATGCATATAGCTTTCCTTTTCTCCTTTGCCTTTTGCTTCTCTTCTTTTCTCATCTATTTGTAAGGCCTCCCCAGACAACCATTTTGCCTTTTTGCATTTCTTTTTCTTGGGGATGTTCTTGATCACTGCCTCCTATACAATGTCACAAAATTCTGTCCATAGTTTTTTGGCACACTATCTATCAGGTATAATCCCTTGAATCTATTTTTCACTTCTATTGTTTAATTGTAAGGGATTTGATTTAGGTCATACCTGAATGGTCTAGTGGTTTTCTCTACTTCAATTTTCCTGTAGTCATGTATGGATGTAAGAGTTGAACTATAAGGAAAGCTGAGCTCCAAAGAATTGATGCTTTTGAACTGTGGTTTTGGAGAAGACTCTTGGACAGCAAGAAGATCAAACCAGTCAATCCTTAAGGAAATCAGTCCTAAATATTCATTGGAAGGACTGATGCTGAAGCTGAAACTCCAATACTTTGGCTACCTGATGCAAAGAACTGATTCATTGGAAAAGACCCTGATGCTGGGAAAGATTGACGGCAGGAGGAGAAGAGGATGATAAAGGATGAGATGGTTGGATGGCATCACCGACTTGATGGACATGAGTTTGATCAAGCTCCAGGAGTTGGTGATGGGCAGGGAAGTCTGGTGTGCTGCAGTCCATGGGGTAACAAAGAGTCGGACATGACTGAGTTACTGAACTGAACCAAACTGAATTCTTAACCTTGCTATAAGGAGTTCATGATCTGAGTCACAGTACTCCTGATCTTGTTTTTGATGACTGTATAGAGCTTCTCCATCTTTGGCTTCAAAGAGTATAATCAATCTGATTTCAATATCGACCATCTGATGATGTCCATGTGTAGAGTCATCTCTTGTATTGTTGGAATAGGGTGTTTGCTATGACAAATGCATTCTCTTGGCAAAACTCTGTTAGCTTTTGCCCTGATCAATTTTGTACTCCAAGGCCAAACTTGCCTGTTACTCCAGGTATCTCTTGACTTCCTACTTTTGCATTCCAGTCCTGTATGATGAAAAGGACAATTTTTTTTTTTTTTAGCTCTAGAAAGTCCTGTAGGTCATCATAGAACTGTTCAGTGTCAGCTTCTTTGGCATTAGTGGTTGGGGCATAGACTTGGATTATGTGATATTGGATGGTTTGCCTTGGAAACAATCAGAGATAACTCTGTTATTTTTGAGATTGCACCCAAGTACTGCATTTGGGATTCTTTTGTCGACTATGAAGGCTACTCCATTTCCTCTAAGGGATTCTCGCCCACAGTAGTAGATGTAATGGCCATCTGAATTAAATTCAGCAGTTCTAGTCCTTTTAAATTCACTGATTCCTAAAAATGTCAATGATCACTCTTGGCATCTTATGGGGCAGGAAACTAGCATCCCGTGCAACCAGAAGAAGACCCATAATCCTGTTTTATTGAGTGAGACTTCCCTGAGCACTGTATGCCAGGCTCTTTGCTAGGTTCTGGGGATGTGAGTGAGCAAGACAAGTACAAGTCTCTGTCATCATAACACTAGTCTTCTGGAGGAGACTTACTGGGTAAGAAATTACACAAGTGTTTATCATATTACAGTAGTGTTAGGTACTATCAGAGAAAAGTTTCACAAATAATTATTTACTCCTATTGATGTTGGGTGCTAAAGAAGATTACAGGGTGATTGGTTCATCCTGTAGTTGTACTTACTCCAAGTCCTTACACACACCCAGGTGACAAAGTTTCAGTGTTTCTTCTTGGTTCTGGAATTTTTGCAAAGAGAAAAGTTCAGATCATGGGTCTAGATGAAATGGGGTTTGAGCTTTCAAGAAGGAAAGAACATGCGAACATGGGGTAGAATCTTCTTCCATGAGCTGATGCCTCCTGGTGATTGACTTAGCTCTGGGGACTGGAGAAACACAGAGCACGGATGGTGACTGACCTCTGGACTCATCAGATTCACACAAGGACCCTGAGAAAATCCTTGAAGTTTATTCAGGGGATCCCAGTAAAGTACACTCTTGACTGAGGAGCTGACATAGAGCTGGGATGGGTATCCTCTCATACCTGGCTTGCAGCTTTCAGATGGACATCTAAGAGGCAGCCTAATGAAGTCAGATGCCTATTTCCAGGGAACCATACCAGACTTGTCAAGATCTGTGGGGTGACAGATGTTACAGCTTTCTCACCTGGTTAACTCATTGACTATTAGGAACAGAAAGGTCTTTGAGTTGATTCAAGTGAGTGGTTCTTATACCTGGAACTGGGATCAACCTGAAGCTTCTAAAAATAGAGAAACCCGGGGCATAGACTTACTGGGACAGAATTAGGATGGTCTCAAGTGATAAGGATTGGGAATCTGTGTATTTTTATACATTTAGACTAAACCCCATGTAAAGGGGGCATGAGCCAATCAAGCTTACTTGGTGAATGCCATCATTCTGTTCATTATTTTAAATGTAGTTATCATTTCTGGAATATTCCTTAGAAAATCATGATTTAAATACTCTGCATAAATGTATGATTCCTGGAACCAGATCAGAATACTTTTTATACTGTGCCTCTTTGGGAAATTGAATGTCTGTTCCTAATCCTAGGATGAATATTTAGTGAAAGTGCTCCCTATTTCTGTGGGAAATGTGTGCGTGTATGTGTGTGAGTGTGAGTGTGTAAGCATGCTCACACAATGTTTTCAGCAGGTGTTTCCAAAGAGTGGGTGGGGTGAGCTCTGCCATTTCAGATGGCATTTGATATGGCCCAGTGTGGGGGTGTCTCAGTTCCATCTGGATTGCACAGATGAGAGCCAGAGCAACATGTAGGGTGAGCTACTTTCTTCAATGTTTAAGGCTATTATCATTGACCTTAAAAGGACACTATATGCCAGCCTGACTATTGTAAAAGATACTCATTGATTGCATTAACAGTGAACAAATGTTCAGTTAGCTCAGGCTACAGGCCAGGTACTTATTTTATTCCAGGGATTCAGAAATTATTAAGGCCTGGACCTTAGTCATATGAGGCCACCAAGGTTTTGAGTTTAGTTGGGGAAATATATTTAGGTTTAGCGGTTGTTGCTCCATTGCAGTGTGGTTGGGTTTTTGTACTTAATTCTCTAGCCCCATCGCTTACAAAGTCTTCATTGAATGCAAAGAACACCCTGAGAGTAAAGTGGACCTAGCACTAGAAGGTCGAACACCTCTTACAAGTCCTCTGTTCCCCATGGTCACTTTGGGGAATTAATTCACTCTCCACTAGTAACCCAGTCTCTATGGCTCCTGTTGAGCAGGGCTGAGAGCTTCTAATTCAGCCACACATATTCTGTTTCCATAGTTATATGATCAGAGTGACTAATTCATCAAAAGTAAGTTTCTAAAGCCTAATGGAATAGTATCTATGAAGTGATACACCCTTCCTTTAAAATTGACACATTTTTTCTATTTTTTAAAAAAATTAACAAAAATAATCTGGGAGGTCTTTAAAAGTCATTCAGTTTGTTCCCATTTATTGCATTTCTGTGCATGTGGAATATGCTATGTTTTACATAGGTGATTTTAATTTACAATAATTCTGTGAGATCTTTATTATCTCCATTTTACAGATAGGGAATTAGAAACATAGACAGGTGAACTAATTTGCCAAAAAGACAAAGAGAAAATAACTGAATCAGGATTCAAATTTAAGTTTATATGATTCTAAAGCTCACAGTTTAAAAAAGAAAACTTCTCTATGCTATTTGTATTGATTATATATACACATGTGGACTTCCCTGGTAGCTCAGCTGGTAAAGAATCCACCTGCAATGCAGGAGACCCCAGTTCAGTTCCTGGGTCCAGAAGACCCCCTGGAGAAGGGATGGGCTACCCACTTCAGTATTCTTGGGCTTCTATGGTGGCTTAGGCAGTAAAGAATCCTCCTGCAATGCGGGAGACCTGGGTTTGATCCCTGGGTTGGAAAGATCCCCTGGAGAAGGGAAAGGCTACTCACTCCAGTATTCTTGCCTGGAGAATTCCATGGACAGAGGAGACTGGCAGACTACAGTCCATGGGGTCGCAAAGAGTCGGACACAACTGACTGACTTTGACTTCACTTCATACACATGTACGTATGTAGTATTGGAAGCTGTCATTCATCATCTGAATTTTAGGACCACCTAGAGAATATCTAATCCTGAGTCTAAAATATAAATTCTATCTATAAATATTTTTATTTGACTTCAGACACATGACAAGCATCTACTGAGCATGTGTTTGACATTGTGACAAACACTGGAAACCTAACACTGAGAATTCATATGCAGTCTAATAACACAAGTACAAAAATCAAATCAAATATTTGCAATTCTGTCATTACTGCAAAAGATAAATCCTGACTTCTATTAGTCCTGGGAGAAACTGAAGAGCAGTACTAACTATAAAAGCCCATGTCAGTACTTATGGAAAAAACCCTGGATTGAGGCACAGACAAAATCACACATAAGGGAAAATTTAAAAAATGGTACAGCAACTACCTCCCTCTACTTCATCTTGAGCACATGTTTCATGTTGAGTGAATAAGTCGCATGAACTTGAAAACAAAGCATGGTTTTAGAAATAAAAATGAGTTTGTGTGCAAAGGCCCCTATTGTTTCCTGGGATCAATGCTATTGATTTTGCTCTATGGCACATAGGAGTTGAAGCTTTGAAATGTGTTTGTTGACTAGCAGCAAAAAGCCAAATATAACAGCTTGGTAATGAGAGAGAATGACTTAAAGTTTCTCTCTCTACAACAGGAAGACTTTGATTTATCTCTGTTCTTCCAGCCTCAGAGTTTAAAGCAATTGTACATGTAGCACTTTAAGCAGTGAGCCTCCCAGGAGTGACAAGTTTATACTTGGAATGTCAGGAGCAGTTTTTGGCATTTAAGAGAGGAAAAAGAGGGTAGTGATAAGGACAAGAAAATTGTCCTCACCTTGCCTGATTGTAATGCTGTTTGACCTCATATCAGTACTATGGCCATAATTTTGTTGTGTAACAAACACTTTACCAGTGGAACTTATTGAGCTTACGTCTTCTGTCAGGTGGGTGGGGGTCAGCTGGTCTAGACTGAGCTTGGCTCATAGGGTATCTGGTCTCCTGCCTCAGCTGGGCTGACATGAGAGTCTGCTGTTGCCTCGAGGTCATCTGTTCTGAGCTGGTCCCAGCTGGTTCATAAGTCTCTCATCCTTCTCCTGGGTCAGCAATTTAGATAGGACACATTTTCCTCATGACAGTGTCAAGAGTGCAAGAATAACTCTAAGGACTTTTCAAGCTTTGATTCTATAGTGCCCACTGATACTCCATGGCAAAGAGTCAAGAAAGGGTGAAGAACAAGAACCATCCTTGAGATCTGTCCTATGTTTTCTGTTAAATACGTTAAATGTAATATTCGGAATCAGAATCTCTATGAAAGTTGCCTGAGTCTCTGACTCATCATCAGGCAAATTTGGATCTACAATAAAAATCATTTTAACCTTATTTTGACATAATCATATATGTATTGTGGATAAGGAAATGGCAACCCACTCCAGTGCTCTTGCCTGGAGAATTCCATAGACAGAGGAGCCTGGTGGGTACAGTTCATGGGGTCGCAAAGAGTCAGACACGACTGAGCAAACACTCACTCACTCACTCACATATATGTGTGGATGAATATATGTGTAATGTATCCAGTCATTTTGGAAAAGGCAGGCTAACAAAAGTTCTTTCCAATGAAGTTTTGAATCTTTTCCCAGTAATTTTTTTTTTTTTTTTTTGGTGACAGTTTTTTGAGATAGAATTTACATACCATACAATTCACTTGTTTAAAATGTACAGTTCAATTGTTGTTCAGTTGCTCAGTCATGTCTAGCTCTTTTCAACCCCATGGACTGCAGCATGCCAGACTTCTCTGTCCTTCACTGTCTCCTGGAGTTTGCTCAGACTCATGTCCATTGAGTCAATAATTCCATCCAACCATCTCATCCTCTGTACAATTCAATGGCTGTTAGTGTATTCCCAGAGTTGGGCAGCCATTAACACAATCGATTCTAGAACATTTTCATCAGCTCAAAAGGAAACCCATACTCTTTAACTGTGACTCTTCAAAAACCTCTTTTCTCAGTTTTTTAGCCAAGGGTTCCAAAAATTTCCAAAAGATATTTTTTTTCCTGGCTTCCGCAGAGTTTTGGAAATAACTGCATTATAGCATTTTTCACATAACATGGGCATTAGTGCTTTCTTTTTCTGTCTCTCCTATGAATCTGTAACTTCCTTAAAGAACACTGTGCCTTCTTAAGCTTTACAGCTATACATTCAGCCTACATGTTGGGGTTCAAATAATGAAGGAAAGAAGGAAGATAGGAAAAAAGGAAGAAGAAAGAAGTAAGAAGGAAGGGAAGAGGGAAATTGTAATCAAAATTTTGGTTTAGCCTATAGGATATGGTCCAGAGAAAATATCTCCGTGACGTATTTTGGTGTATATTCCTGAAGTTAAAAAATAGGTTTTTTTCTAAAGAGAAAAATTTTGAATTTTGAACAAAATTTTTTTGTACTAGCCACATTCTGGTAGTTCTAGAGATATTTCCTTCAGAACCCCTCTAGGATTCTTCACTATATCATCATTCTTTGTTTATACTGGTTGCGACTATATAAAATCTTGATATGTGTGTGTTCAGTCACTTCAGTCGTGTCCAACTGTTTGTGACTCTATGGACTATAATCTGCCAGGCTCCTCTGTCCATGAGATTCTCCAGGCAAGAATACTGGAGTGGATTGCCATGCCCTTCCCCAGGGGATCTTCCTGACCGAGGGATCAAACCTGCATCTCTTACGTCTCCTGCACTGGCAGGCAGGTTCTTTACCACTAGCACCAACTGGGATGCTCCAATCTTATATATATATATATATATATATATATATATATATATAAAAGAGACAAGTTTCTGTATATAGATAGACAAATTTCTAACTTGTTTATTTTGAATCTTTTTGTGATTAAACAAGTTAGAAATTTATTTGTCTCTAACATAGCAATCACTAAGTAGATGGTTCAGAACTGATGGGGAGGCCTTGCTCCATAAGATTGTCTAAGAAGCCTGTGCTTCATCATTTCCCAGGGAACTACCTTCAGTTGTACTGTCTAGGATGGTCCCCCAGTATCTCTGTGTTCCAGTTGGTTGAGGAGGCTCAGGGACTTTAAGAACGTAATTTGGAAGTTATAGCATCACTTCCAGGTACACTCTTTTGATGGAATTAATCATATGATCATACCTAGGAGCACAGGTGGCTGTGAAATATGCTTTTTTATACTCTGGTTGGCTCTGTATTCGGCTACAGATTGAGTGTTATTTTCCTTTCTAAAGGAAGAAGGAGAGACTAGATGTTAGGAAGCAGGTAATCGTGCATTCCATGCTGCTTTTACAGATACTAATTGGCAACATAAACCTGAGGTCCTATTCATTTTCTTTATTTTAAGTTTTGTATCTTAACCAAACTGAGGCCTGAAAACTTATCATGACTTTTAAATGTATTTTTGCTTTGCCCTCCATGTTTAGACATGGTTTATGGCATTTAAAAAAATCAATGCCTTTATAGCATTGTTTTCTACTTTTGTAGTTGAACATGTATTTCAGTTAAATTATGAAATAAATGGGTTTTGGTGAGCTAGCCTGGAAAACTTACAAACACAATATTGTTTCTATGGGAAAAAGACTTCAAATTCTTAAGAGAATCTGACAAAGAAATGTGCTTTTGAAATTGAACACATTTGAAAATTGGGAACTGCTAAATGCACTCAGGTTTACACATATGAAATAACAGATGAGGTTTATTGGAACATTTTCTCAGTAATGCCTTACCCAATACTCCAACAGCCTCAGTACTCAGCCAGAACTAGCCCAGTCCAGATCCAGTTTCCTCCTTTCTCCATATGTTCATCAGGCACACAACTGTTGGTTTCTCTTTTTCACTTCAAACATTTAGCCTGTTACTGGAAAGTTGTTTAGTTGGGAAGTTGTAGCAAGAGTATAAATAGAAGATTAGATAAGGATAGCTTAAGACCTTTGAGTTATAAGTTCAACCAAGACTTTAGAGACCATTCATTCAGCTCCAATACTTTGGCCACCTGATGTGAAGAGTTGACTCATTTGAAAAGACCCTGATGCTGGGAAAGACAAAAGGAGAAGAGGGCAGGAGAGGATGAGATGGTTGGATGGCATCACCTATTCAATGGACATGAACTTGGGTGAGCTCAAGGAGGTGGTGAGGGACAGGGAGGCCTGGTGTGCTGCAGTCCATGGATCACAAAGAGTCAGACATGACTTAGCAATTGAACAAGAACAATATTTAGTTTCAATAAATGTAATGATGGTGCTTCCCTGGTGGCTCAGAGGTAAAGAATCTGCCTGCCAATGCAGAAGACATGGGTTGTATCCCTGGATTGGAAAGATCCCCCAGAGAAGGAAATGGCAACCCACTCCAGTATTCTTGCCTGGGAAATCCCATAGACAGGAGCTTGGTGGGCCACAGTCTATGGGGTTGCAAAAGAGTCAGACATGGCTTCATGACTAAACAACAACAAATGTAATGATGACCTTCTTACTCTAGAAAGAAAATGGTTATGGATTTTACATTTTGAAGTAACAAAATGCTTATGGATCTTAATGTTAAAATAGCTGCTTATGGAATAGTTTGATTCCAAATCTCTGAATAAGTTTGTCAAAGGAGTTGTCTGCTTTTAACTGTCTTCTCTCCCCTACCCCCACCATGTGCCTAAGCACGCGCTTAGCCTGAGAATTGAATAATCCAATGTTGACTGTGGAATTTAACTCCCAGTTCAGTCTCAACCAGACCAGAAAGTTTTCTTTCATGCATTGAACAAATTATTTATTACGTGCCTGTTAACAAAGCATTTGGATAATGTCCCGAGTACTGGGAAGCAGAGGGTAGGTAAGAGTCACAAATCTTGCTCTCAGTGAAGCCTTCTCTCTGTTGGGAAAGATAGACAGTAAGCCGGTAGTTACGACAGGTGTGAGGAGGGTTATGCTGGGCGGCGGGGCACAGGATGAAGTGGAGACAGATTGCAGGGGTGGATGCTTTATTTTAAGGGTCACAGGAAACTTCCCCCAAGAAAGAGTGAGTCGAAGTAAAACAAATTCCCTAAGCAGAGAACAGGTTACATCATGTTTTATTCAGAGATTATTACATCACTGGCAAATGGCCTGTGAGAGGAAGAGAAGAAGTTCCTTAGCACCCATGGGCTTGCCTCTGGGAAAACATCTGGCATAGCACTTGGTACAGGAATGTCAAAAAACTGAATCAGTGAATGCAGGAATTTCAGTCAGTCTTGCTGATGACAAGGAAAAAGTTTTCTGCCTATCCCAAGGGAGTAGTGACCTAACATACCACCTTCTTCCAGACAAGATTAATCCTTCTTAAGATTGCTTAGAAACAGTCAAGCTGGTCAGAGGTTCAGGAATTTAAGGGAGGGGGAAAAAAAAGCACTGTCGAAGAGATGGTAATGAAGCAACTATAGGATCGTAAAGTCAGAGTGTCAGAACCAGTAGGCTCTCTAGAAGCAGTCATGGCCATATCTTCCATTTTAAATGTAGAAAATAAAGTCCTTAAATATGTATATGCATGTGTGTGGGGGGGAGGCGTGTGTAAGGAATTTATAAGCTTTAGAGTGGAGAGCTCTGAAAATGTCTTCTGCTAAACAAGGGGAGCTTTAACAATTTAGAAATAAAATGAAAATGACAAATTCAAAATTATTCAATGATTATTCAAGAAGGATATTTGAAGATGAAGTGGATGACAACTCAGAATTAAACACAAGGATGAATAAAGGAAATAGATTCCTTCCCCTCTTGTAAGGCACCTAAGGAATCAAAGCCCTGGAGTAAACCATCTTGAAACAATATAGAAGAAGTTGAGATTTCATCTATTCATTTTTAAAGTCATTAGTTGATTCATTCCTTCAATGGTATTTTTTTGAGCAAATGATAGCATTGAGGTACTGTGGTTATTTGTTATCGGATAAGACAGAATTTGTATCTTCATGGAATGTTCACTCTAGTGGGAGATGATAGGAGGTTGAACTCAAGTGTTAAATTCTAGGATGGAGGGCTCTGTGATAAAGGTACTTAAGGACGGTATGGTGTGTGTATATAAGGGGTTTCCAATGAGTGCTTCCTGGAGGAAGTCACATATAATTGCATGTCTGAAAGATGAATCGGGCATAATCAAGTGAAAATAGGCAGAGAATAATGAGAGCTCAACGTCTAAGGAATAACTTATGTAAAACACAGAAGTGAGAGCTTAATAAGTTAGGGGCCAATAGGACATGCCGACAGTTAGTTGGTTCTAGGTACAGTGTTAGGTTTAGGTTCTTAAGACAAATGAGACACGATTCCTGTTTCTTTGTAACAGGCTACCTTCTCCACCCCATCCTTCCACCAGGATTTTTTATATAGACTTGTATATAAAAGGCTTCCTTGGTGGCTCAGTTGTAAAGAAACCGCCTGCCAATAAATGAGATGCTGGTTTGATTCTTTGGCTGGGAAGATCTCCTGGAGAAGGAAATGGCAACCTACTCCAGTAGTGTTGCCTGGGAAATCCTGTGGACAGCAGAGCCTGGCAGGCTACAGTCCATGGGGTTGCAAAGAGTTGGGTACGACTTAGCCACTAAACGACCACCACTATAGCCGATTAACAATGTCCTGATAGTTTCAGGTGAAGGGACTCAGCCATACATATACATGTATCCATTCTCTCCCAAACTTGCCTCACATCCAGGCTGCCACATAACACACAGCAGAGGTCTATGTGCTGTACAGTAGGTCCTTGTTGGTTATCCATTTTAAATATAGCAGCGTGTACATGTCCCTAACTATCTTTTCCCCCTGTCTACCTTCCCCCTAGCAGCCATAAGTTCATTCTCTATGTCTGTGAGTCTCTTTCTGTTTTGTAAGTAAGTTCATTTGAATCATTTTTGCTTTTTAAGATTCCACATATAAGGGACGTCACACAGTAGTTCTCCTCTGTCTGACTTGTTCCACTCACTGTGGCAATCTCTAGCATTCTCTAAGCCAAGAAATTTTAGAGCACAGAGCACAAAGTACAAATTTTAGAGTCCCCAGATTTCCCAGGTGGCTCAGTGGTAAAGAACCTGCCTGCCAATGCTGGAGACGCAAGTTCGATCCCTGGGAAGATCCCCTGAAGGAGGAAATGACAGCCCACTCCAGCATTCTCACCTGGGAAATCCCATGGACAGAGGAGCCTGGTGGGCTACAGTCCATGGGGTCACAAAGAGTCAGACAAGACTTAGCGACTAAACAACAACAGCAGCTATAGATGGCGTGTTTGTGTCCCTGCCTAATGCATATGTTGAAACCTTATCCATAGTATGATGATTTTTGGAGATGGAAGTAGGGCCCTCATGAGTGGGGATAATGCGTTTATTAGAGGAACCCCAGAGAGATCTCTCATCCCTTCTGCCATGTGATGTTATGGTAAGAAGGCTGCCACCAGATCTGCTGGCCACTTGATCTTGGACTTCCCAACCTCTGGAACTGTGACAAATTTCTGTTGTTTCTAACCTACCCAGTCTGTGGAATTCTGTTATAGCAGTCTGAATGGACTAAGATAACTGTCTTGGTGGATTTTCTGGAAAAGTCAAATCAGGACTCAAACAAACAAACCAAAAAAGATAGACATGCAACAGAAACAACCAGGGGCCGGCCAAGCCAGGCTGGTAGCAGGAGCAGTCTGTTGTTTCCTGGAAATCCTGCCTGGTGAGAGACAAGTGGAAATACAAGCTTTTGTATGAGTTTCACATTCATACCTTAAACATCTTAGTGGTCTCAGTGTCTGGAGAGGAAGCAGGGGACAGCATGCCCACATGACATCACTGTGCTCGCTTCTAAAGAACAGAAACTTCTTAAAGCCAGGGTGTGTGGCTGGATATGCTCCCAATGATTCTTTTTTTTTTTTTTTTCCCAATAACTTATTTATTTATTTTTGATTGTGTTGGGTCTTCGTTGCTGCCTGCAGGCTTTCTCTAGTTGCGGCAAGTAGGAGCTAGTCTCTAATTGTGGTGCATGGCCTTCTCATTGCAGTGGATTCTCTCGTTGCAGACCACGGGCTCTAGGGGCACAGGCTTCAGTTGTAGCAACATGTGGACTCAATAGTTGCAGCGCACGGGCTCTAGAACTAGGGCTCAGTGGTTGTGGTGCATGGGCTTAGTTGCTCCACGGCATGCAGAATCTTCTCGGCTCAGGGATCAAACCCATGTCTCCTGCAGTGGCAGGCATATCCTTATCCACTGTACCACCAGGGAAGTCCTTCCAATGGTTCTATAACAAGAAGAGAAACCTGATAGAGCAAGAGTTTTAACTTAGTCCATAGCTGCTCCAGTTAAGAGGGTCTGTTTGTGGTTATTTGAGTGTGGTGCAGAGTGTACATTTAGAACTCGTCCCAGTTTTCCTGAAACTTGCTCTTCTTCACCTCATTACCAACTGGTAGCCATGCATTCAAATGCTAATTTTTCTTAATTAAATATATGACAGTTTACAAAGATGACTTCTCTTTCCTTTCTAATTAGATGTAAGTGATTCTGCTCTCTATGCTAATTACTGTGTATCTTCCTCCTGAAGACTATATATGTATATGTATATATATAAAACTATATATGTATTTATATGCACATAAGCATATATGTGTGAACATATGTATGTGAATATATATGTATATATATATACACACACACACACACACATATAATTGAAATTTTAATAACCTGCTTCTTGGGAGAATGCATCATTGATAAAAATATCCCTGCCTTGGGTTGGTGGTTTTCTGAGATTTCAATTTCAATTGCTTCTTCCATATTAGGCTGCTTTCATCTCAGAGGAAATAATTATATCCAGGTTTGGCTCTGTTCAATAGGGCATGACTACACCAGAATGGGTCTCTTCCTGAACAGAAAAAGAAAATTGAAAAGAAAAAAAAAAATCTGACACACTAAACTCCAAATTATCTGAATCCATTTTCGATGAAAAGCTTGGTGCTTTGGTAAAGACGATGACTTTTGAAGGAAAAAAGATCCATTGAAAAATTCCATTTCCTGTGCTGTAAGGTTAGGAGAATAAATTGCACCTGGGAAAGAGGGGAGACGCTCCTTTCGACATGTAATAAAGCAGGTGGCCTCATTTGAATTTTCCCATTAGGTCTCCTGGAGCGATCTCAGAAATATGTTGGCCTTGAAAACTGTAACTCAGCCTTGGCTCTCTGACTCCAGGACTCAAACAGTTTTTCAAACAGCAGAATTAGAGTCTGGATTACTTGAAATGTCCAGCAGAAAGTTGTTTGTTATTGTGCTGGGTTTCCTATTTGCCATAGAATATTAAACAGGGTTCTTATTTTCCATAGAATATTAATAATTGGATTTGAAAGTGGGCAAGTACTTTCCCTCTCAACCAGCCTTTTCTTTCTGTCCTCTCATCCTGTTTTCCCACCACAAGGATCGGTGGGGATGTTTCCACCCCACGTCAGGGAGGGGGCTTTCTAGATGGAGCATCTGATACTGACAGGCTTGCGTCTAAAGCCAGAGACTATCAGTCCAAATGGAGGCTTTCCCATGAAAGGTGTGATACAGAAGTCCATGGAGTGTCCATTTCATTCCTTTATTCATTCAGCAGATGGATTTTTTTATTATTATTATTTATTTATTTATTTTTTGGCTGTACTGAGTCTTTTACTGTTTGGGTTTTTCTCTAATTGTGGCTAGTGAGGGCTACTCTTTAGTTGCCGTGCGTGTACTTCTCATTGAGATAACTTCTCTTGTTGCAGAGCACGGGGTCTAGGGCACACAGGCTTCAGCAGTTGTGGAACGCAGTTTCAGTAGTTGCTGCACATGGGCTCTAGAGCACGGGCTCAATAGTTGTGGCACATGAGCTTAGTTGCTCCACAGCATGTGGGATCTTTCTGGACCAGGGGTCACACCCGTGTCTCCTGCATTGCGCAGGTGGATTCTTTACCACTGAGTCATCAGGAAAGCCCCTCAGCAGATGAATGTTGAAGGAAGCTAAACGATACAACCAACACATCCCACGTCCCCTGTCCTCATGTGGTAAACAATCAGAAGAGAAAGACAATAAAGAAAAGAGTTAGCAAAACATTAATTAATTGAAAGTTTGAAAAGTGCTATGAAAAAGAAGTATAAGAAGCAATGAGAAAACTTATCAGAGGGACTTAAAAGTATAGTTGCCCCATACAAGCTAATAATTTGATATGCTTACAAACTTATTTATTGGAGGCAGGAAGAAACTGACTTATAAAAAAAAATCATTCCATTTTTGTAGTTCAATTCAGTTCAGTTGCTCAGTCATGTCTGACTCTTTTCGACCCCATGGACTGCAGCACTGCAGGCCTCCCTGTCCATCACCAACTCCCAGAACTTACTCAAACTCAAGTCCATCGAGTCAGTGATGCCATGCAACCATCTCATCCTCTGTCGTCCCGTTCTCCTCCTGCCTTCAATCTTTCCCAGCATCAGGGTCTTTTCTAATGAATCAGCTCCTCGTATTAGGTGGTCAAAGTATTAGAGCTTCAGCTTCATCATCAGTCCTTCCAATGAATATTCAGGATTGATTTCCTTTAAGATTGACTGGTTGGATCTCCTTGAAGGCCAAGGGACTCTCAAGAGTTTTTTCCAACACCACAGTTCAAAAGTATCAATTCTTCAGCGCTCAGCTTTCTTTATGGTCCAACTCTCATATCCATACATGACTGGGAAAAACCATAGCTTTGACTAGACGGACCTTTGTTGGCAAAGTAATGTCTCTGCTTTTTAATATGCTGTCTAAGTTAGTCCTAACTTTTCTTCCAAGGAGCAAGCATCTTTTAATTTCATGGCTGCAGTTACCATCTGCTGTGATTTTGGAGCCCAGAAAATAAAGTCAGCCACTGTTTCCATTGTTTCCCCATCTATTTGCCATGAAGTGATGGGACCAGATGCTATGATCTTAGTTTTTTGAATGTTGTGTTTTAAGCCAGCTTTTTCACTCTCCTCTTTCACTTTCATCAAGAGGCTCTTTAGTTCCGCTTCACTTTCTGCCATAAAGGTGGTATCATCTGCATATATGAGGTTATTGATATTTCTCCCTGCAATCTTGATTCCAGCTTGTGCTTCATCTAGCCCAGCATTTTACATGATGTATTCTGCATTTAAATTAAATAAGCAGGATGACAATATACAACCTTGATGTACTCCTTTCCCAATTTGGAACCAGTCTATTGTTCCATGTCCATTTTACTAAAGATCTTTTCAGGATATGTATGCGAGTGAGAATACATATTATTATGGTAGACAGGCATGATTTTATCAATGTGCTTTGTGAGATGATCTCAGATCTGTCACTAGCGGCTTTTGCAGAGTGACAGATCCACCAGGTCAGAGGAGTACAAATCTTCTAGCTCTCTGTCTTCCATCTTTGTTTAGGCTGGTGACCCAGTCCTAACATCTGCATTCTGGGTGCACCATTTCTTCTTGTACCATAGCTGGGAAGGTTACAGAATGCTTCCAAGCATCTCACACTACCTAATGTCTTTCTTCTTTTAGTTCTTGCTACATCTATGGGGCCCCCGTATGACATTGCTAGGGACTCTCAGCAATTATCTCACTATAACTGAGTGAGATATTTGGCGGTGGTGGTGGGGGGTGGTTGGCGATCATGCTAGTTAGTAAGGGAGGTAGAAAAGAGGCAAGAATTAAAGGAAAGGATTCTGTTCCTGGCAATGCCATCCCATCTGTAACCCATGGGCCAGTAAAGAGTTATAACTCAATTAACCAAACAACTAATATAATAGGCATTTGTGGGAGAGTCTGGGGGAGCCCAAACTCATGAAAAGTCTAAACACTTTTTTCTTTTGCTCTGGTCACCCGTGTTCTCCAACAGCACCCTTATTCTTAGCCCTTGATGTCTTCCAGTGCCCCAGTATTGGCTTCCCATGTTGCTCAGTGGTAAAGAATCTGCCTGCCAAGAAGGCAGTGCAGGTTTGAGTTCGGTCCCTGGGTGAGGAGGATCCCCTAGAGAAGGAAATAGCAACCCACCCCAGTATTTTGCCTGGGAAGTCCCATGGACAGAGGAGCCTGGTGGGCTACAGTCCACAAGATAGCAAAAGAATCAGACATGGCTTAGTGACTCAACAGTAACAACAACAGCAATGCCCCTATGTAACCTCTGCCTATGTCCAGACAGCCCGAGGCTCCGGCTGCAAGCTGACTACAAGGATCAAGGACGCACACGGTTCAGGGCTACATGGCGTAGGTGGTCCTCATATGTGGGTGCATTCTTCAGTGCTGCATGTCATTTTTGATTCCTTTGAATTGCATTCCATGTGTGAGTATTACCTACCTACTTACCTGATCAGGGAGATCCTTATCGGTAGACTCAGTGTTTCATTCACCTTTGTCCCCTGACCCATAGTAAGTGTCCCGATAATGGCTGAAGAATAAAGAAAACTTCCTCTGTCTGCCTCTTGCTAGGCTCCAGCAGACACTGGAAGCTGGTGGGAAGTCTGTGTATCCAAAAATAGAACTGATAGCAGCGGAGCCTGTAATTTGGCTTGCCTGAGAGGTGGGTGGAACAGAGGGCACAGCCATGGAGCCTGTGGCTTGCCTGTAGCCAGACTTCAGAGAAACTTATGCTAGATTAATTAAAATGGTATACCAAAATAGTTCCATCCATTAATTCACTTCCACTGACTGAAGCAGAATTGATAGTTTTGCATACTGTCAGCAAAATGTTTTCTACCCTTCCATAGTTCTTATTCTCATTTAAGTTTTCTTTTGTAACTTCTTGTGAAACACGTTAAATGATCCAATATGTGGATATGAAAATAACTGGCTCCCATTTCACTCCATGGATTGGGGGTCCAGATCACAGCTGACTGCTGATAATATGCATCTTTTTTTTTTTTTTAACATTTATTTATGTATTTGGCAGCACCCTGTCTTAGCTGGGGCTTGTGTGATCTTTGTTGTGACATTTCAACTCTTAAGTTGTGGCATGTGGGATTCAATTCCCTGACCAGGGTCTGAATCCAGGTCCCCTGTATTGAGAGCAAGGGGTCTTAGCCACTGCACTACTTGGAAGTTCCCCCCCACCTTTTTTAAAAATTGATTGATTTATTTGGCTTTGCCCTGTCTTAGCTTGCATCTCTTAAATAATATGCATCGTAGGTGGGCTCAGCCCAGCAAGAAATATTTGCTTCAGTTTATGCTCAACATATGATTAACATTTCTGAAATTAAGACTGGTTTGTGTGTTTTATTAGTTTACTGTGTAAACCTGAGTTAACTGCTTCCAAAGTTCTATATTTCAGTGATGTCCTAGAGGAAAGGTCAGCAAACTATGGCCCACATATCAAATCCAACCT
The DNA here is from genome assembly GCA_024291935.2 of Okapia johnstoni. Classification (NCBI taxonomy): domain Eukaryota; kingdom Metazoa; phylum Chordata; class Mammalia; order Artiodactyla; family Giraffidae; genus Okapia; species Okapia johnstoni. The sequence continues at coordinate 61,317,152 of CM044309.1, forward strand.
GCCACCTGTTTTGGTGAATAAGTTGTTTTGGAACCCACAGCTACACCTATTTGTTTATGTAATATCTGTACTGGCTTTCACACTACAGCAGCAGGATTGAGTAGATGTATCAGAAACTGTATGACCCACAGAGCTGAAAATCTTTACTATCTGGCCCTTCATAGGAAAATACGCCGTCGCTATTTGAACACCCTATATAAATTAGTGCCCTGTGGCTGCCCAGTCTGATGAACTCACCTAATCTGACATGGCAGGAACAAAGAAGCTCAAAAGATAAGTTGTGAAAGTGAAAGTTGCTCAGTCGTGTCTGACTCTTTGAGACCCCATACAGTCCATGGAATTCTCCAGGCCAGAATATTGGAGTGGGTTGCCATTCCCCTTCTCGAGGGGATCTTCCCAACCCAAAAGATAAGTAGAGATGAGTCCAGTGTTCTTGGGCTTCCCTTGTGGCTCAGCTGGTAAAGAATCGCCTGCAATGCAGGAGACCTGGGTTTGATCTCTGGGGTGGGAAGATCCCCTGGAGAAGGGGAACGGCAACCCACTCCAGTATTCTGGCCTGGAGAATTCCATGGATTGTATATGCCATGGAGTCGCAAAGAGCCGGACATGACTGAGTGACTTTCACTCACTCAAATAAATGGCAAGGGGAGCAGCCCTGAGCCTGGAAAGCCATCAGTCAGGGAGCAGTCTGATGTACTTGAGGAAACAAAAAGAGGCTGCCTTGATCAGAGCTGAGAGTCAGAAAGAGTTGTTCACAGTGAGACTGAAAAAGCCCACCAAAGCCGCATCACACAAAGACTTGTAAATCATGAAATTTCCAGATATTTTGACCATTTTAGACTTTCAATGTCCAGAGAATGCATTAAAAGTTAAAACTACAGAGGTGTGGTGTCTTGTGTCACTTTCGTATCTTGTTATGTCCATGAGCTTGAACTTGGAGCGCTGTCAGCTTTCCCTTGCCAAGGTGGCTGCTGATGTTTTGGGATTCACTCCAGTCAGCCCGGAACATCTCCTCTTGATATTCCGGATGTGCGCTGCCCTCCAACCCACCATGGGAAAGCACAGTGGAGGAATTCTCTGAGGGCCGGTGAGCACAGATCTGGCTAACACCTTCTGGCTTCATGGCTCTCCATGCCAGAGCTTCCATGAACCTTGGAGACCATGTCAAATTTGACTGGAGTGGGCTTGAGAGAGGAGAAGTCAGATCCACAAAGTCTGTGTCCTACTGTGCCAGCTCTCAAGTGCTGATGCTATGGGGTCCACTGTGCACAAAAGCAGCCTTTCTTCTTGTCTCTGTTTTCTGAGAGTTCAGCCTGAATAGAGGCTCCAGGATAGCAAATAGTTGATGATGAAGGTTTAATACATGGGAAATTAGTTAGAAGGAGATTTGAGTTTTAACTTTCAACCTTCCAAGCTGTGTGACATGTAGGCAAGTGGCTGCCTCTCTCTGAGCCTGAGTTTCCCTGTCTGTTAAAGGGGGATACCAATATTAAGCTGGTAGAATTGTGATGATTATATGAGACGAGATATGCAAAACTAGTGCAGAGTCTGGCAGGAGAACCGCTAATTATTGATTAGAGATGATTTCACTGGCCTTTGGCTAGATTGTTTTCAGATCTCTTTCTCCTCCTCCTCTGAAAGGACACATATTACACAGAATATTTGGCTGGACTGGGCTGGCAGTGGAGTAACATCACATGTTTGCACTGGGCGGCCCGGGATTACATCAGAGACGGCATCCGCGCCTGTGCTCCCCCAGCGCGCCTCTCCCCGCCTTCAAATGAGGCCTCCTCTGTCTGTCACAAAGTCCAAGAAAAGGTTCCAGTCCCTTGAGGTTGGAGAAGAAAGCAGCTGCGAAGAAACAAGCTATTAATATTAATGTTCCAGGAAAAGGAGAAGAGAGAAAGGACACGGGCGCCCAGAAAGAATGACTCCATCTGGCTTTGATGTGTTCCTTTCCACAGGATGGCAGCAGCCCGGAGAATACTGAGTAGTGAGGAGGAGGGAAGAGAGGAGGTGGAGGTGGCCTGGCAGCATCTGAGGGGTTACATGAGCTGTGGGGAGTCGGTTTTGTCTAGACAAAAAGTCAGCCAGCCACGCCGCCATCTGCAACTATCAGAGAACAAGCCAGCAAGGGAAAGGGGGGGGCTCCCTGTTTGTTCCAGTGAGCAGGTGTAGGATATTCTCTGTAAAGGACTATTGTTGTGCTAAACCTGGGGAGAGGGGGCACCTGGTATTATTGAGACCCTTCCCAAAGGTCTGCTTTTTTGTGGATCTCTTCAGGCAAAGGTTTTCTTCCGTTGCCTCTCCATTGAGGTCCTGTGGAACCTTTTAATTTCTCACATGGATATCTTGTGTGATACTTAAGATGTCAATCTGCAGTTTGACCTAGATTTAGTTCCTACCTGTATGTCTCTCTGGCCTTGCATGGTGGGCAAATCACTCTGAGGGCCTCTGTTTTCTCATCTGTAAGTAGTGTAAGAAGTAAGGAGGCAGTAGTTTGTGTATAGGCTCTAACAGCAGTGGCTGGTCTTATGACTGCTGCTGCCACTGCCGCTAAGTCATTTCAGTTGTGTCCGACTCTGTGCGACCCCATAGATGGCAGCCCACCAGGCTCCCCCATCTCTGGGATTCTCCAGGCAAGAACACTGGAGTGGGTTGCCATTTCCTTCTCCAATGCATGAAAGTGAAAAGTGAAAGTGAAGTCGCTCAGTCATCCAACTCTTAGCAATCCTAGGGACTGCAGCCTACCAGGCTCCTCCGTTCATGGGATTTTCCAGGCAAGAGTACTGGAGTGGGGTGCCATTGCTTTCTCTGCTTATGACTGCTAGAGCCTATTTTTTCTCTTCCCCAAACCAGAGACAGCAGAGGGCAAGGTGGAGAAGGAGTGACAGCAAATGGAAACACCACGGGATAATCACTTACTATCTGCACAGATGTTTCATATTCTGTTGAAGGAGGCAAGCTTCCTTGGAATACTTGAGGTGAAGCCTCTGCATGTTGAGTGAACTTTGACTGTTTTGCACAATAGAAACTGAGACTCTATCTGCCAACCCTGCAAAAGTAATAAGGATCTTGACACATGAAGAAGCATTTCAGACTAGATCACCTGGGAGGTGTGACAATAAATTAAAATAATTTAAGAATTGATAATTCGTGACGTGTTGGAGGTGTTAGCGAATATGATTAGTGTGATAATCACATTGCATAAGTAAATGTATCAGATCAACATGTTGTGTATCTTAAACTTACACAATGTTGTCAATTATATCTCACTTTAAAAAATAACTTAGAAAAGGCAAAAGGAAGAAGAATTAGATGAGAGCTTAGACTATGTCTGGCTAACTATTTTCATTTCCTTCATGATGAGGAATGTTGGTTGGGTAGCAGAAACCCACCAAATAGTATCTGTAGTCTGTTGTATAATATAAAAATTTAGTCCGTTGTTCAGTAAACCCTGTCTGTTTGCCATATTATTCAGTGGCAATAGTCTTGTTCAGTTATATCTTTTGATCATCTTTGTAGAAGCTCACATTAAAGAACCCTTTAGGTATGAATTTCAACCAGTTAGGACCATACCTGAATTTTGTTGACAACATTCAGTTGCCCAGAGAAAGGAAAATCTTATTAGGCAAATCCTCTTAAGGATGCAGCATTAGAGAAAATATGTCCTTAAGCACTCTTGGAATGGAGAATTTCCTCCTAAACAAGTTGAACCTAAAAGGTCTAAGAGAAAAGACTGGAAAATTTGGCTACATAAAAATATAACATTTCGGTCCAGGAGAAAAATGGTAATGAATGACACTTAAAGGACTGTTTTTCTCAACAGGTAAAGTGAAAGTGAAAGTTGTTCAGTTGTGTCTGACTCTTTGCAACCCCATGGACTATACAGTCCATGGAATTCTCCAGGCCAGAATACTGGAGCGGGTAGCATTTCCCTTTTCCAGGGGATCTTCCTGACCAAAGGATCATGCCCAGGTCTCCTGCATAAAGAGCTATTACAAATCAGTAAGAGATCATTTGGTCAAAAGCAACATGAATAAGCTGATTGATAAAAAAGAAATAAAATTGGCTTATTAGCATATGGAAAAATGCTTGGCATCACGTATAATTAAAGAAATGAACATTACAATACCAATAAGGAGTTTGTCCAGGTTGGATTGGTTTGTCAGTTTTGATTATCATCATATTGGTGAGGTGTGAAGAAATAAGAATTTTTATCAAGAACGGATACAGATTTTTGGAGGGCAATTTGACTGTAACTATCAAATTTAATACAACTGCTTGGTCAAGGACTAATATTTTATTTTTATTTTTTGAACTACAAGAATTCTTTCATCATTTATTCTTCAGAAATTGAGACACAGCGGGGAAGAGTGGATGCATGCCTTTGCTTTCTGGCCTCCCTGGTATCACAAGAGGAAAGAGAACATTGACTGCTATCAGGAAAGAAAGTATTTTTATAGAAGGGAGGAGGAGCTTTCCACCCCATTTGTAAGAGCTGGACTGAAGGAGAGGGGCCAGATCCCAGGGTCCTCTTGAAGGACTAATATTTTAAATAACGTATTTCACCTACACATATGCACATATGAACGTGTACTTAGATTTTTTTTGTAGTATGTAAAGTAACACCAAAGACTAGCAGCAAACTCAATCAGGAAGATACTGTAAAGTAAACTGCTATAAATCTATAAAACGGAATACTACAGAGCTCTGACAAAGATGACAAAGAACAATACGTGTGTGTGTGTGAAATACGTATATTTTGAGATGTGTGTGTGAAATATATATGGTCTTGAGATTCAATTAAATTAATTATGTCCTTTTATACCCATCTTTAACCTTTGTTGCAAGTGTACTACATATGTAAAATTGTACAAAGCAGAATATACAGCTCAATGAATGAGAACAAAATGAATATCATGTAACTGCTAATCTGATCAAGAAATAGAACACAGTCTGTACCCTTTCTTTTTGTCTACAAGCTTATGGCTACTTTCTGTCATTCAAAGCTTCTGTTTCCTTACCTATAATTGGGAACACTGAAAATCATTACCACCACTGTTCTCTTTTATCTCACAATGTCCTTGTGAGAATCACATGAGTTAATGTTACTGTGGTTCTTCTAAGTGACAGAGAGCTCTGCAAATGAGGATGAAGATGGCCATTCAGTTTGATAGACGTGTGAAGCCTGCAAAGACATCATGCTTGCAGTCATCCCTAAGCCTTCCCTTCCTTGGGAAGGCAGAATGTAAGGAAAAGAGTGCCATACTGAATGAGAGAATCTGTTAGTCATCATTCTTCCACTAATTTGACTTGAAGCCATACAGTCCAACCTGTGAATGAGAATGCACAAGCTTCCTAATTGTTCTGAATCTCTGACTTTTGGCAGGACATTGCAGAACTGGAGCCATGCAAGCTATTGGGAGACTTTCCTGGAGCCATGCCCTTGTAGGAATGGTCTTCAATGACTAGGGGAGAGGGTCCCTTATCACTAATTGCTAGGGATGTGAAATAATACATGTGCCTTGCCAGGTTCCATTCTAGACGTGTGACCTCTGATGAGTCATTTAACCTCACCTGAATTACCTATCTCCTTGAGGATATACATAATCCCAACCTACCTAACCCTAACCTCACAAGGTGCTGTGATGGTCCCCATGAGATGGTTCATATAAAGTTCTCATTGAGGTTCCTCACTTGGCCAGTACTCAGAACTGTTTGCTGAGTAAACTGTCTAGGAATATCTAACTGGGTCATCATGGTGAGTGAGACTGCAGCATGTGGGCCTATATATTTCTTACACATGAAGGCAGGCAGCCAGGTATGGACCTGGAGAGTGAGATGATGGTTTTCTGACTCAGAAAACCATGATTTAGCACTCAGCTCTCCATTGCTCCTAAGTAGGTCTTTCATGTATGAAGTCACAGAGTCTTTGTACACTCAAGATAGTGACATATGGGGTTTGCAGTGCAAAGACCAGGATCTGGCAGGCTTATATAGAAGAAATAAGAGTATGAAGTGAATGCTAAGGTTTTATGTTTGTGTGGGTAGGATGTGGAGAGCAGAGAGGAGAGAGAGAAAGGCACAGAAGTAGAAATGTATAAAGCTTGACTTTGGCACCAGAAAGATTGGAATGAAATGTTCTTTAAGAGGAACATTAGAGAGCCCAGCAAGATGTAAATTTGGGGGACTTAACTGGAAGTCTTTGATGCCAGTCTAGGCATTTAGAATTGATCTCCTAGATAGTAGAAAAGAGCCACTGAAGGTTCTTAAACAGGGATGTGACAGGTCTCAAGCCCAGGAGATAAAACTGAATTAGCAAATTAGTTAGGAAACAAGATAGTTATTATCTACAACTAAGGCATTATCACGTTCAGCTCAAGAACAATCCCCTGGCACAGAGTCTCATGTTCTCAACAGATGCCTGCTGAATTTTTATTTTGAATATAAAATTGCTGTAGCCCAGATGTCATTTGGCCTCCCCAGCTTTTTCATATAAAGTGGTGTGACATTTTAAATCTGAAACAAGTGACTTTAAATCTTTCTCTTGCACAGACCCAGTCCAAGGGGTGAGAGGAGGTTAGACATGATGGCAGCCCTCCATCCTCCTTACTCCCCCTACCCTCAAATGGGCCACCAGGTCCTGGGTTAAGCCCCACTTCCTATTGCTCTGGTTCTTTCTCTGATACTGCCTATCACCATGTGCCAGCCCCTCCAGGCTTTCCAGACTTCCACAGCGAGTGTGGTGCAAGGCTCTGATGTGAAGTAAACGAAACAGGACTAAAGGCCATGAAGTCAGTATCATGCAGTGGCACCACTTGAAGCAGGTGTCTGCCTTTGAAAATATCCATGAGGTTTCCTCTGCCACGGGCACAGCCCTGTCATAGGAACTGATGAATAAGAGAAGAGAATGCATAAAATACAACCCAGTCTATCCATCTCAAGCCATTGACATTTTACTCATGGTGTCCTAATTAACTCTGGGTGCTTTTTATGTCCTTTATGCTTTTATATCATAGAAAGTGAACTGTGTTGGTTGCCCCATGTCATTTGTAGAGAATTGTGGAAGCTAATTAAAAACAAAACCAAAAGCCACAGATGTAATTATTACATAATGAGGTAAGGATAACATTATCAGATGCTATTACATATACCGAGAGCAAATTTTAATTAGAACCCCAGGTGGTTACTGAGAAATCAGGTATAAAGAAATTCTACCATGACTACCTATTTGCAAAATAATCATGCATCACAATTATTGCTTGGGTATAAATCAGATTCCTTGGAAATACTTCTTAAAAGGAAGACAGTTCTCTGGTCTTGGCCTGTGCAAAACAAATAAATAAAACACATGCGTTATCAAGACCAGTTTCCTCAATCTGATACTGCAGGCACCAAAGATTTAGGACCTTCTGAAACATGTAATCCTCTGGTATCAAAGATTAGATTCATTCTTTCTAGTTTCTATAAAGTATAAATATGAGATGTCTGTAATGGCAATGAAGTAAATATTTTAAGGCATATACTCCTGTTCTTACACATAATTTATAATCCTGTTTTATGACTCTGTGTGTGTATGTGTATAAAATACACAATTCTTTCCAGGGCAATAAGTCACAATGACAGTAATAGACTTGTGCATATTGTGAAGTTGTGCCAAGCAACTGGTAAAGCTTTTCAGTAAGTCACCCCTAAAGACCCTGTCTAGAACTTAAGCCATGCGTCGTCTCCATCTTGTGGACAGGTGACCAGGAGAAAGTAAAAGAGGCAATAAGATAGAAAGCAGGTAGGCAGGTTAACCTCTTTAAACATCTACTGCTTGATGGAGGCTGGCTGGAATGCCAGCCCTGGTCCAGCGGAAGGTGCACCACTGGTGGATGATGACTGTCTTCTGTGATCATGAAGGTGTTGTGGCAGGTGGTGGTGATTTGCATGGAATCCGTTTCCTCTGTTGTGCCTAATGAAAACATTTGCTAGATTCAAATCCAGATTTTTGTGTTCTAACCTCAGCCACCTGTCCCCCCAACAACTAAAGGGCTGTGTGACCTTGGGCAAGCCCTTTAACTTCTCTGAACCAGAGCTTCTCTATCCTTTGAATGGGAACCGTGATACCGACTCAGTCCTCCTAGTGTACATGAGGTCACCCTGGGATGAGCAGTTTAAAATTAGTGGATTCAAACTTTAATGGGCTTCCCAGGTGGTGCTAGTGGTGAAGAACCCGTCTGCCAGTGCAGGAGATGTAAGAGACACAGGTTCCGTCCCTGGGTTGGGAAGATGCCCTGGAGGAGGGGAGCCCAGTGGGCTACAGTCTGTGGGGTCACAAAAGAGTTGGTTATGACAGTGACTTAACAGCAACAATAAAGGAATTCAGTGACATTTGAAGTGTCATGTAGTGCTAAATGCCGCAAAGGACAAATACAGCAGTATTGGGGAGAGAGACCTTGCCAGTCGGGAGGATGTTGTTTCAGATAAGGTACTGGAAGGGTCTCAGGATCCACATTTGATCACAGAAATGGATGTAGTCAGGGAGTGGGTCACATGGCTACCTGGAGGAAAGCTGTTCCAGGTGGAGGGGCGGCAAATGCCAGAATTGTTTTGCATGGATTCAAGGGCCAGGAACAAAGCTAGTATGGCTTTTCCATTTCTGCATGCTTTTCCATTGGAGTTCATTTTGAGGTGTAGCCCTAGCAAATAAACATGGATTTTAGGGGCCAGGAAAAGTCAGATGGTGGTGCTTACTCACTTACACAGCACAGTGCACAGGGTCTGTCATCTCTTGTTACCCTGCTCATTGATTTTCTGCCTTTACTTTTATATGTATATTTAGACCATTTAGACCATGTGGGGCTTCCCAGGTGTCTTAGTTCAGTTCAGTTGCTCAGTCGTGTCCAACTCTTTGCAACCCCATGCACTACAGCACGCCAGGCTTCCTTGTCTATCACCAACTCCTGGAGCCTGTCCAAACTCATGTCCATTGAGTTGGTGATGTCATCCAACCATCTCATGCTTTGTCCTCCCTTTCTTCTCCTGCCTTCAATCTTTTCCAGCATCAGAATCTTTTCCACCGAGTCAGTTCTTCGCATCAGATGGCCAAAGTATTGGAGCTTCAGCTTAAGCATCAGTCCTTCCAATAAATATTCAGGACTGATTTCCTTTAGGATTGACTGGTTTGATCTCCTTGCAGTCCAAGGGACTCTCAAGAATCTTCAACACAACAGTTCAAAAACATCAATTCCAGGTGCCTCAGTAGGAAAGAATACACCTACCAATGCAGAAGATGCAAGAGACACAGGTTCGATCCCTGAGTCCGGAAGATCCCCTGGAGTAGGGAATGGTAACCCACTGCAGTATTTTGCCTGGAAAATTCCATGGACAGAGGAGACTGGTGGATTACAGTCCTTGGGGTTGCAGAGTTGGACACGACTGAGCACACATGCACAACATTACTCTTGCCCTGTAAGTAAATAGGTAAATCGAATCTTTTTCTTTCAGGAAATAAATATTGTACTGTTACACAGCCTGATTTATGGCAGTAGTAGAACCAAACCAAGAATGTTGTTTACAAGGTGCAGTCTGTCAAGCAGTTGATCCTTCAGGGCAGCTTCTTCTGCAGGAGTGTGGAAAGAGGAGTGTTACATTCACCCCCACCCCCCACCTCTTTGTCTTCCTCCTCCTGCTCCTCCTGAGCAGTGCTTCTTGCTCAGCCTCTGGATTTAGAAGACCAGCCAGTCTTTTCTGCTTTCCCACCACGTGCTAACAGTGTTCTATATAGTTTATACACCTTTGGTCAATTCTCTTGATCCTTATGGGAATGTAACATTAAACTAATCACATAAGACTGAGACAATGAAATGCAGTAACATACATTAAGTGTTTAACACAATGTTGGGTATAGGGTAGATTCCCCAAAATGGTAGCTATTATTATCACAACATTACTTTATTTAGTCCTCCTAAATACCTGAGGAAAGGGGCATTATAATCCTCAAATTATAGGCTCAGACAGGTTAAATAACTTCTCCAGGGTCACTCTGCTAGTTTCAGTCCAAGTTAGGGTTTAAATCTCAATCTATCTAAAGCTAAAAACTGTGTTCTTGTTCTTCACATACTACCTCACTACTCTTCAATTTCCTTATATCTATAAAATGGATATTATATATATATATATGTGCATATATATGTATGTATATGTGTACCCATATGTTACAAAGGGATTTCAATACTAAATTATGTGAGTATATGTATATTTATAAAAGATATCAATATAAAATTGATACTTAACATGTATTTTTTTCTTTTATTTATTTAATAAATTTATTTATTTTAGTTGGGGGCTAATTACTTTACAATATTGTAGTGGTTTTTGCCATACATTGACATGAATCAGCCATGGGTTTACATAAAGGTATATGTGTGCCTGTACATCTGTGTTCTTGGGATAGCATTATTTGAGTAAAATTAAGACCTTATTATTATTAGTTAAAATAATTGTTCATTTGAATCTGTCTTTAGACTATTGGAGCCCCTGAACAGGAATTGACTTCTGGTAATGGAGGGTCTGGGCTTCTGTGGTGACTCAGATGGTAAAGAATCTACCTGCAATTCAGGAGACCCGGGTTTGATCCCTGACTCAGAAAGATCCCCTGCAGAAGGAAATGGCAACCCAACCCAGTATTCTTGGAGCCTGACAGGCTACAGCCCATGGGGTCACAAAGAGTCAGACATGACTAAACAACTGACAATGGAGGGTCTAACCAGTAACTGCTGGGTGTTGGGTGTAAGTAGCCCAGCCTCCTCAGGCCTTGGTTGGAGTATTTCTGGAGCAGGCATTGTACACAACTTCCCATATATTTCTGGAGGAATGATATTCTGGTTGTTCTCTGTGGTTACTGAATATGTGCCAAACCCCTCTTTGCCTTCCTTCTCCCATTGTCGCCATACCATTGCCCTGCCAGCATCTCTGCCCCTCTAAAATAAACCACATGCTATTGCTTCTCTGCTCAGGGCTTGCTTCTGTAGTTGTTGTTCAGTCACTCAGTCGTGTCCAACTATTTGCAACCCTATGAACTGCAGCATGCCAGGCTTCACAGTCCTTCACCATCTCCCGGAGCTTGCTTAAACTCATGCCCATTGAATCAGAAATTCCATCCAACCATCTCATCCTCTGTCATCCCCTTCTCCTCCTGCCTTGAATCTTTCCCAGCATCAGGGTCTTTTCCAGTGAGTTGGCTCTTCACATCAGTGGTTAAATATTGGAGCTTCTGTTTCAGCATCAGTCTTTCTAATGAGTATACAGGATTGATTTCCTTTACGATTGACTGGTTTGACCACCTTGTAGTCCAAGGGATTCTCAAGAGTCTTCTCCAACACCACAGTTCAAAGTATCAATTCTTCAGCGGTTCAGCCTTCTTTATGGTCCAACTCTCACATTCATACATGACTACTGGAAAAACCATAACTTTGACTAGACAGAGCTTTGTTATCAAAGTAATGTCTCTGCTTTTTAATATCTAAGTTTGTCATAGCTTTTTTTTCCAAGGAGCAAATATATCTTAATTTTGTGGCTGCAGTCACCATCTGAGGTGATTTTGGAGCCCAAGAAAATAGTCTATCACTGTTTCCATTGTTTCCCCAACTATTTGCCATGAAGTGGTGGGACCAGACGTCATGATCTTAGTTCTTTGAATTTTGAGTTTTAAGACAGCATTTTCATTTTCACTCTCCTCATTTACCTTCATCAAGAGGATCTTTAGTTCCTCTTCACTTTCTGCCATAAGGGTGGTATCATCTGCATATCTGAGGTTATTGATATTTCTCCCGGAAATCTTGATTCTGGCTTGTGCTTCATCCAGCCCAGCATTTCACATGATGTACTCTGCATATAAGGTAAATAAGCAGGGTGAAAATATGCAGCCTTGACATACTCCTTTCCCAATTTGAAACCAGTTCACTGTTCCATGTCCAGTTCTAACTGTTGCTTCTTGACCTGCAGACAGATTTCTCAGGAGGCAGGTCAGGTGGTCTGGTAGTCCCATCTATTTAAGAATTTCCCACAGTTTAGTGTGATCCACACAGTCAAAGGCTTTGGCATAGTCAATGAAGCAGAAGTAGATGTTTTTCTAGGATTCTCTTGCTTTTTCGATGATCCAACGGATGTTGGCAATTTGATCTTTGGTTCTTCTGCCTTTTCTAAATCCAGCTTAAACATATGGAAGTTCTTGGTTCACATACTGTTGAAGCCTGGCTTGGAAAATTTTGAGCATTACTTTGCTAGCATGTGAAATGAGAACAATTATGCATAACTAGAACATTCTTTGGCATTGCCCTTCTTTGGAAATGGAATGAAAACTGACCTTTTTCAGTCCTGTGGCCGCTGCTTAGTTTTCCAAATTTGCTGGCATATTGAATACAGCACTTTCACAGCATCATCTTTTAGAATTTGAAATAGCTCAACTGGAATTCCATCACCTCCACTAGCTTTGTTCACAGTGATGCTTCCTAAGGCCCACTTGATTTCGCATTCCAGGATGTCTGGCTCTTGGTGAGTGATCACACCATCATGGCTATATGGGGTCATGAAGATCTTTTTAGTATAGTTCTTCTGTGTATTCTTGCCACCTCTTCTTAATATTCTCTGCTTCTGTTAGGTCCATACCAGTTCTGTCCTTTATTGTGCTCATCTTTGCATGAAATATTCCCTTGGTATCTCTAATTTTCTTGAAGAGATCTCTAGTCTTTCCCATTCTATTGTTTTCCTCTATTTCTTTGCACTGTTCACTGAGGAAGGCTTTCTTATCTCTCCTTGCTGTTCTTTGGAACTCTACATTCAGATGGGTGTATCTTTCCTTTTCTCCTTTGCCTTTAGCTTCTCTTCTTTAGTCAGCTATTTGTAAGGTCTCCTGAAACAGCCATTTTGCCTTTTTGGGTTTCTTTTTCTTGGGGATGGTTTTAATCACTGCCTCCAGCTTAATGTCATGAACCTCCGTCTATAGTTCTTCAGGGACTCTGTCTATCAGATCTAATCACTTGAATCTATTTGTCACTTCTACTGTATAGTTGTAAGGGATTGATTAGATCATACCTGGGTGGTCTAGTGGTTTTCCCTGCTTTTTTCAATTTAAGTCTGAAATTGGCAACAAGGAGTTCATGATCTGAGCCACAGTTAACTCCCAGTCTTGTTTCTGCTGGCTGTATAGAGTTTCTCCATCTTTGACTGCAAAGACTGTAATCAATCTGATTTCAGTATTGACCATCTGGTGATATAAATGTGTAGAGTCGTCTCTTGTGTTGTTGGAAGAGGGTGATTGCTATAACCAATGCATTCTCTTGGCAAAACTCTGTTAGCCTTTGCTCTGCTTCATTTTGTATTCTAAGGCTAAACTTTCCTGTTATTCCAGGTATCTCTTGACTTCCTACTTTAGAGACCTGGCTTAAAAAATAGGTCTGGGGGCACAGAATGTTAGAGGCCAGCCATCTCTTTAGAGAAATTATGTGAGCTACCCACATTGCCACTGTTGGCTCCTCCACCTTGGTCTCCATCCCCTCAGTGTCTGGGATGGGACTATAATACCCACTTTTCACAGGTGCTCAGGAGGTCTTGGAGTAAATATGATAAAAATGCTTTGCACTAGCTCAGCACTGGAAACAAGTGGAATTTTCTGGGACACCACACCTCTTATTAGCTCTGTTGTTGAATACCAACTCCTGCTGGTCTCTGTGTTATAAGCTGGTATTAAAAGCACTCAGAAAGATGTTTGGCTGCAGAATACTTTGAATATATATTGTTGCTGTACTGACTTATGAAACACATCAAACAGTCCTACCCCTGTGGTGCCTGTTGAAAAAGAGGAACAGGTAAGCTCCCCTGGGCATCAGTGACAGGGCCTAATAGCTCCTGTTTTTGCTGCCATCCAGCTGGTTTATGCATTTGGCATTTAGCCTCAGCTCTTTATATGGTATTTATCACTGTGATTAAGTAAGGGGCAGAGACATTTGGAATGGCTTTGCCCAAGAAGCCACCTGAGCCTTGATGTTTTTCTGTTGCAATAATGGAGTACAAGCATTGTGTGTTCCTGCTGATCCTGGGCAGGCCAAAATATGCTGTTTAAATGGCAGGAAGGAAGCAAGTCTGTCATGCTAACAAGAATTTATCTCCAAGATTAGAGTCCTCACGGTGCCTTTTCCTTACCCCACTGTCCACTGAACTCTTTATGATAGAGTCTCTTAATTTATAATCCCTCATGGAAGGCATTCTATGTGTTGCTGTTGTTGTTCAGTCTCTTAGTTGTATCCAACTTTTTGTGACTCCATGACTGTAGCCCACCAGGCTCCTCTGTCCATGGGATTTCCCAGGCAAGAATACTGGAGTGGGTAGCCATTTCCTCCAGGGGATCTTCCCCACCCAGGGATCCAACCCACATCTCCTGTATTGCAGGAAGATTCTTTACCACTGAGTCACTGCAGAAGCCCTCTATGAATTGAGCTCTCACCATATCTTAACCTTCTCAACATTTCTATGCAATGAGAAATAGCATTATTTCTATTTTGTTTAAATACGCTAAAGGACTCTCAAATAGTCTAGGATTATTTACTAAGGGATTTAGTAGATCCTAGATATGTGGGCAATGGGCTAGATTTTGTGGGATAACTAGGAGTTGACAGGCTGAGGGGGATGGAGAACCTTCAAATAAAGTCACTGATCACACTCTGTAAATTTAAAGGGTCAGGCAAATAAAAGGCATCTCAGGAAGAGAAAAAATTTTCTATAAAATCTGTGAGATTCAGGTGTCCTGGTGTGTCATCTTGGCGTTAGTCATGGTAGCAAGTCTCTCATCTTTTTCAATCCCACCTCCATTTTCTTTTTTTCCCTTCCTTTCCACCTCCTTTCTTTCCTTTCAAAGGAGAGAACATGCCTGATCTCCCATCCTCTGGGCATGATGTGCTATGCTCACTGTTCACATTATATAGGTTGAAAATGTTATAAAGAGCAGAGAGCATTCAATAGTTGTGGCTAACATATCTGGCTCTATATTGGCACCGTGAACCCAATTCCATGATCTCATTATTCACGTATCTATAAAACAAGGCTTGGCTTTTTCCAATAGTCATGTGTGAATGTGAGAGCTGGACCATAAAGAAGGCTGAGTGCCGAAGAATTGATGCTTTCAAACTGTTGTATTGGAGAAGATTCTTGAGAATCCCTTGGACAGAAAGGAGATCAAACCAGTCAATCATAAAGGATTCAACTTTGAATATTCAGTGGAAGGGCTAATGTTGAACCTGAAGCCCCAATACTTTGGCCACCTGATGTGAAGAGATGAGTCATTGGAAAAGACCCTGATGCTGGAAAAGATTGAGGTCCGGAGGAGAAGGGGGAAACAGAGGATGAAATGGTTGGATGGCATCACTGACTCAATGGACATGAGATTGAGCAAACTCTGGGAGATAGTGAAGGACAAAGAAGCTTGGCATGCTGCAATCAATGAGGTTGCAAAAAGTCGGACACGACTGAACAACAGCACCATCTCATCGGCTCTGGCTCTATATTGGTACCGTAAACCCAGTTCCATTATCTCTTTATTCATGTATCTATACAATAAGGACCTCTTTGATGGACAGAGTCCTACCATCTTTAATGCTGAGACAGCTGGGTGGAAACTATTTGCAGGACTGTTCTGTCAGTTCAGTTCACAAGTTTTCTGTCAGTAGCCTACTAGCTTTTCCAGGATTACACTAAGTGCGTTTATGGGTAGGGAGATGTGTGAGCATACAGGAAAAATAGGGTAGCATTTAAAAGGAAAAGGCAGCTTCTTGCTTCCATGAGACCACCATCTCCTGGTGTTCCTCCTCCTTTCCTCACTGTTCTTTCTCAGCCTCTCACATCTCTCTGTTCCTGCCCACACTGAAATGTTGCAGCTCTGGGGTACCACCATTTTGGAACCTTTTCTGTTCGTATTCTAAATTTACAGACGTTACCTTGAAAGAGTGGATTTCCCTGGAATACAAGAGAAGAGAACTTTATTTCCTTCTGCTTTCATATCTGCTCTCTGGGGCTCATTTCTCCTAGCCCTGAATGAAATCCAAGGCCATCTCATGATTTTTCTGATCACTGAGGTGGGGCTATATGTTAGTCCTTCAGTCATCTCCTACTCTTTGTGACCCCATGGACTGTAACCCACTAGGCTCCTCTGTTCATGGAATTCTTCAGGCATGAATACTGGGGTGGGTAGCCATTCCCTTCTCCAGGGTATCTTCCCAACCCAGGGATCAAACCCAGATGTCCTGCCTTGGCAGCAGATTCTTTACCATCTGAGCCACCAGGGAAGTCCCATAGCATCCATTAAAACCAAACATCAAAATTAACTGAACCTAGAACCAGACATTTAAATTATTGTATCATAAAGGATTAAAGCAAGATTTTTTAAAGGGCGCATTTGTTTTCATTCATTAAAGGATAAATGTCAATAAATATAAAATCATACAAAATGAACATGTGTCAAAGATTTTATCTAGTTTATTAATTAAAACAAGAATCCATATGCTGATTAATCCAATTCAAAGAAAAATCTGAAGAGTAGACATATTTACAGTCAATCAAGAATGCTAAAATGAATTTGCTAATGCCTACAAACCTGGTTAATATCCTGTAAGGCAGCAAACTGTAGGGTTTTGCTGGTGACTCAGTGGTAAAAAATCCACCTGCCAATGTAGGGGACTCAGGTTCAATCCCTGGGTTGGGAAGGTCCTCTGGAGAAGAAAATGGCAACTCACTCCAGTATTCTTGCCTGGGATATTCCAGGGGCAGAGGAGCCTGGTGGGCTACAGTCCATAGGGTCAAAAAAGAGTCAGACGTGACTTAGGAGTAAAAAACAACAACAAGGCAGCAAGCTGTAGTTTTCTATGGGGCAGAAATCGGTTGCACCTCTGCTAGACACAATTCATTTGCATTTCTACGGGTAAAAATAATTTGCATTATCATCATATCCTTACAATTAATAGAGTTGTAAAATAACCTCCTCCAACCCTGGTGGCTCAGAAGGTAAAGAATCCGCCTGTAATGCAGGAGACCTGGGTTCGATTCCTGGGTTGGGAAGATTCCCTGGAGGAAGGCATGGCAACCCACTCCAGTATTCTTGCCTGGAGAATCCCCATGGACAGAGTCTGACAGGCTATAGTCCTTGGGGTCACAAAAAGTCGTGCAACTAAGCACATCCCAGCAAGACAATCAAAGATGCAAAGCTCTGTAGAATCAGATAACCCTGTAGGGTTTCCTAGACAATGCTCAGCGTTCCACTGAAAGGATACCTAATAATCTTTTGTGCATTTCAAAGACTTTCATAATTTTCCTAATTGCAGTACTCTCTAAGGAATATTTGTCATATTATTTTTCATGATATACATGACTGACAATTTTGGTGATATTAGTAAGCAAATTTAAAGTTATTTTAAAGAGTTTTCATTTTGTTTCTATTTCAAACCATTACATTTTGTATTTTTGTCTATGCTTTTTAATGTATTTAAAACAATAGAACTTACAAATACTTTATACAAAAATAAACATAAATGTATATTAAATATTTGTAATTAAAAAAAATATTTTACCAATGAAGTACCAATGAAGATGTACTGTTGCAACTTAGAAGATCACTGTTCTGAGACTAAGATAAAAGTTCTCCGTATCTACAGAGACACACACAGTCTCTTGGTGAGAGCTATCAGTCTCTTTTCCCCTTGTCAAGTACACAGGCTACGTCCCATACTATTAGCTGACTTATTAGTCAGAATGGTTAGCTTGCTCAAGAATCACTGTCTCTAACATTGAAAACTGGCTTCTTGAAAATATTTCAGTAAGGGAGATCATTATATTGATAGAGTCTTAGTTGATTTATTATAGGAGAAAAGGCAAAGGAACAAATGTGTGAGACTACTGGGGTCTGTTTTAATGTGAGTCATTCAGTGCAGGGGTTTTCTTGGGTTGGGCAAAGAGGTGACAGAGTAGTTCAGGATTCATGGCCAGAGCTAAGTGGTGATTTCTAAGTGAATATCGAAGAGACAGTTGTTTGATGTTATTTATTGCACTGAGAAGGGTGTTTTCTCTCGAATAAGGATAAACTGACACTAGAGTAGTCAAATTAATGGGTTTTTAGGAAGTCCTTTATAATAGTTTCTTGAGGCTGTAGAACCAACTGCCACAGACTTAAAACAACAGAAATTTATTCTTTCAGAGTTCTGGAGGCCAGAAGTCTAAAACCTATGAGTTGACAGGGCCATACTCTTTACAGAGGCCTTAAGGGAGAATCCTCTCCTCTTTCAGTGTCTGGTGGCTATTAGCTTTCTTCAGCCCATGGTTGTACCTCCCTCTGTTCCATCATCATGTCAGTTTCTCCTCCATGACTGAGTGTGTCTCTTTGCCTCTCTCTCTCTTTCCAAAAATGATTTTGTTTATTTTTTGCTGTGCTGGGTCTTCCTTGCTGCGTGGGCTTTTCTCTAGTTGCAGTGAGCAGGGACTACAGTACTTGCGGTACAATAACATAGGCTCATTGAAATGGCTTCTCTTGTTGTGGAACAAAGGTTCTAGGGCATGCGGGCTTCAGTAGTTGCAGTTCCTGGGCTCTACAGCAGATCCTCCATAGTTGTGGAACCCCATAGTTGTGGGAAAAAGGCTCTAGGGCGCAGGCATCAGTAGTTGCGGCTCCAGGCTCTAGAGCAGAGGTTCCATAGTAGTGGTGCCTGGGCTTAGTTGCTCCACTGCATGGGGATCTTCCCTGATCAGGGATGGAACCCATGTCTCCTTCATTGGCAGGCGGATTCTTTACCACTACCTCTCTCTTCCGTCTCTCAAAATCCTTAATTTAATTACATCTTTGACCATCTAACATATTATCCATTCTTTTGGTGTAGAAGGTAATATTCCCAGGTTCCAGAGACACAACATGGATGTCTTTTGGGAGGTTTATGGGTTGAACAGTATCCCCTTCAAACATCATGGCCACCTGCAACTGCAGAATATAGCCGTATTTGAAGTAGGGTTTTGGCAGATGTAAGTAGTAATGATGATGTCATACTGGGCCCTAATCCAGTGATTGGTGTCCTTATAAGAAGAGGAAAAAGACACAGAAGCATACATGGAGGGGAGAATAGAACACCTTGTGCTGATGGAGGCAGAGATTGAAGTACTGTGTCTACAGGTCAAAGAACACCAAAGATTGCCAGAGCCACCAGAAATTAAGAGATCATTTTATAGATTTCTCTTTCGAATTGGAGGCAACAGACTAACAGAGAGATGGCTTTTGAGAAATCATGCCTGTAGCACAAAGTTCATGCACCATTTCCCCTTTTCCTTTTGTTGGAGCCAATCAGGCAGAAATTAAAGATTCTCTCTGATTGGGTGACATTTCCAGCCTCTTGGCCTTGCTACAATTTGTGTATTCTTAGTGGCTCTTGAGAAGTTCTATTTGTCAGCTTTCTCCCATCCTTTTTCCCACATTCCCATAAATCCAAACACTACAGAGCAGAGACTTGGGTTGAAGAAGGTGGCAACACGCTGGTTATTCTGCTTCTCCACCCAGACCCACCTTCCACCCTTGTCCTCTGCTCTGTGTCCCCAGAGCCTGAACACATGACTGAATTATCAGAATTAATATTGGTTTTCCTTCTTTCTCCCATCTTTCTGGCTCTCATGAAAGGAGCCATGGGTAGAAGAGGATTCCCAAACATTGAAAATAGGCCTGTATCTTATCCACTGGCTTAAACAACGGCATTGTTTTTGCATGTGAATACATGTGTTTGGTTTACTTTCAGCAGGAATTGTTTTGACATCTTCTCTTGTCCAACCTCAAGTCAATATTTTCAAACTATACCTAACCTTGGCCTGTTTTCCGTCTGGTTGACAATGTGTCCTATTCAACCTGGTGCAAAAGTTTACGAAAGAATGCCATTCTCATACATTCCTAGGAGCCACATGGAGATGGGTGTCTGTTGCTCTGTTCACTGTGGAGGTTCAAGCATGTGTGTCTGAAACACCAGCCTGCTGGACATAAGTTACATCCTAAACCCTGTGTCTCCATAAATAACCCCTGGCAGTTTCATTATAGCCTGGGGTACCCCAGCTAACAATGGCAGCTAACTTAACACCAATCAATCTTTCTAATGCATTTCATGGTTTGGTTTCATTAAGAGCCGAGGCCATCATTCGCCCATGCCTGCTTGGCCACCATGTTGATTTGTGTCACCTTATTGTGTGAACGAATATGCATCCCCAAAGACCCGAGATTTCCTCAGAAAGACAGTGACGCTGAGTGCTCCCTATTTATGGCTTAGCATAAGAACGTATATTGCCTTTCATTACATGGCCATTAGAGAGTAAAATCTGGGGAGAGATTTCCATTGGATTGTAGTGAGCATAATTATAAATTTGGAGATGATGTGAAATATGCCCTTGCTGAAATATTCACTGAGTTATCAAATAGGGTTTTCTTCTGGTGACACCAATTAATCATGGCTCGCGTGAGCCCATGATACTCCCCCCTCCTCCTTATTCCTGTTTTCCAGGCTTTGTTTAGCCCTTATCTCTGCCCCTGTGTCTAGCCAAGAATTGGCCAGTTTGAATGAAAAAGAGACCATTGATAGGTCTCTGGTCAAACCTCAGCAAAAGGAGTGTTTCTCTGTCATTTTTGTATAGGATTCTGAGGTGAAAATCTAGGTCTTGAGGGAGAGAGGAAGTAAAGGGAATGAAAAAAAATGCCTCTGTAGCATGGATTCCAGGAACCACTTTATCCGGCTCAGCACAAATACCTGCAGCATGGGCACCTCAGCCTGCCCCCCACAACCTCCCACGGCACTCCCTTAGTGAAACTGGGGGTGAGGAAAAAATTGGTACTTAAGTTAAAGCTTCAACCAAGCAGTTTTTGATTACATAGCTAGAATTTGCTCACCAGATCCTCATGGTTCATACTAACCTTGGCAGGGTCTCAATGGCCATTTTTCACACTTGACTTATTCTTGAATAATTTCTGAAACATATTAAGCATAGAAAGCTTTCCCTCTAAACTCACTCATGCGTACTTTTCTTTGCCTCTCTGCATTATCCCTAAGCCTCTTTGGGATTTTTATCATAAAGGCCACAGGAGAGACCATTCATCTTTTTTGCTTACATTTGTGTGTCCACTGTGGCCATCAATAGGTGGACTGAAATGGGCTTACTAAGGCATGCAACTGAGGGGTGGATAGAACCTAATCTTCCCAGCCTTGTCCTTTCCACCCACCTGCTCCCTTAGCTGTGTCAGCAATTAACGTCCCCTTCCCCACACCTCCGTCCCTTCCATATCCCTAGTGGCTTCACACAGCCAGCTCTCCTCTGTAATCCCTTGCTTCTCTGTCCGTCACACAAACACAAACCTTGATCAGTCTCAGCACTCTCTATGACAGAAACAAAACAAAACAAAATATAAACAATTATAGCAACAAACCCTTCCGGTCCCTTTGCTTTCTAAATCAATGATTTGTGACTGAGTGTGTGTGTGTGTTGGGGGGTGGGGGGCGGGTTGGGTATCTTAGGATGATGTTGAAAAAATAAAATCAGAATCTGTAGTAAGGTAGTATACCTTGAAGGCCATATTCAGCTTTGTGATTTTACATTTAGAAGATACAGCCTCCCTAGCAAAAATCTGGTTTTATTATCTATATTACACAATGTAAACAAAATTTGATAAGACCTGGAGAAGACTCCAGGAAAATATCTTCTTTTTTCATTTTATGAAACAAATTACACAATGTAAATATGACTTGGAAAAACTGGACAAGAAAGAAAAGTAGCTATCTGCCATTACCTGAGGGAAGGTTCACGCTGCCTTGATGAAGGGATAAACACTTCGAGGGAGTGTATAAGGATCGTGTTTATCCATTTGTTTCCCTCGTTGGGTTTCTTTGGTTAATGAGTTATCCCTCACCATATCCTGTTTGCAGTGAAATCCTGGTAACTTCGACTAACAAAGCAGTTTGATGGTAAGTGCTGAAAAACCAGAAATGGTGGCGACTTGAGCACTGGACAAACTTTCTGATTCATTTCTTCAGGGGTGGAGAGGTTTTCTATCCCACGCTCAAAAATGTCCAAAGCGTCAATGCATGTCTTCCTTTCCTTGGTTTAAGATTTTTGCCCCTGCTTGAAATGAAAGTATCAGTAGGAGATATCACTCTTTTAGCCAAGTTTTAGTCACTATCAGCTCAGAGTGACTGGGTTCCATCCTAAGAACAAAAGGATGTCAGCAAAGCATGGAGAGGGTGTTAGTACGTGAGCAGTTAAAAGAGGGAAGGGAGGTGTCCAGATTGATTTTTTTGTGTGTGCCAGTACTTCTCTGCTCCTTATATCCTTACTCTTTTCCATGTAACATAGTAGTTCTTCCCTTAAAATGATAGGGTCAGGGGGTCTGCAAGGAGATCAAACCAGTAAATCCTAAAGGAAATCAACCTGAATGTTGATGGGAAGGACTGATGTTGAGGCTCAAACTTCAATACTTTGGCCACCTGATGCGAAGAGCTGACTCATTGGAAAAGATCCTGATGTTGGAAAAGATTGAAGGCAGGAGAAGAGGGCAGCAGAGGATAAGATGATCAGATAGCATCACCAACTCAATGGATATGAATCTGAGCAAACTCTGGGACATAGTGAAGGACAAGGATTTTGGCGTGCTGTAGTTCATGGGGTTGCAGAGTTGCACACACCTGAGTGAATGAACAACAATAGAAGAAAAGTTTCATGACACTGAATTGGGCTACAATTTCTTAGATATGACACTAAAAGTTCAAGCAACAAAGGAAAAAACAGATAAATTAACTTCATCAAGATTAAAAACTTTTGTTGTATCAAAGAATGATATGATAAGATCAGGCACATTCAGGGTGATAGGACCTTAGACACAAAGAATAGTTTGGACAGAGTGAAAGGCAACCTATAGAGTGGGAGGAAATATTTTCAAATTAGATATCTGGTAAGAGATTAACTGGAGAAGAAAATGTCAACCCACTCCAGTATTCTTGCCTGCAAATTCGATGGAGAGAGGAGCCTGGCGGGCTACAGTCCATGGGGGTCACAAGAGTTGGACACGACTTGGAGACTAAACAACAACAGATGAGATTATTATACAGAATATTTAAACAACTCCTACAACCCAAAACAACAACAAAGCAAACATCCCTATTAAAAAATGAACACAGGAGTTGAACTGACATTTTTTTTTTCCAAAGAAGACGTACAAATAGCCAGAAAGATGCTCAGAATCACTAATCATTAGGGAAATGCAAATCAAATCCACAATTAGCTACCACTTAATACCCATTGGGATCATTATTATAAAAAGAAAAAAACAACATAACAAATGTTAGTGAGGATATGGAGAAATTGGAACTTTTATGATGTGCTGGTAAGAATGTAAACTGTTACAGCCACTTTGAGGAACTGAAAAATGGCAATTCCTCAAAAAAATTAAATTGAACTACCATATGATTCAGCAGTTCTTTTACCTGTGTCCACCAAAATTGAAAACATGGATTCAGATACTTGTACACTAACATCTGTAGCATTCGGTTCACAATTGACAGAAGGCAGAAGCAACCAAAGTGTTAGTTGATGGATAAATGGATAAACACAATGTGGTATAAACATAGAATGGAATATTACTCAACTTTATGAATGAAAGAAAATCTGATACGTGCCAAACATGGATGAACCTTGAAGACATGGTGAGATAAGCCAGTCACAGTACTGTGAACTTAAAAAGGTAAAGTTTTATGTGATGTATAAGAAAGAAAGAAAAAAAGTGAAATTTCTCAGTCATGTCCGACTCTTTATGACCCCATGGACTGAAGCCTGCCAGACTCTTCTGTCCATGGAATTCTCTAGGCAAGAATTCTGGAGTGGGTAGCCATTTCCTTCTCCAGGGCATCTCCCCAACCCAGGGATCGAACCTGGCTCTCATACGTTGCAGGCAGATTCTTTACCATCTGAGCCACAAGAAAAATATACATAACATGTATATATATACACACACACACACATGTTATATACATATATACATATGTATATAGTATGTATATTATATGTGTATGTTATGTATATTTTGCCACAAAAAGAGATGGAACTAGCCATAGAAGAGGAGGAAGTGATATTCATTGGAAGGACTGATGCTGTAACTGAAGCTCCAATACTTTGACCACCTGATGTGAAGAGCCGACTAATTGGAAAAGACCCTGATGCTGGGAAAGATTGAAAGCAGGAGGAGAAGGGAACGACAGAAGATGAGATGGTTGGATGGCATCACTGATTCAATGGGCATGAGTTTGAGTATGCTCTGGGAGATAGTGGCAGACAGGGAGACAAAGAGTTGGACACAACTGAACAACAACAACAAGCCATAGATGAGGAGGAAGTGATAGTGCACAGGGCTGACCCTAGATTTTGTGAGGCCTCCTGTGCTTCTACTTGCTGTTTTGAGCCATAGCCAAAACATAGCCATTGGGATGCCCTTTCAGGCTGAGCCCTAGAATGACTAAGCATGCATGGAACAGAATTGAATCCAAGCTTCAGCTAGGAGCTAGGTTATCTGTATCCACAGTTTAAGGTGGAACCATCTAGATGAACCCTGCCTGGTTTAGCAAACTCTTGATGACCTGCAATTGGTTAAATGAATTTAATAATTATTATTGAAGCCTCTAATTTTGGAATAGTTGTTACACAGCCATGTTGGGAAGCAAGAATTAAGGTGGAGAAGAGAAAGTCTAGTAAAGTACTCCATGAAAGACCAATATTTTTGGCCTCATAATTGTCCCAGTGGCCAGCCATTCTTCCTCTAGTGAAGGTATGTTTAATCAGGGTTATCGCTGAGGATCACCAAAATTTCCCTTGCTGCTTCATCCATCATAGACTAAAAATAGACTCAATGTACCCCAATGTTCATCGCAGCACTGTTTACAATAGCCAGGACATGGAAGCAACCTAGATGTCCATCGGCAGACGAATGGATAAGGAAGCTGTGGTACATATACACAATGGAATATTACTCAGCCATTAAAAAAATACATTTGAATCAGTTCTATTGAGATGGATGAAACTGGAGCCCATTATACGGAGTGAAGTGAGCCAGAAAGAAAAGCACCAATACAGTATACTAATGCATGTATATGGAATTTGAAAGATGGTAATGGTAACCCTATATGTGAGACAGAATAAGAGACACAGATGCATAGAACAGTCCTGTGGACTCTGAGGGAGAAGGTGAGGGTTGGACATTCTGGGACAATAACATTGAAACATGTATATTGTCATATGTGAAGCGGAACACCATTCCATATTCTCTGCATGGGACGGATGCTCAGGGATGGAGCGCTGGGATGACACAGAGGGATGGGAAGGGGAGGGAGGTGGGAGGAGGGTTCGGGAGGGGGAGCACATGTGAACCCATGGCTGATTCATGTCAATGTATGGCAAAAACTACTACAATATTGTAAAGGAATTAGCCCCCAACTAAAATAAATAAATTTATTAAAAAAATAAATAAATAAAAATAAAAATAGACTCAAGTGTGTTAGTTCTGTTCGATGCCTATGTATCAGCCACTAGCTTTGTCAAAACACTATTTACGTTGTTTCACGTGGCTCTTTATTGCTCTTAGGATAAATTCCTAGTTTCCTGATATAAATTTTACATCTTACTTGCCTGGTAACTTCCTCTCCAGCTTCACCTCTTACTCAATCCCTCTCATTTTTATTCCTCCTGTAATCTCTTAGTCTCTCTGTTTCTCTCTCCTTCCCTGATTTTTTCTCTCATTCTTTCTTTGGGCTTTCAGATTTGGTACCCCTCTAACTGGAACATCCATCCACTCTGATATTTTATCAAACTAGTTCCTAATCATCCTTCCATTAGGTCTTAATTTAAGTGGTACTTTCTTCAAAGGGTCTCCCATGAACCCTCAGACCAGACAAGATGGTGCATACTGTGTGCACTGCCGTTGTACCCCTGTAGCATCCTAACTTTACAAATAATATGCTTGTGCTCAGTGTGTCTGTCTTGTTCACCCCATCTTCTCAATTTATCTGGTACCAAAATGTAGTGGAAATATAATATACTTTAGTTTAAAATACTATAATCAGATGAATTAATGAATCAAAGTTGTGGCTCTGAGATCACTGTGTTCTCTTGTCAAGATTCACTAATGGATTCTATTGGTCAAAATTGTTCACTCCAGTTTATAGAAATTTAAATTGAATAAAAACTTAAAGATCATATAATTCAATTCCAAATAAGCCAACTGAAATTTCTTCAAAGATAATTTCCTGAGAGGTATTTCTGTGGTATTTCTAAACTGGCTGGTTCAAAGAGAATTATAAAATAAGTGTTTTGCCCCTAACCTCTGGATTTTAAATAAAGCATTTATTCTTGAACCTGCCTTTTAACTGAGTAATGCAAGTCAGGGGCTCATAGAAAAGGAAATTTATGGGCTTATGAATCTTCATTTGCAGTTCTTGAGAGTATAATGATGACTTCTGATTTAGACATTCCCCAGAGATGCGGCTGAGCTGCTGCTAAAAAACCTCAGCTATTTACTAGGATATCAATCCTTCTCATCAAGACATTAATTCCTAGGAATGTTTTAGTCTCTCAATTGGTGACTTCCATCACTCATTCCATGACTAGCAATTAATATTCATTAAGGGCCCATAGGACACCTGATTCTCCCATGTACTGGGCATGTATCTACTGGGAGTAAGAGACTTTGATTAAGGCACCAAATCTTCCTAAGTCATCTTATTGAACAGGTTTTTTTTTTTTTTTTCAATTTAAGCCAAATATTTTACACTGTGACCTGATACACACACATACACATTTCCACTCGAAGGGTCTAATTGATTCATCATTGTGTTATGTTATTATTCATTAAGTAACATATTATTTAATTACATTATATATACATATAAATGAAATATATTAAATATTACTCATTAAATAAGAATATAATAATTTATTGGAAAGTAATTTATAAATTCTGAAGAATAATATACATATTTCGTGAAAGTTCTCCTAAGAGCCTAAACTCGTTAATCAAATTAAGAAATATGAGGAAAAGTGGGCCTTCAGGACAGACAAACTGATCTGATTGTGTCACTCTCTGCTTGAGAATTCTTCAGTAGTAACCTTGGCATTGTAGGTGAGCCCCAAATCATCTTTCTGGGCCTACCCCTCCCCCACCCCTCACCTTATACCTTTGAGTTCTTGCTCATCCTCTCCCCTCAATCTAGGCAGCTTTTCCATCTAGTGAACCATTGTACCTTCCTCAAGGCCTAACCTAAAGTCACACTGTTCACAGGCCTTCCCTACCCTTTACTCCCGGTAGAAGGTATTCCTCTCTGTACACGTTCAGAGCATAGCACATGCAGTCTTGGGACAGCCCCTCTCCATAGTGACAGATGTGTCTCATTCATCTTGCCGTTTCCCAGCCCCTCTCAAAGAACAACTACTCACAATGCTAGTTTCCTCCCATCTTGCAGTATTGTAACAAACAAGGGTGTCCTTTTCCTTCCAGAAACAGTCCCTTAAGCCTATCCTTGGTTTCAGAACAATGGGGCAGAGGGATGCTGGCCAGGGTTTGATCTAGGTTGGCCATTTCATATTGCAGTGGCTTCAGGAATTGGGGGCTTTAGGAAATAAACAATTTCAAGAGACAGGGGAGGACCCTGTATCCCACCTGAATGTGGATTCCCATGCAGTGCACATTCAGCAACATCCCCCAGAGAGATCTGGAAAGATCTGCTGTCATCCGGGGGCTTCCCTGGTGGCTCAGCGGTAAAGACTCCTGTCAATACAGGAGCTGCAGGACATGCAGGTTCGATCCCTGGGTCGGGAAAATCCCCTGGAGAAGGAAATGGCAACCCTTGGCATTTCTTGCCTGGGAAATCCCACGGACAAAGGAGACTGGTAGGCTAAAGTCCATAGAGTTACAAAGAGTCGGACATGACTGAGCATGCATGCAGGCATATCATGATCTTCCTAGTGTGGATAGCTCTGTTTCTGCAGGTACCAGACCCTCCCCACCTGGAACACAGTCACTCTTGCAATGATAGTACTATGAGTCCTGCTCAGAATTGAGGAGGAAAGGAAAATCTCGTTTGTGGAGCACATGCTATGTGTTTATGAATATCAGCTCATTATTCATAACATTCGACAGATGAGGTGACCAAAGTGCAGAGGTAAAGGTACTTGATTAGGATCACATACCCAGGGAATGGTGGGAACTCCAATCAATATAACTCAGTCTCATCTTTTTCCACCCCCTTACCTTTGGAGAGATGTCTTTTATAAAATTCCACTCCAGTCACCTGATTAAATCTCCCTGGAGACTTACCCTAGACTTTTATGCTCCAAAGCAAAATGACAAATGGCTAAAGGGGAATAGAAATCATCTTTTAATCATCTTTAAGGCCATAGATGCCTTTCAGAGGGCAGTCTAAATTCTGGCTGAATACCATCAATAACAATAACAATAAAACAGAAAAAACAGGAACCATGTGGAAAAGGCTGGTGAGGGCTTTAACACAGTCAAACGTTTATATTCAGTGAGGGAAATTAATATTTCACATTCACGTTCTTTATTATCTTAGACATCTGAAGGTCATGGGGAGAGTTTTTCAGGTTACCAGCTTGACAGTCTTTATCTGGAGATGAGACACTGGGGACTTCCAAGGTGAGATAGAAGATATCCTCCAGGTAGCCAGATAAGATGACTAGAAAGGGATGGTACATAATAATTAGCAAGCTCATTACCACCTGCCATTTCAGAACTGCCTATCAACCCAGATTCATTTGATGTTCAGTTGCTTTTTGTGAAATGAAAGAGAAGGGTTTTGATATTTTTCTGAAAGTCCACCTAACATTGTGACATCAGTGTGTGTGTGTGTGTGTGTGTGTGTGTGTGTGTGTGTGTGTGTGTAAATTCCTGATCAGTTGAGAGCTGCTCCGATGGGGGCTGTCTTATTTTTAATTATACTTCGAGTGGAGATTAATCAGTTAAACAGGATTTCCTGGGGCCCTTCTGGAATGTGGAACATTGAAGAAGACAGTGAAGCCAGTTAGGAAGCTCAGCATGGGCCTTTTAAATATTTTATAAGGAAAAAGGAAATATTCTTTAATAGCAACACCTCTATAAGTATTGAATGGGTGAGATACACACATATGTGTTCATATGACTTTGCTTATGGTTGGATTGTCAGCTGCGTAATCAGAGTTGGATGAGATACAGCCATTCATGGAATATTTGTTGAGAGCCAGGAAAACTTGGGAAGATGACTAGAAGATGAACATTAAAGATGAGCAGGGGTGCAGGGGGAGGGGTGGCAGCTCATAAGTCTGCTTGCCTGTTTATCCAGAGACAGAAGGTTAAAATTTGGTTGCCTTTTGGACCCTCCATGTTGGAAAGTTTGGAAGACTAAATACACTGACTTCAGCCCCTGACATAGTAGAGGCTGGCATTTATTCTATTAATAGCTATGCTTTGGTCTTTGCATAGATGAAGAAATCACAATGCCCTGCATGTCCTATGTTTCCATCTTGTTTCCTTCCACCCAGATAAGTACTCTGGGTTACAATCAATAGTGGAGGGTTCATTTATTCTCTTGATCATTCACTTACTTACGTGTTCATTCTATTTTTCAGCACATATTTTACTCAATAAACTTATTTTGGACAACTTATTCTGTGCCAGGCATAGCATTAGCTCCTGAGGACACAAAAATGAAAAATACACAGTCTTGTCCCTCAGGGAACACAGAGGCTCTGCAGATAGTATATGAATTTCAATCTATCTGGGGAAAATCTCCGTAAGCAACTGTTCTTCTGGTGTCTTCTGTAATAAAGGCATATAAAATATGCTTCAAATGCATACTTTCTATGATCACAGGCCTTTGCTGATGCTGTTCCCTGCCTGGAACGTCTTCATCATCCTACTTGTATGCCAGAATCCTCATCCGGCCCTGTTCCCTCCACAAAGCCTTCTGACCACTTGGGTAAGTCTATTTCCATCTCCATTCACTGAAACTATTTCTGATCAGTCTTGGATGTGAACTGCCTTGCATGTGACTTAATTGCTTTAGAGGATTGTACTCCGGACAGCAGAAATCACACCTAATGTTATATTTCTATGCCTTATAGCACAAAGAGGTTGTAACACATTCTGATGCTTTTAAGCGGTTAAAATTCTTTGACCTGCCTCATTTCAAGAGGTGATGCCTAATACCCTTACCCTTGCATATGGGCTGTACTTTGCCACTTGCTTCTATTAAACAGAATAAAGCTGAAGTGATGGTATGCAATATCAGAGACTATGTACTAAAGACACTGTGGCTTATTGCTTGTTGTCTTTTGAGTCTCTCCCTCAGGAAAAAAGCAGTGACTGTGTCATGAGGACACTCAAGCAAGCTACAGAAAGGCCAAAACAGAAACTGTGGACTCCTACCAACCATCAGATTAATTTTCCACTGATGTGAGGGGGCCACATTGGAAGCAATTCTTCCAGTTCCACTTGAGCTTTCAGATGATGGCGCCTGAACTGATATTTTTGACTATAGTCTCATAAACAATTCTAAGCTAGACCACTCAGTTAAGTCATTCCTGGATTTCTGACACTCAGAAACTGTTGAGATAATAAGTGTTTGTTATTGTAAACTATTCTCTGAAACTCGGCATTCAGTTGGGTATATCTTTCCCTTTCTCTTTTGCCTTACATTTCTCTGCTTTTCTCAGCTATTTGTAAAACCTTCTCAGACAACCACTTTACCTTCTTGCACTTCTTTTGCTTTGGGATGGTTTTAGTCAACAATTTTAAGCTATAAAATACTGACGTAATTTGCTATATAGCAATAGATTACCAATATCCAATACTCATGTATTGTTGTTGTTGTTCAGTCACTAAGTTGTGTCCAACTCTTTGTGACCCCTGAACTGTCACCAGGCCTCTCTGTCCCTCATCATGCCCCAGAGTTCACCCAAGTTCATGTCCATTGAATCGGTGATGCCATCCAACCACCTCATCCTCTGCTGCCCTCTTCTCCTTTTGCCTTCAATCTTTCCCAGCATCAGGGTCTTTTCCAATGAGTTGGCTCTTCACATCAGGTGGGCAAAAATTAGAGCACCAGCTTTAGCATCAGTCTTTCCAATGAATATTCAGGATTGATTTCCTTTAGGATTGGCTGGTTTGATCTCTTTGCAGTCTGAGGGACTTTCAAGAGTCTTCTCCAGCACAATTTTACTTGTATCAATGTGGCACTCAACACAGAAGTTGAATATGTCTTCCTTCTCTTTGAAGAAATTTTATGACATATTTCTGGTATATAATTGAAGGCTTTCATTAATCCCATTCTCCTTCTTACCTCCCCAGAGGCAATCATATCTTTCTAGAGCTTACTTTCTTGTGAGTGCAGCATTATTATGTTTATTTAAATTTATTAATGTCTATGTTGACAGATGTAGTACTAGAACATTCATTCTAACTGGTGTCCAGTATTCATTCTATGACTATGCCATAATTATTTATTTGTTCTCCTGTGAAGGCATTTAGATGATTTTCAGTTTTTCACTCTTATTAATACCACTGTGTTGCCATTCTTGTAGATGAATCCTTAATTCCACATATAAGATTTCCCCAGGGAACATATTCATCTTTAATTTTCTAGTTATTATCAAAATAGCTCCCAATATGGTTGTGCTAATTTATGCTTCCATCTGATGTACATGGTAAGTCCTATTTTTCCTCATCCTTACCTTTTATATTACAAGGCTTCTTTTTTCCCCCTTTTTCTTCCTTACTTCCTTTGAATCTAAGTTATAGCTCTTATTTAATCATTCATTTTGTGTTTCTTAGCCAGTTACTTTTCTTTATCTGTGACATTTATTTATACATATTACCCATTTTTTGCCTTTGGTCACATGCATCTTTTGGATTGATTGATGAGAATTATTTACATATTTTATATACTAATGATTTTTTAAATAAATGTATAGCTTGTCTGAGACTTGGTTTATTAAAACTGTGGTATATTCTATATGTGGAAATTAAGAATTTTATGATGTAGGCAATTGTAAAATCTTTTGTAGTTTACGCATTTTGTGTCCTATTTATTCCATGGCATGAAAAGAAATGATGGTGTGCAGTATCAGAGGCTAGGTCATAATTATAAATTTTTGTATACATACATTTACAATTGTCACACATTTTTGTATACATAAATTTTATTTCTTCATATTTAGGTGTTAACATGTAACGTTGACATAATTGACAGATAACATTGTGGAAGTTTAGGTACACAGTTTGTTAATTAATTAATTTTGGCTGCACTGGGTCTTTGTTGCTTTGTGTAGGCTTTCTCCAGTTGTGGTGAGTGGGGGCTATTCTTTGTTGCGGTGCACAGGCTTCTCATTGTGGTGGCTTCTCTTGTTGCAGAACACAAGCTTTAGGCATGAAGGCATCAGTAGTTGAAGCACATGGGCTCAGTAGTTGCAGCTCGTGGGCTCTAGAGCACAGGCTTAGTACTTGTGGTACAGGGGCTTAGTTGCTCTGCAGCATGTGGAGTCTTCCCAAAGCAGGGATCGAACCTGTGTCTCCTGCACTGGCAGGTCGATTCTTATCCACTGCACCACCACGGAAGTCATGCTCATTGCTTTTTGTCTCCTTAGGTCTTAGTGCAACGTTCACTTTTTATAGGAAATCTCTCATGACATGCTTATGTTTGGAGTATCCATGAAACCTGTACTTCTCCTATCAAGGCACTTACTCTGTTTTAAGCTGGTACTTTAAAGATTATCTACCAACACACTGGACTTGAAAATTCTGTGTGGAAAGTTGCCACACAAATCTGACTCACACTTATTTTCCAAGAACCTAACCCAACATTCAGTGCTCAGTCAATAGGCTAGCAATGAATATACTTTCAATCAGTGAATGCCTATCTTTTCCCTTATAAGCACAAAATGTCTTTGCTTCCATTAGATCGGTAACTATTCAAAACTTTGTATGGAGAACAAGGTGGGCTTTGCTTGGTATAGTAAATGTGTTTCTCAAGGAGTAAATTGAATTATGTTTAAATGTTCTAAAAGAGATTGCTATTTAAAGGATCCATTTAGTAGATCTTTTCATGAAGTGAAGAATGTTATTATAAAAGTAAGCATTGCTTATCCTTTTGCATCTCCAGGCTTTTAGAGTCTGCAGAACCTTGGGGTGGGGTGAGTGTGCCTGCTTGTGGTTGTGGGGGTGTGGGGGTAGCAGTTCTTGCTAGACTTGGGATAAGCTTAAGCACAGCTTTTATCATTAGCCTAAGTGGTGTATTTTAATGAAACCAGACAGAATTTTCATCTCCTGTAACAAAGAACCTGCAGGCCAGTGCAGGAGGCATAAGAGACGACACAGATTCAGTCCCTGGATCAGGAATATCCCCTGGAAGAGGGCACGGCAACCCACTTCAGTATTCTTGCCTGGAGAATCCCATGGACAGAGGAGCTTGATGGGTTACAGTCCATAGGGTCACAAAAAGTCAGACATGACTGAAGTGGTTTAGCATGCAATAGAGACATACTATTAATATTTTGATCTTTTCATTTACTGATGAGAAAACTGAGACCACTTATTCTTGTCTTGGAGGAAATCTAGTATTTATGGGTAGTCCCTAAAATGACCACATCCCAGAATGTCAGGACTGAGATCAACCTGTTCAACCCCCTCATGATACAAATGGGGAAACTGAAGCCCAGGTGGTAAGGAACCTTGTCAAGTCCAGATTATTATTTATTGATTATCTGGACTGCAACATAGATCTTAGATCTCTTAGCCCAATGTTTTCTCTAAGAGTTGATTTTCTGTTCAGAAGTCAACAGTCCTAGGATTCAGACCCAAGTGCATATCCTGGTTGAGAATCCACAATTTGGAATCAGAAAGACCTGAATTTCAGCCCAAACTCCCCTACTGAACATCTCAGTGACTTTAGGTAATTTACACTCTTCTTTTAGTGAGAGCCTCAATTTACTTGTTTGCAAAATAGAGACAGTTATAATGTTACCCACAAGGGCTTCCCCTGTGGCTCAGATGGTAAGGAATCCACCTGCAGTGCAGGAGATCTGGGTTTGATTCCTGGGTTGGGAAGATCCCCTGGAGAAGGGAATGGCAACCCACTCCAGTATTTGTGCCCGGAGAATTCCATGGACAGAGGAGCCTGGTGGGCAACAGTCCATGGGGTTGCAAAGAGTCAGACATAACTGAGCGACTAACATACACACACATATAGTGTTACCCTTTAGAGTAGTTATGCCTCTTGTGAGGCAATGCACTTGAGAAGATTGCATGAGGGCCCAGTGTATAGAGGGAGCTCAGAAGCAAAGATAATGGTAACAGTGTTACAGCCACGCGCTCCAGGAAACAAGCTCACTCAGAAGGACGATGCAGATAGTGAAGTGCAGTTTATTACACCGGCGGGCCCAAGGCAGAGTCTCCTCTTAGCCAAGGACCCCGAGCAGCATTTGTGAAAATTTTTTATACCCCATGTGTACGTGTCTGAACCCACCACCCCAATTTCCTTGTGATTTACATAAGCAAAGGAAAGGTAAATACAATCACAATAACCTCATATTTAAACAATCAATTATCAATAAGCCCGAGGTAACAGAAAAAAATCTATGACCTGTCCGGAGGTAGGGGGATTAGTGTGTGTTTTCCCTTAGGTGATGAGTAACCTGAATACAATCTTCAAGATTCCCCTGTCCGGAGGGGGTCTTGTCCTTCTATTGTCGTTTCCACAGGCACTAAGCACAGAGTTCAGAGTCCATTAGAGAGGTGGCCGAACATGATCAGCACGAACAGGCCTAAGATGGAGTCCAGGCCCCATGAATTCCTTCTTCAACAGTGATGATGATGATGATTTTAATGATGTTGGATCTCTTGTTACTTCTCACCCTTAGATAAAAGGACACAAGTCCATTTTCTGTAATCTTAAATTTGGCCATAACTAAATATGGCCAAAATAACTAAAAAATGAACCCTGAATTAAAACAATTGGCTAGAAAGAGATGGTTCTTACTCTAGAATAGAAAGATATTGACTGCATTTAAACTTGTTAAAAGTTAATGTGCTGCTAACAGCCTCCAATCTAACAGAGCTGCTGTCTAGCTCCTCCTGCATCAGAAAAAGTACTGAAGAGAGACCTACATGTTTTTTTTTTTTCTCTTTACCAGTTCTGTTTTCACCTCTGCCTTAAAAATAAACAAATATCCAGCCCTCAAATTAGTAAGTGGTTCAGACAGTAAAGAATCTACCTGCAATGCAGGAGACCTGGGTTTGATCCCTGGGTTGGGAAGTTCCCCTGGAGAAGGAAATGGCAACTCACTCCAGTATTCTTGCCTGGAGAATTCCATGGACAGAGGAGCCTGGCAGGATACAGTCCATGGGGTTGCAGAGTCGGACAGTGCTGAGTGACTAACACTACTACTACTACTACTACTACAAATTAATAAAGCAAAGCCTTACTTTAAATCCAACTCCCAGCAAAGGTCAGAGAAACATCTCTAGGTTCCAGAGTTAAGGTTGTTCATATTCTGACTGTCTTCTCTTTCTCTGTCTGTCAGCTTTGAATGCTAGGAAACATAAAAGAGCAGAGTGAGTTTTGCAGCTTCCAGGCAAGCTGATGCCTAAAGCTTTCTGGTTCCCAAGAGAACATATTCTAAAGATCACTGCATTTTTCTTACACAAAATCCCTATTTGTGCCTCTCTACATTTTAAAAGAAGATTTACTCTCTTGGCTGTTTCTCTATAAACTATCAGCTCACAGCACAGAAGGGGAGGACACTACCTTGTATCATGAGATAAGATTTGACCATGACTACGGTCATTTGGAAGAGTGTCACAAAGTATTGGAATGGTCAGTGATGGCACTTAGGCTATGGTAATGAATTTCTTCCTCGAATCTGGAAAAGGTTCCGAAGCATTAAATGACTTATGTTCTCTCTGCCATTCAGTGTGACCTCAGATGAGGCGGACATCATTCAGGGTAAATACCCAGCAGTCACATTGTCATTGATTACCTGGCTGAATTGAGTGGTACTTACTCCTCCAGCTTTGGCATCACCCTTGTTTGGATCTTGGCATCTTCTTTTATTCTTTCCTGTTGTCCTTGACTGTCTATAGTGATGCTGCTACTTGGATGGAGAACTGGTCCCGTTGCTGTGTTTTAGATGCTGATACTGATATAGCTCGGTGGTTGTTTGATTCCTTAGTTCTTCAACATGGTGAATGAAACTGTTCAGTGTCCAAGCTGTCCCATACTTCTCACCATTCACCAAGCGTGTTGTTTTAACTCATCCATCAGCTTACTATCCCTTCTGCTTTAAGGATGCCAGGACAGTCCTCTTTCAGGGGCGCCACTAAACAGACAAAGGATACATCTCAGTCTAAGGGAAACAAACCATGCGGTGGGCAACAACAAACTGGATTTCTTTTTGAAGTTTGCAGAATGAAACAGACTGTTTGTTTGTTTTCCCTAGAGAGTTTTGAGAAGAGAAAGGTCATATGGAGTAAGAGGTCTAGGGTTGGGTGTAGGTGGCCATTTTAAACCATGTACAACTGATGAGTAAATGGAACAATATTTTGAACAAAACGAGAACAGAGAAGACACATGTAGAAAGGCAGAGATGACATAAAAGAGAAGTGAGTGGAGACCGCCACTTGGGTATTAGAGACAGTGAAAATGGCCAGAGTTCCCATGTGTCTAGAGCCCCCTGGGGACCTGGGGGTCAGACTCTACACTTGCAGGCTCTCTTTTTCCTCCCCTACTCTCCCCTTCCCTGATCTCCCCTCTCTTTCACTTCTATCCTTTCTTTTTCTTCTCTTTCCCCCTTTCCCTTCCTTCCTTTTATTTATATTTTTTCTTTGGCTTGGGTAGATTAAGTAGGTTTATTTTCCTTACAATTACAGTCGTCTTTCCAAGCACACATGACATATGCTTCCATGTTCTTTCTCTTTGCATATGGCAGTTCTCTTTGATGTTTCTGCCTGTCCGCCTGTATTACCTGAGAAACCCATATGCACCCAGTCATTTTGGTCATTTAGTCAAAAATAGTCCCCAGTCATTTCTTGCATATTCTCTAGAGAAGGAATCTGACTGATGGGCTGTGAATTAGTTCCCACTGCTCAGATTTCACCCCTAGTGGTGTGTCCTCTCCTCTCTTCGTAAGCTCTTCTTATCTCATCCCTCTCAGTATAATCACGCCTAACACTGGGATTAGCAGAGCTCAGGGGCTTGCCACATGCAGTGAATGATTGCTAGGACCTGAGGGGGAATAAAAAAAATGTACTTCCAAGTTACCATTTTCTTTCAGTTTAAAATTTCATTTAGGGAAAAGTCTTTGCATATATTGATTAGAAATCAATACAGTGAAGAGAAGCATATGATAGATGATATTCGTACAAAGAGAACATTGCCATCCTTACAATGATAAAACTTAAGCAAATACTGGCAAGAAAATCAAGTTTCACGGTTATTTGTATTGACCACATTGGTGAAACCATATACAGCAGAAGCAGCTACCTCCTGGATCGTTTTTCTTGGATCTCACCACAGCTATGTGGTGACAGCACCTAAGCTGGCTGATGGGGCTGGGGAATGTATGGTCCACTGTGCTGTGTATGCTCAGTCGCTTCAGTCATGTCTGACTCTTGGCAACCCCACGGACTGTAGCCCACCAGGCTCCTCTGTCCATGAAATTCTCCAGGCAAAAATACTGGAGTGGGTTGCCATGCCCTCCTCCAGGAGATCTTCCCAACCCAGGGACTGAATCCACGTCTCCTGCGTTTCCTGCATTGCAGGTGGATTCTTCACTGCTGAGCCACTAGGGAAGCTAGGTCAATCTAAATTTTCCTCTGAGAGTATTTTGACTTCCCAAGAGAGGAAAGCAGTCATTCTTTTTGGGTCAAGTTACAAGAGGTGAGGTCTGAGAGTATCCAGCCACCATATTTCATCTATATTTTACCTCTGCCAAAAAGATAGAGCCAGTATGAGAGACTAAACATGATTCTATTCCAGGAGAGAGAAGCAGAAATGAGAAATGAATGGTGGCTTGCGTTCTAATTATTCCTGAGACCTGCTGCAGCTCAGCCCTTCATGCATTTAAGTGAAGTTTGCAATCAGTTTCCCTTTGTGTTAAACATAAACCTACCTAAAGTTGGGTTTCTGTCACTGGTCACCAAGTATTCTGATAATATAGATGCTAACTGTACCACTGGTCCCCTAGGACTGGCTATGCCTGATCTCTTTTCCCGGCGTCTTGATTCATTTTTCACCAACTCAAGAATACACTTGAGAACACAAGATAACCACTAGTATTGGTAATACATTGCTTTTTGAAAAGCTCACTATTGATCATGATAAGCCATTATGCTGTGGCAATAATGGTTTAGACCCTGCCACTAACTACATGTGATGACCTGGGCCAAGTCACTTCTCTTACCTGGCCTCTGTTACATCTTTAAGTTGAAGTATGAGAATTAGATGCCATATATCTTCAAGTACAAGTTTTCATGGTATTAAATGAAAGTATGTAGAGACTAACAAAGTTTCAAAATCTAAAGCAAGGATTGCCAATGGTCAGGCACTGTGTTCTCCAGGGCTGGAGCTATGGAGGAAGCACAAAAAGGAATCTGAAATATTTGCTTTTTCAAGCATGCCTTCCTCTCATCCCTCAGCCATTTTGATATACCCAGTGCTGGATCTTGGGAGAGAAGTTTGAAATAAACACAAAAATTACAGGCTAAAAGCACATTTACGGAGCAGGGGCCGAAGTGGAGGAAAAGGCTCTGGAAGCGATAAATCCAGATGAAGCAGCCTTTCTCAGCCCAGATCCATGTTGCTCTGGCCTCTTAGTGTATCGACTTACTTTGGATCTCTCCATCCTAGTTTATCCTTTATATCATTAGCAGGGTGACACTGCTGAAACACAAATCCTACTGCAGCATCGTTTCTGCTTAAAATTCTTCTGAGGTTCCTTTTGCCTTCAGGAAAAGCTCAAACTTCTTTACAGCACATTCAAAGCTACAAGGCCCCCATCACCGTTCTTGTAGCTCACCATGCCTGCCCCCACCCCACCCCAATGCCCTGTGATTGCAGGATGTACTGGACAGCTCCTTGCTTATGAACAGGCTAAGCTGTTCATCACCTCTGTGCCTTTGAACACGAGCAGTTTCCTCTGCTTGAGACTCTCTTCCTCCTTCCCACCCTCCTCCTCCTTCCTGCCTGGCAAATTCCTCTCCATCTTTCTTTGCAGCTAAAATAGCATCTTCCCCGTGGAACAATCCCTCACCCTCTCCTCTCTCAGGCGATCAGTCTCTGCTTCTGTTCTCACACTTCCCCTGGCTTATTGTTTTTATTTATTTGCATCTCTGCCTCCCTGCGAGACTGTCAACAACTTGAGGGCCTTGTTCATAGTAGGTAGTCAAACACTGATTGATACGTAAATGCTTCTGAGATACAGGATCAACCTAATTGTCTTCTTACTTATCTAAAAAGCAGGAGGCTAAAATGTAACAAGCATATGGGTTCCCTAAGGAAATCTCGTGAAGAAACATCAGTAAATGTCAAGAATTTGGCTTTGGGGTCATGGACAAAGCCCAGAATATATGTTTTTGGTTTCTAGTTTTTCAGACTCCTGGGCCCAATGACTTCTTAAAGCTGAGCTGTTTGACTGCATTAGTAATGACTGCACATCACCTGGTGAAAATCAAAAGGCTGCAAATAACCTCTGTGTTGGTAGTGTTAGAAGCGCTCTTTCTTACAAGTAGGATTTATGAAGATCTTAAAGGACTGTGGGAGAGGCACACTCATAGAGTGCGTGATATGCAGGTAACATTTTCAGAAGATTATGGCACTTCTATCAATCACTCTGACACCGAGTTTAATGGCTTCCACCCTCTCCTTGCTACCTTCTTGTCTGATACATAGATAAAATACAGGATGGAAAAGAATAATAAGATGTTTCCATGGTTCTGAAAAGAAGAATGTCTCTCTTACCTAAAAATGTCAAGTTGTTTGATAGCACCTTCCTCCTGACAGCCAGGGCCAGGCTGGTTTTCCTCCATTGTGTGCTCACAGTCCTTTGTACCTTTGTTTCCTGGTGGTATATCCAGTTTTCAACGTACGTTGTCAGTGCAAGTGTTTACTTATTGCTCTTCTCTTTCAGTGGATGGTACACTCCATGTGGGCAGGGGTCACATTCTTGATACCCAGCACTGAGTCTGCCACTCAGTCAAGTCTTGCTGAATAAAGCAATGGGTAAAAGATCCTGTTCCCATAGCACGTATATGTTGTGCATCTATGCACATGGGGTGGGAAGTAGGCACTTGGGAGGTGGAGTACATGTAAGTGATCTGAGAAGCCGTATCTGTTAATTCTGGCCCCTTGATGCAAGTCAACAAGCTTCTTCTCCCCAACCCTGCCAGTTTACAAAAGCAAGCTGCAAATGCTCGTTAGCATTTTTGGCAAATATTCCTCAGACTGCCTTTTCTGCATGAAGAGTACCCCACACTTTACTTTCTGTAGTTTATGTTATGAAAATAATGGATTTTGTCAGCAGTTGTCCAGTAAAAATGTATAAGATCATTTGGAATGTACTTTTTAAAAAATATGCAAGTGTCTCTTCCCTGTTTCCTTAACGACATAAAACAGGTTCATGGCAAGGAATGCCCTCTGCTTTACTGATTGAGAATCACTATTCCAAGTGATGGCTAAAGGCAAGCTCCAGATTCCTTGAGGGCAGAGACCATGCTGCCTCTGCTTACTATCTCATCCTTGTTATGGTATTTGGAAGAGTGCCTGACACTTGGCAGATGCATAGTAAATATTTGCTGGATGAATCACTGCATCTCCCTTTTAGAGTCTGTATTTGTACCTGCTTTGAGTGGTTTGGTTTGAATTCTTGGCTCTGTACCTTAATACCCCTCTCTGTCTCCCTAGGACATGACTCTCATCTTGGTTTTTTTCTTGTCAGTTTACACCTCAGTGCTCTTTCCTGTGGTTTGACCCATCTGTTTGTATCATCTTGGCATCTTCCATCATCTCGGGAGAGCACCCCCTGCCTCAGCACCCTGATTTCCTGGAGCAGGTATTTGCTCCTGCCTTTTGGCGATGGTCTAAGTCTGATTATCTCCCTCTTCTCCTCAGGGTGTGAGATCTGGAAATGTTCAAGCTCCTGGAGCTGTGCAATACACACAAGTGATGTTTGCCTACTTAACAAATGCACTTAGTGGCATTTGCAGTCATGTCATTATTTGTTGAAAGGACACTAGATGTGAAGGCTCAGGACTCACATCCTAGTCTAAAACCTTCTCCTTGGACAGTGCAGTAGTCAGTAGTCAGTGAAGTAGTAAAGAAACAGAACCGATAGGATGTGCATATACTGCTGTTGTTCTTCAGTTGCTAACTTGTGTCTGACTCTTTGAGACTCCATGGACTGCAGCATTCCAGGCTTCCCTGTCCTTCACCATCTCCCTGAGATTGCTCAAACCTATGTCAGTGATGCATCCAACCATCTCATCCTCTGTTGCCTTCTTTTCCTCCTACCTTCAATCTTTCCCAGCATCAGGGTCTTTTCCAATGAGTCAGCTCTTCGCATCAGGTGGCCAAAGTATTGGGGCTTCAGCTTTAGCATCAGTCCTTCCAATAAATATTTAGGGTTGATTTCCTTTAGGGTTGATGGGTTTGATCTCCTTGCAGTCTAAGGGACTCCCAAGAGTCTTCTCCAACACGACAGTTCGATTTCTTATAAGGAAATGGCTCATATAGTTATGAAGGATAGGAAGTCCAAAATCTGCAAAGTAGGCCAGCAGGCTGGAAACAAGGGATGAGCTGATACAAATCAAGTCCAAGGTTGTCTGCTGCAGCCTTCCTTCTTGCTTGGGAGAGGTCAGCTTGTTGCTTGATCAGACCTTCAACTGATTGGATGAGGCCCACCTACATTATGGAGGTTAATTTGCTTTCTCAGAGTCCACAGATTTAATGTTAATTTCACCCAAAAGCACCTCACGGAAACATCCAGAATAATGTTTGGCTATGTATCTGGGTACCATAGCTCAGTCAAATTGACGTATAACATTAGCCATCACAGGAAGTCTCCAAGTAATCCTGGGTCTCAGTTCTTTTGTTGAAAAATAAGAAAGTGGAATTATATGTCTTCCAACTAAAATAATGAATTCTATGTTTAGGAACAAGGCTAACCAGACAGAGTTTAGGATTCGGAACAATGAATGTTCAAACAGTTCTGCCTCTTTTGATGTCTGATATCTAACACTACCTGATGCCTGTCAGGGAATCACTAATAATTTGAGGATGGGGCCAGAAGACCTGACTTTGAAAGGAGCCCACTCACACTTTTTGCTAAATGTCAGTGGGTATCATATTCCCATATCAAATGAGAAAAAAAAATCCTAATTTTAATTTTAGACACATGGCAATGATTACATTGCCATTACTATTCTTTGCCTTTTATTTTGCTCATGAATTTCCACATGATTTAATTGGCCTTTTGGGCTTTGAAATCAATTTGGTGTCTGTACCCTGGCATCTTCAAGAAGAGTTTTTTTCTGGTGCAGTTGACTACAAATCACCCCCTTGGGGCCTGCCACCTTTTGGTCAATGCTACCCTATTCAATAGAGAGGACACATTTTTATTTTATTTTTTTTTCCCTTCACACTTTGCATTTTCATCGAAAGTCCAGCTTGTGATAAATTGCCGAAGCTATGTGGCCTCTATTAAAATATGGGCCTTGTACCTCTCCAAGAAAAGAAAAATGACCCATGATAAATAGGGGAGTGTTTGTCCAGAATTCAGAAGAGATTGGAAGCGAAGTTAAGGTGTAAACACCAATGTCCATTGAATATTTGTGCAGCCTTTGTAGTCAATTGATGCCATAGGGCAAGTGTGCAGATTTAGATACTACAGAGAGGACTAGGCTAGGAGCAAGAACTCCTGGCTGGATGTGGTCTTCAGCAAACTATAAAAGCAACCACTAAGCTAAAGAAACAAAAACAACAAGCAAACAAAAAAACTCCCTTGTTGCCAGGTAGAAGAGGGAACACAGTGCTGCTGGATTTTTCAATCAAAGCCTGAAATCTGGTGTTCTATGTAAAGTGTAGTTTTTTAAAGGGCTAGCAGTTCATTCAAACTGACTGTGGGACTCCTGTGAGAACTAACACATCTTGTCTGTAAGCCTGGTCCCAGCCTGCCAGTGGCTGGTTTTTGGCCTCCCTCTGTCTTAAACTTCACAAAATTGAGATAATGTGCTAGACTGTGGTAAAGAGACATTCCAAAGGTGTTTGTTCCTTTTCGATATATAAACAGGATGTTAAACCCAGGAATGTGCCCATCCACCTCTGTGTTGGCAGGCAGGGAAGACAAGATTTATCCTGAAGCTGGTAAAGCAGAAGCTTCAGGATTCCTTCGTCACAGGGCCCCTTCCAAGGCCCTGGGAGAGCCTCGGCAAAGAGGTTATATGATTTTCTGTTTTTGTAGAATTTGAAAGAGTATTTAAAATATTCTAGCCGCAATGCTTTAGGACCATGGTCTATATCCACTCTGGGTTTTCACATTTCCCTCAATGCGC
This sequence comes from Okapia johnstoni, assembly GCA_024291935.2. Taxonomy (NCBI): domain Eukaryota; kingdom Metazoa; phylum Chordata; class Mammalia; order Artiodactyla; family Giraffidae; genus Okapia; species Okapia johnstoni. The sequence goes on from CM044309.1 coordinate 61,360,821, forward strand.
AGTGGTGGTATAGCAACTAGCAGTATATTTTGGAATTCCAGCTAGCAAGATCCAACTTCAAGGCTTCTCAGTCTTAGCATTCTTCACATTCGGGGCTGGTAATTCTTTCCTAGGGGTGTTGTCCTGAACATTGAAGGATGTTTGCAGCATTCCTGGTCTTTATCCACTGGGTGTCAGTAGCTACAGTAGCTACTACCCACTCCTACAATTGTGACAAAGTCCCCTGGAAGGAAAAATTGAACCCCAGCCATTGTGAACACTGGACTTGTGCTATAACTACCTTGCATTAGAATATAACCATGTGGCCCAGGGTCATATTTGTGTCCAGGTTTACAATATTGCCAGCAGTGTCAATATAGGCATGGCTTCCACAAATACCTGGACTCCTCTTAGTGTCAGCTTACCCACCCTCATGACACAAGAGTGCAAGACCAGAACAGCAGTATGGAAGCACACAGGAGGGAGTAGAAAGAGAGGGTGGAAATGATGGCATTAGAGCCCAGTTTAGAAATTTCTTCCAAATCTTATAAATCATGTATGGAAGTAACTTGATGGAGATTTTCCAAAGATGACAGCGAATCCCCAAAATATATGTGGTTTATTATGAATTTGAAGAAAAATTATCTAACCTATCAATAATAAAAATAAATTCCAGAGGAGAGACTGAATTATATTTCTTTTTCACACTGTTGAAATTAGTATAAAGTTGTCTTATATAGAGGAGATGAAAGAGTCTATGGCTAAAAACAGAAAAAAAGTGTTACACAGTAGGGTCAAGTAGTTAAAAGCAATATTATTTTCTGAGTTTTACGTTTGTAGTATTTGTCAGCTGTTTAAATATTTTGTTATGATTTATTGTCTAATACAAAATAAATATTCATTTTGTACTTAGTTTTGTATTCATAGTTGTGTGTGTGTGTGTGTATATATATATATATATATATATTTTTTTTTTTTTTTTTTGGTAGAGACACATCTCCACTTGAATTACATACACTTCAGACCCCTTAAAACCTGGGTTTGTATCTGGATTTTTGATATCAATGTGAGTGGAGAGGAATCTCTGGAGTATATATGAAAGTAATTTCCTGAGAGAGTTGTTGGGGTGCTGTGGGTCACCCCTCCTATCCCCTGCCAACCCCACTGTCCCCAGTCACCAAGGTGAGGGAAAAGGGTGTCCTGCTTTTCATGACAAATGAAAAGAGGATGACTCAGAAAGCTTGATGTTTAGCTCCTGCAGCTGATGTGACAACAGGACCAGTATCTGACTGTGTGTGTATGTGTGTGTGTGTGTTTGTGTGTGTTAGTCGCTAGTCGTGTCTGACTGTTTGCGACTGCATGGACTGTAGCCTGTCAGACTCCTTTGTCCATGGACTTCTCCAGGCAATTACACTCATAGAGTTTATTAGTGGTAAAAATGCCCCAGCATTTTCCATGAGCCAGAGAGAGACCAAGTGCAGCTCTCTCAAATCCTGCCCAGGAGGTCACTGTAAAGAACAATGGAACTCCATGGACAGAGTCCACGTGGAGTGATCCATGGAAGACTCAGGGGCTGAGGGGCCGCTTCTGGCCAAGGAAACTGTGGCAGTGCATCACAGGAAGTCCAGCTAAATGTTCCTAGGGGAGAAATCTGAAGATACCTAAGGGTGCTCAATCAGTCATGGCCAACTCATTTCAACCGCATGGACTGTAGCCCGCCAGGCTCTTCTGTCCATGGAATTCTCCTGGCAAGAATACTAGAGTGGGTTGCCATTTTCTCCTCCAGGGAATCTTCCCAACCCAGGGATTGAACCTGGGTCTCCTGCATTGACAGATGGATCCGTTACCCCTAGCACCATCTGGGAAGCCCTCTAAAGAGGAGAGACCCCCCAAAGGAATACCAATTAGGACACACAACTTTTGAACACCAGCCAGTCCCAGATGTGCGAGGCAAGGGTAAAATGGTGCCAGTTAAGTAAATATTGTCCTGTTCCCCTACCTACCTTCCTTCTCCCCAGTTCCTCTATACTTAAGGTCAGCTAATAATTGGGAAGGAGTTAAGGAAGAAAGAAAGAGGAGGACCCATTTCTTTCTACACTCAGGGCAGCTAGCATTCAGAGTGACCATAGCAAGTCTGACTACTTATCCTTAAAGAAGCTGCTTATAAGGCTGGTCTTTGGCTGGTGTCTGGGAACTTGGATTTTAGGAGGCTTCCCATGCCTCCATCTCACTGGAGCAGCTCACTGGACCTAGTCTCTTTGTGCAAACAGTATGCTTTATGCTGAACTCCTGCTTTGCTCCTAGGACCCCTGAATTTTGCTCCATGCTAGGCCAGGGTACCCATAAGACAAAATCCTGACTAGTGTGTCTGTAATGAACTTCCTCAGTTGGCAACCTTTCACATATGTCATCACAGCTCATTGTTGGGGGAATTAATTTCATGCTGTGTGATTCCACCAGGAGAGGACTTGTGGCAGCTTGTATCTAATTTACCCCAGATTTTTGCTCTCTGTACCTTTCCCTTTGCTGCTTTTGCTTTGTATCCTTTTGGGTACAGCGCAACTATATGCAAATCCTGTGATCACTTCTAGGAAATCATTGAACCAGAAAGGGTCTTAGGGACCTCCCGATACCAGGTCCTGGGTATGGAAATAGAGGGAAGTTTTTCTTGTGAATGAAGCTCAAAGTTCCGCTTATTAGACAAACTAGATGCTGAGTGATTGAACTGACACTGTATTTTTGGCTTGAAGTGAACAGGAGTGTCATGAGATCAATCAAGTTTTCATGCAGAGATAGAGCAACCAGTCCTATAAGACTTACAAAGTGGTAGACAGCAAAAATAAAATTACATTCTGCCTACATCCTGTAAGTTAGGTTTGTTCCATGTGTCGATGCTGTGCCTATTACCCCACTGAACTCTCGTAGTAACAAATGGAGACAGGAAGGACTTTACAAACAAGGAAACCAGTATAGCTAAGAGTTGCAAAGACATTCATAAGCTCACATGGCAATGGAAGTATGACCCAAATATTGCAATTTGGCCCTCTGCCTCTAAGATTTGATTTTGCTTTCCCACTTTGCCACATTGACTTTGCTGTTTAATACAGAGTGATGGGATCAACCAAAAATCTATAGTTCTCTCCTCTAAAAATAAAACTGACATTACTGATCTGTGGACTCTCTCTGTTTACATCCATTAAACATGTGTCCTTTGACATGTATTTATATCCTATCTGGGGGCTTAGTTTGAACAGGCTCGTCTGCCCTATTTGAACTGATGACCTTGGAACAAACCAGCTCCTAAGAGAGTACAGCCTGCACATTTGATCTTGGAGACTCAGAAAAGCTCTGGGTAGTAGCCTGTGTGTGTTTGTGTTTACATGCCTACAGAGTTGGGTGTGATTTTGTCCCGCCTGAATGGTATACTGAATGTGTCGTGTCTGCGGTAATAGTCATCAGTAGACAAAAAAATCTAGTCTTTCCTTAAATGCTATCAGTTATGGCTTCAGCTTGATGACTTCAACAAGAGCAAACTCCAAACCAGCTTTCTCAAACTTTAACATGTCCAACAACTGACCAACCATTTTACTAGATATTATGCTAGATATGTGAGATGCAGTAATGAACACAGCAGAGCTGCTGGCCTAAGGAAGTTCAGGGTCTACTGGGGAAGATAGGCAAGAGAATCAAATAAAATTTCAGTGGGATATACTATAACAGAGTCAGGTGGACAGATGGGTCATTTGTTTGTTTAGGCTTAAATTTTTATTGGAGTACAGTTGACTTAAATGTATTAGTTTCTTGCTCTATAGCAAAGTGAACATATACAGGTATACATATACGTGTATGTGCTTAGTCTCTCAGTCGTGTCCAGCTCTTTGCGACCCCATGGACAGTAGCCCATCAACCTCCTCTGTTCATGGGGATTCTCCAGGCAAGAATACTGGAGTGGGTTGCCAAGCCCTCCTCACATGTATATATACATACACTCATATGTTGTTCAGTCATTCAGTCATGTCCAACTCTTTGTGACCCCATGGACTTGCGACTTGCATGTCCAACTCTTTGCAGCTTGCCAGGCTTCCCTGTCCTTGACGATTTCCCAAACTCATGTCCATTGAGTCGGTAACGCCATCCAACTACCTCATTCTCTGTTGTTCCCTTCGCCTCTTGCCCTCAATCTTTCCCAGCACTAGGTTCTTTTCCAATGACTTGGCTCTTCTCATCAAGTGGCTAAAGTATGTATGCATATACATACACTTTTTAAAAAGTTTTTTTTCCCGTCTAGACCATTGCAGAGTATTGAGTAGAGTTCCTTGTGCTATACATTACATCTTCTTTAGGTATCTATTTTATATATAGTAGTATGTGTCAATCCCAATCTCTCTTTTTCCTTACTGGTAACCATAAACTTGTTTTCTACATCTGTGACTCTATATCTGTTTTATCAACAAGGTCATTTGTACATTTTTTTTAGATTCCATATATAAGCAATATCATATGTTATTTGTTTTTCTCTGTCTGACTTACTTCATTCAGTATGACAATCCCTAGGTCCATCCATGTTGTTGCAAATAACATTATCTTGTTCTTTTTATGGCTGAGTCATATTCCATTGTATATATGTACCACATCATCTTTATCCTTTCCTCTGTCGATAGACATTTAGGTTGCTTCCATGTCCCAGCTATTGTAAATAGTGCTGCAATAAACATTCGGGTTCATGTATCTTTTCAAGTTATGGTTTTCTGCAGGAATTGCAGGATCATATGGTATCTCTATTTTTAGTTTAAGGAACCTCCATACTGTTCTCCATAATGGTTGTACCAATTTACATTCTCAGCAACAGTGTAAGAGGTTCCCTTTTCTCCACATTTACCTCTCCAGCATTTACCATTTGCAGACTTTTTGATGATGGCCATTCTGACCAGTGTGAGGTGATATCTCATTGTTGTTTTGATTTGCATTTCTCTAATAATTAGTGATGTTGAGCATCTTTTCATGTGCTTTTTGTCCATCTATATGACTTCTTTGGAGAAATGTCTGTTTAGATCTGCCATCTATTTTTTGATTGTGTTGTTGGTTTTTTGATATTGAGCTGCACGAGCAGTTTGTGGATTTTAGAGATTAATCCTCTGTTGATTGCTTTGTTTGCAAATGTTTTCTCCCATTCTGTGGGTTGTTTTTTCATTTTAGATGAACTACTTGCTTTGGGACATATCCCATCTCTGTTTCCTAGCTTTGTCACCTGGGACAAATTGCTTAACCTTTCTATACCTCAGGTTTATCATCTATAAATATTCAACCAACACTGACTCTGAGACTGTTTAACTGTATGTGAACAAATGATTTGTGAGACTCTGGGTTACAATTGTGATGGGATCAAGTCTTTGCTTTGGGGAAGTTCCCCTTCTGTTGGTGAGATGCACAAGCAAACAGGCAGCCATTATAATCAATAATAAGACTCCCGTGGGGGAAATTCAGAGCGGTGTGGAAGCATATCACTAATCAGTTGTAAAGGCTGACCTTTGTTCACTAATTGTTCTGTCAAATTATAGGCAGAGAGAGAGACCAGGCACCCCCAATCATATTCAAAGGAGAATCAGCAGGATGGTGAAGGATTGCAGAACTGGGTGACGTGAAGAACAAGGACATGAATTAAGGAGATTTGTTGAATCTGAGAAAGATAAAATTCTGGACATAAGGGCAGATTTTCATTATCTGAAGATCCTTCATTTGAAAGTTTCCTGTTTCGGATCTGACTCCCCATTCTCACATACAGTGGCTCCTGGGAGGCTGATCTTACCACAGCCCTCCCTCCATTCTGTGCGCCCATCCCACACTGCTGCCTCCCTGGCCTTTCTGGTTCCTCACTCACCCTGCCCTGGCCGCACGGGCACCTGTTGATCCTTACGTACCCCAGGAACATTTCCTCCTTAGGATCTTGATGTTTGCAGTAACTGCCCTCTCCCCACTTACCTGCCGACAGACTTACCTCTTTTGGAACTCACTCAACACTGCTAAAGGAAATCAGTCCTGAATATTCATTGGTAGGAATGATGCTGAAGCCGAAACTCCAATACTTTGGCCACCTGATGCAAAGAGCTGACTCATTGGAAAAGACCCTGATGCTAGGAAAGATTGAGGGCAGGAGGAGAAGGGGACGACAGAGGATGAGATGGTTGGATGGCATCACCGACTCGATGGACATGGGTTTGGGTGGACTCCAGGAGTTGGTGATGGACGGGGAGGCCTGACGTGCTGCAGTTCATGGGGTTGCAAAGAGTCGGACACGACTGAGCAACTGAACTGAACTGAACAACACTGCAGGGCTCCGGGTTGCCCTCCTCTGTTTTTTCCTCTGTAAAGCACATCTCTTCCAACCCAGACCAGATATTCCCCATAACTCTATTGTCTGTCTTTCCCAACTGGAATGTAGTTCCATGAGGGCAAAGATATATATGTAATTTATTTAATGCTGGGTCCCAGAGCCAATGACAGTACCTGTCGGTGGGAGATGCTCAGTTCCCATTTGTTAGATGAAAACACATGAGAACGGATGCTCTGACAGAGCTTTTGAAAGGCTAACTGAGAACTTTGGGATAAAGCGAGAACACTATCATTGGAGGACTTCAAACCTAGGCTGGACAAACCTTGGCAGTGACATGGTAGAGAGTATGGAGAATTAAGTGGTAATTAAGTGTTTTGTTCTTTTGAAGTATTCACTGTGTCTGGTTTCTAATTAGATGAAGGATAACTAGTAACATGTTTTATTAATAAAAGAGCAATGCTCTTCCTGTCCAGATCTCAGATTGTGCTGCTAACAGAAAGACACCTAATTGCTCTTTTGGTTGGATTTAAAAATAATTAGCAATGATTAAATATTTGTAATTCATTTTAATGCATGTCAATTATTAAATTATGTTTAATGATTAAATAATTTCACTAATCAAATCTTTTTTTAATAATTAAAAAGTTAAGTTGTGCCGGCTTATTTCAGGTAGCTCATACGATCTTAAACCCAATCTTTTGGGCCACATGATCCTAACACAGGCATTATTTACCCCTGGTGGTATTTTACCTTAAGTGCATGACCCAGTCTTAAATAGGCATCTTGAAATCCAGAGATATAAATTACACTGGCAAAATAATAACAAATATATCAATCTGTGTTGTGTGTTTTGAATAGCCATTCTTGTACATATTTGATTTTCTTAAAGGGCAGGCAACACTCAATTTTAAAAGTATATTACATTGTTAGGAAGATAGGCCATTTACGCATATTTTTTTCTTAGTTTCAAATTACTTAAATTTTATCCTTTTCCTATACTTGCAATGCCCCTAAATCTCTGGCCCTTTATTTCATACACTTATAGAGATACCAGGTCTTAAGCATTTTGAGTTCCTCCCAATTGAAAAGCTTGAGCATTTTCCTACTCCAAATGATAAAGTGTATAGTTGGTTTCCTAGGGCGTGGCTCATATACTGTATTTACTATAGGCACCTTACCCCCATATCTCACCTGTAAACCTGTATGAGACCTCTTGTGTGCAAAGACAAGAACTATAGAATTTTTGGAATTTTCAAGAGTTTTACATTATGTGTAACTTATTGTTGTTGGCGGTGTATGTATGTGTACGTGCAAGTGTTTTAATCCCATTCTAATTAGTTGAATGTTTGAAGCATCTTAATTGTCAATATAAGCTCTAAATTAGTTAGCCTTTGAAACACTAATCAGAAGCCCACAGATTAGCAGTTCTGTTGGAAGGATTCAATTTTCTTTGATCAACACCAGAGAGTCTGTTAATTAGTACAATTGATGTTAGGCGTGATTTTTAAATTGGTGAAATGATCGGGTCCAAGACACATAGATTGGCTAGATGGTTTACAAGGCCTTCTAATCTACTGATAAAACTGCTTCACTTGGAGATAAAGCCTTGTCCTTGGGATTCCATCCAGGTCTGTGTGTAGCTTCCGATGCAGAATTCCATCACCTCCTCTCTACTGGAGGGACAGCTGAATCCTGCCACTAGACTATTGTGCACTTATCTCAAGAAAGCCTTTCATCAAATGCATGAGTGAGAGTATAGAAAAGATAAGAGAGCAGAGATGTTATCAAGCTTGCCCAGTTTATTATATGACTCTGATTTGTTGTTGTTTAGTCACTAAGTCATGTCCAACTCTCTGCAGTCCCATGGACTGCAACATAACAGGCTTCCCTGTCCTTCACTATCTCCCAGAGTTTGCTCAGACTCATGTTCATTGAGTCAGTGATGCCATCCAAACAGCTCATGCTCTGTCACCCCCTTCTCCTCCTGCCCTCAATCTTTCCCAGCATCAGGGTCTTTTCCAAATGAGTCGGCTCTTTGCATCAGGTGGCCAAAGTATTGGAGCTTCAGTTTCAGCATTAGTCCTTCCGATGAATATTCAGGGTTGATTTCCTTTTTAGTTGGCTGGTTTGATCTCCTTGTTGTTCAACAGATTGTCAAGAATCTTCTCCAACTCTGGTTACTGCTAAATTAGTAAACATTTGAATACCTGACTGAATTTGCTCAGAGACTAGCTTTTGTGTGAATATGCCAGTTGGTAGAAAAACTGTCAAGGAGTATACCCATCACTGCAGACCAACCATGGAAGTCACTCATGTCTAATTGTTAATTGTCAACAACCACATTGGCTAATGCCCTTCATGGTCATTGAGAATTTCAAGAAGTTAAAAGTCCCATAAAATTAAGTATATGATAAAATTACAAATATTTTCCAAGAAATAAGTAAAACAACGAATCATATGATTTATACTATATCAAGTGAACTAAGAATTTTCTAAATCAGCTATACTAATAGCTTGTATCCAAGTAGAAACAATCATACAAATGAATTATGTCCCTTAAAATGGGAGAGAGATTTTTTTTCCTCTCTGTTAATAGACCTACTCTTACAGCAAGCCCAAGAAATTAGGATCGTGTGGATGTTCAGAAAAGTTGAAAGGTGAGAAAGGAGATAGAGGTTCTTGAAATAACTGAATACATTATAGAGAGAGGAGAAAATAAAATTAGCTACGGGGAATGTATATAGTTTGGAAATTTTAAAAAAATGACCTAGGATGGTATTAACTTAGCTATGACTAGAGGTGAAAAGTGGAAAGGAACAAGGGAATAGAATGACTTGGGTGATTTATCTTGATGGGGAAAGAAGAGAGGAGGTTGTGGCAGGAGAAAATCTTTCTAGGGAATAGGTTTCCACACTCATCACTAGGGCATGGTTAGCTGGAAGCAAATGTTTGCTTTATAGCAGTGACAACTGAGTCATTGAGCCGTGGCATGGCAGTGCATGCAGTGGTCCTATCTCCTTTCCATTGCTTGGGTTTGTAAGTCAGAGACTTTTAGTTATACCTAGAGCAAAACTTATTCTCTGCTTTCAAAACATCAAGTTTAAACCTGGGGGTCCCAACTTTTAGGCTTAGTACTCATTTAAAATAGGTTCTACTTGTGACCTAATTTACAATTAAATAAGTCAAATTTCAATAATATTTCTGAGACAGCCGCTAAGCAATGCAAAGCAAAACAAAACGACAAAACTATTGACGAACAGCTAATTCATAAACTGATGTTAGTCCTTGTTTCTAAAAATAATATCTGAAGACAGAAAAAAGAAGGAACTGACAACATTTAGACCAATTAAGCACCTACTATGTAACAGACACAGTCCAAGGGATGGTGTAAATGCTGATTCCTTCATTTAAAATTCTCTAACAAGGAAAGGAGGGTGTCAGAGGATGAGATGGCTGGACAGCATCACTGATGCAATGAACATGAACTTGGGCAAACTCCAGGAGATGATGAGGGACAGGGAGGCCTGGCATGCTGCAGTCCATGGGGTCGCAAAGAGTCAGACATAACTGGATGACTGAACAACAACAGCAATTAAGATATTTTTTTTTTCTCCAATATAAAAACAAAAATCAGGTATATCACATGGAACGTGTAGAAAGCAACACATACGGGTGAATGGAAGTTCTTGAATCCAGCACCCAGAGTCTGTGCCATGAAGACATGCTGTTCTGCACTGCATTAAGTTCTTAACTTCACCACCAGACAGGCATCACAGCCAAAGGAAGAAAGGACCTATCACACTTAACCTCAGAAGGCATGAAATCAGTCACTTTTTAGCTTTGGCGAGTGAATAGTGAGTGGGGTGGCGGTTGTTGATTGCTCTCTTTGCTGTTGTTGCCCAATACCACAGCCAGACTGAAGCTCCGTTCTAAAGGACCCATGTGTACAATTGAAACAGAGGATGGCCCTGTCATAAGCAAGGCTGGGAGGAAGTTATGTGCCTGCCGAATGACCAACGAACAGTGCCAGGCATGGTTGATGTCAAAAGCTCTATGAAACCAGGGGATGTCATGCCAACCCTGGTGCTCACATGCTAATGGAACTCATTAACACACCAACAGTTCTGGGCTTTTTTTTTTTTTTTCCATGAAAGAAAATGCTAAAATTCAAAACAAATGGCCGAGTGCATTTTATATTTATATCAGTCTAGTTTTTACTTGAGCATAAATGAAATCTTTCCACATACGCTCTTGGAAACCAGTTTTGATTTTCTGTTTGTCTCTGGGTTTGCTTCCTAGGGAAAAAAAAAAAAACAAAAAACAGGTTCATTCTCTGTCATCAAGGGTAATGATTACAGGAAATCAAATCCAAAAGTTAATAATAGCAATTCGTTGCTACAAGTATGTATTGAAAGGTGCCCATTTGTTCAACAAAGATGTCTTAAGCATCTATTCTATGCAAAAACCTCAGAGGATACAAATATGAATAAGACATAGAGTGTACCTTCAAGAATTCCAGACTTTAGAAAAGAAGATAAAGAAATTCACACAAATAGCTCTAATAGTGGGTAGAAATGATATCTGCATCATAAAAGAAGCACAAATAAAATGCTAGTGTTTGAGGTGTACTTAGAGTTTAAAAAGCAGTGCGTGGGCTTTGGGATCTAAAATACCTGGGTTAGTCTCTTGCCTTGGTCATTTATTGTGACATTGGCTATATTGTTGTTGTTCAGTCCTAAGTTGTGTCTGACTCTTTGCGACACTGTGGACTGCAGCATTGCAGACTTCCTTGTCCTTCACCATCTCCTGGAGTTTGCTGAAACTCGTGTCCATTGAGTCAGTGATGCTATCCAACCATCTCATCCTCTACTGCCCCCTTCTCCTGCCCTCAATCTTTCCCTGTGTGAGTCTTTTCCAGTGAGTCGTCTCTTCCCATCAGGTGGCCAAAGTATTGGAGCTTCAGCTTCAGCTTCAGTCCTTCCAGTGAATATTCAGGGTTGATTTCCTTTAGGATGGACTGGTTTGATCTCCTTGAATGTAATCATGTTGCATCTCAATCCCCTATTTGTATTTAATAAATTGGTCTAGCAACACTTACCTCATTGTCTCAGGGTTAAAGGGCATAATGTACGTAAATTGCTTACACAGAACTAGGCAGAGATTGGTATTATAAAAGATAAAGAGGTTATTTCATGCTGAGACCATTAGGGAACATTTTATCTGAGTCTTAGAAGCAAGGGGAGAGATTGGGAGGTGGTCCAAAAGTTGAATTACCAGGCTTATTTCCCTCTGCATAGCAACCTGGAGCTAGTTCTCTAAGCAGATTTGCTGTCCTGGGCTGCCACTATCTGTCTTTCTTCCTCACAGGACAAAAACCTTTTGTGAAAAGCAAATATTTATTTCCATGGAACTGGTATAACCCTAGATGAAGAGGGAATATTTTGGGATCTAGGTCTCAGCTAAAAAGAGGCCAGCACCTTGCCAGCTCATCTCTGTCTCAGTGTTAAATATTTCAGAGACACCAGACACTGGGCAGCATTATTTACAGACCATTATCAGTAGCAGCCAGAAGAAATTAGAGAAGGCTGAGGTGTTTTGTTTATGACTAGTCATTAAACAAATTATAATTGCTTAAAAACTTTCTATACCTTTTGCAATTTTTAGATACACCAGTGTTGCTTTGCCATAAACAAATATTAATAATACTAAGATGGGTTAAATGGCACATGAATATTTATTATTGTGCAGATATTGTTATTATATATTATAACACAGTTGATTCTCATTCAAAGCAATGACTTCTATTGGCATGACATTCATATTGGATATTCCATGAATTTCTGGATTTCAAATGCTGTTTTCACTTGACTTGACAAGTTCACTATTCTTTTGGTAAAGTGACCTGAACTTTTTGTCGGGTAGATATAGTTATCGTGCATCTCTGGGGGTATAGTTGTCAAAACTGATTTGTTTGGTTGTAATATGAAGAATTGCCTGGTAATGTGGTTTTCTAAGTTGCAGAAATTGGTCCAAGGTTCTCCAAATGTTTTAACTAGTGCAGTGCTGGCTTCGCCACTTGCCAAGCGTTGAACTTAGAGCAAATGGAGTGGACCCACTGGCTGTCTATTTCATCCCTTTTCTCTTCTTCCCTCTTATAAGCACCTTACTTTTGTTCACATATACATCTCTCATAATCACATCAGAAGAAACTGGCGCCATCCCCAGCTCTAGGAATGGTCCTTATTACTTTTAGCATTCTAGCACATGGCATTCCTTAGGAACAGTTATTGACTCAGGAGTTACCATATGACCTAAGTTGTCCCCATCAGCTTGAAGGGAAAAACAGACAGACTATACCAGGAAAGAGAAGGGTTGTCTCTCATGTTGAGAAACAAGGAAGCGTGTTGCTCAAATTGTCACTGACACATCTTATGTGAACATCAGGTGGTACAGGTATAGGACAGAGCTGACACTGAGGACAGAGAAAACAGGTCCTTGTATGACACCTGGAAGACCTCCGGCCAATGTACTCTCAGTTGTAGGCAGCGATGCATTTCCTTGTTGATCAGGGGTTTCTGATACTTGTGGCCAAAGCATTTTAGTGGATGGTTAATTGTGCTGGAAACTAAGCTCACTCATTTCTAAGTATTCACCTCACAGGCCTTTTGTGAGGACTATTTGAGAATAAGTGCTCAATTAATTTAGGAAGTACTCTTTTGTGTCCCCTTAGTAGATAGTATTGTTCTAGGCCCAAATAATAGATCCTTCATCATATTTGTTGATTCACAGTTTATGTGAAACCTGCTCCACTTGCCAACTGCTCACTTGGTTTTGTTTTGATTTTATGTTTGTTTCTACATTTGCTTCAATAAACGGTGATGTTTAAGACTGGCTTTTAGAAATTAACACTCCTCCTACTTCCCAAGACTCTCTCTTTTGTCCTTTTTCCAATCTTTAAAATGAGATAGAAACTTAGAAAAGAGGTTGATTTGTCCAGAATCTAGTGAAAGAGCTAGTCAGATGAGAAGATAGTTTTTACATTTTATTTCTTATCATGAGGATATTTTTATTTAGATTCACTATTAGCAGCAGAGTTAAAGCTAGAATCCAGCTCACACCCCTCCCCATGTTTTTTGGTCCATTTTTATTTTCTTGTTTGTTTCCCCACCTTATGGATTCTTCAAATAAGTCAATGCTGTCAGCATAGTTCTAACAATAAGCTATTGTTAGTTTTATTAATTTGTAGAATGTACAGTTTGTTAGCTTGCATATGTTAATCTGCCACTATAATTCTCTTCTTGTACGTATCATCTTTCTTGTATTAGCATTTGTTTACTAACCCACATCTGGGGCTAACTGTGGGTGTGCAATTGAAATGATGTTGTTAGTCTTTGCTGGTGTAGACCACAGGAACCCAGGTGGCACAGTCTTGGGTAATGTGTTTAATTGCCTTGTTAAGTGATATGTATCTTAGATCTTTCATTAAGTAAGTTCCCTTTGTCACATGGTTACAACAATTGCTCTAGGCCAGTAGATTTCAAATTGCCATTACTCTAGGGAATTTTAGAGGCGCTTTGGGGAGTCATAGACTAAAATGAAGAGGAAATCAAAGCTGTGGGATGCAAGCTGGTCTCTGATAGTAGTTATGAGGGGATTGGAAGCAAGATAAAGTCTCTTTATCATCCTAGGTATAACATCATTTTAAAAAGGCATCTTGGAGGTTGGTTAAAGGTGAGAAGGTAGAGGTGTAGGAGGAAAACGAGGGTTCAGAGAAATCTGGCTGTGAGTTCTGACTATAGGGGACAACATCTAACCCTTATAGTTAATCAGTGTTAATCATGTGGCAGAAATTGTACTAAACCGTCTAAAAACAGTATTTCATTAGGTCCTTATAACTAGGCATTATCATCTCTGTTTCAAAGAGGTAAACCAATTGTTCAAGGCTATATATTATAATTTATAAATAAAGGAACAAAGGATAGGTCTGCCTGGCTTCAAAGCTCCCATTGTTTCTTTTAAAATACCATACTGTGCTCTAAATATGAGAGATGGAGTTTGTTGGCTTCTACTTTTTGTAGTGAGAAATTAATGGGAGCAGGGCCTGGAAAATTGCAAAATGAAATATAGATATTAGGCACTATAGGGGCTGACTTAAGTTGAGAAACAGCTTATCTAGAGACTAAATGCACTTTCTCTTTTCATATCAGTCACAGAGTCTGGTTGATGTTAACTGGCCAAGTCACTTTGTGGCCTGGCTCTTAAGTATCACTTCCATGTTGAAGGCTCTCATGAGCATTAATTCACAATTAAAAACAGCCCCAGGTCCTGGTCCCTGGCATTGGCCCCATCCTCCTGCCTCTTCTCTGGACCAGTCAGACTTTGATCTTTAACTTTTCTCCTTCTTGTGGCTCAGCTGGTAAAGAGTCCACCTGCAATGCAGAAGACCTGGGTTCAATCCCTGCATTGGGAAGATCCCCTGGAGAAGGGAAAGGCTACCCATTCCAGTATTTTGGCCTGGAGAGTTTCATGGACTGTATAGTCCATGGGGTCACAAAGAGTCGGACAAAACTGAATCACTTTCACTTTCACTTTCCTGCCTCTTCTCTGGACCAGTCAGGCTTTGATCTTTAACTTTTCTCCTTTAGACCCCTGACCAACCAACTATGTCATTTGCCTGCCCATGTGTCCATATATTTCCTTATATCAGGCCAAGTCTCTTCCAATGCAAAGTGGATAGTCAGGTACATGTACTAAAGCTCTGCTGACATGGAACCTTAAGCTCCCCACTGTTCCCAGGGAGCACCTTAAGTGTGTGTTCAGTTTAAAAGTAAACCATTTTCAGCTTCAAACCACATACCAAGCCGGCCCACATTGAACCAAGCCTGGCTCTTTTCTTCCTCAGTCCACTGGTCACATGGTGTGAGCAGTAGAGGCACCAGGACAGGAGTGGTGGGTGACCTGAGGAAACAGACCACTTCCTTAGAGAGACTACTAGGACCTCATGAACATGTCCTCTTTGCTTGTCTTTCTCAAACTGTGAGCTCCTTGAGCGCAGAGAAGGTGACTCTGAAAACCCAATCCCCAGAAGAGACCCTGACACACAGTGAGTCTTTAATAAATGCTTATTGAAATGAAGTTAATGATTAGTGGGTGACAGAGAGAGGACAAAGAGCCAAGTGTACCCACTTAGTTCAAAGTGTCTTCCACCACATATTCCCGAATAATCACCCATGAAATTCTTAGTGAAAGCTCTGAGGGGCAAAAAGGGTGATGGATATAGTAGAAAGTGAAAACGTTAGTCCCTCAGTCATATCCGACTCTTTGCAACCCAATGGACAGTGGCTCCCTTGTCCATTGAATTCTCCAGGCAAGAATACTGGAGTGGGTTGCCATTCCCTTCTCCAGGGGATCTTCCTGACCCAGGGATCGAACCTGGGTCTCCTACATTGCAGGCAGATTCTTTATCATCTGAACCACAGGGAAATCCATGTATAGTGGAGCAGGGGTGTTTCTGTGTGAGGCCTTGGTGATCATCCTTTTTGATCAAATGACCTAGTTTCAACTCTGCAGCTCCTATTTCTCTCAATAATAGCTCAAATAAACCCACGGAACAACCATAACTTCTGCCTTTTTTAACTCTCTTTGGAACCCAATCTGTGAGAGGCTTCAAGCCCCAAAAGAACCCAAGCTAGGTCTTCCTCCTTTTCATTTTCTTTTTACTTATTCCATCTTTTAAAATTTCTTCCCTCGTGAAGTATTGCTGAGAACACAATGAGTGAACAAGTTGTTACATAATTAAATTAAATGCTCTTAATGGCTGTAATAGAGATTATTTGATAGTGTATAGTGAGAGACAGTAGGATTAGAGGAGTCCTCCTCAAGGAGACTTGAAGGTTAAGAAGACTTTATTAGAAGTGCAACCACACCCTGCAGTAGGAAAGGAGTGTGGCATTTTTGAGAAAGTGCCTTAAAATAGCTGGAGTCTAGAGATGGAAGAGGAAAGATAGTGATAGTGAAAGTGAAAATGAAGTCGCTTAGTTGTGTCTGACTCTTTGCGACCCCATGGACAGTAGCCCACCAGGCTCCTCCATCCATGGGGTTTTCCAGGCAAGAATACTGGAGTGGGATCTTCCTGACCCAGGGATTGAACTTGACATGGAAGAGGAGATGTACCCAGTTATGATGGAGAGTTAGGTTGATGTCAGATCACGAAGAGCTGTTACAAGCTGTGTGAATTTTTATCTTTATTCTTAAGAGTGTTGAAGAGACATGAAAGTATTTTAAGGAAGAAGTAACATTTTTTAAATATCAGGTTTAGAATTTTTTATCATTATAACTAGTCTGGAGAATAGACTGGAGGGAGGCTAGAGAAACTGTGTAGGGGGGTCAAGTTAGGCAGCTATTGTTAAAGGAACAAGATGGCTTGGATTAAGTTGGTGGCATGGTGAGAAGTGAGTGATTTGAGAGAAATAGATTCAACCTGATAATTAATTGGAGGTCAAGCCCAGGGATAAGGAGATGCCAGTGTTAAGTTCCAGTTTTCTGGCTTGAGTAGTTGGATGATGGTGCCAGCTACTGAGTTTAGAATGTAAGAAAAAGGAGCAGATAGAAGGGACAAAACATGATATTGTGTGTCTTGCTCATATTCACCTGTTCCAAGGTTTAACATACAGACAGATCTTCTTGGAGGTCATCATTAAACCCACTGAAATTTCCCTAGAGAATTCCTAACTATCTTTTAACACCCACTTGAAAGTCTTCCTGCAGTGAAACCTCTGGAGCTCATCAGACCGTGAAGCCACAGAGCCCTCTCCCATCTTTGGTGCCACTGCTGTTCCTGTAGGGTTGTCTGTTACAGCACTTTCCATATTTGACTGCAATTTTTGTTTATCTGCCAGTCTCCCTATAGGCTTTGAGCTCCATGAGAGCAGAACCTCATCTTCTTTTTCTCTGTGGTCCCAAACAAGCCATTGCACATGCTTAATTAGTAGTGAATCAGACAATAAGAAAGGGGGTAGTGGGCATTGGTGTCTAGAAGCTATGCACTCAGGCAAGAGTTAAATCTCTTGCGTAGAAACCTCACTGGGGATGAGTCATATTTATACTGTCTTTTTATACTCCAGTGCCTGAATTTGTCATGGTAGTCAGACAATCAGAGGTCTCTCTGGAATCCTCAACGATTAACAAAAAAGCGTTAGTTCAGCATCAGTCACTGTATGGCCTGGAGGAAGTCATTCATTATCATTTCAGTTTTTCTATTTAAAAAATGGAGGGGAAAAAAAAGGTCATTTTTTTTTTAAACTTAGCTCTCTGTATCCTAAGAGCTTTATTAAACAGTCTTGACTACCTACTACATCACACAGCCAGGAAGTGACAAAGCCAAGCCTTGAATCCAGAGGTATCTAATTGCAGCCACTAAACTGTACGGATTATTTTCACTCATGGTCTAGCAAACATAACAATGAAGACATCTAGTGGACGAGATAGAGATAGTTGAAATGCAGCTCAAGAAGAGCAAGTAGAGACCACCAGCAGAGCCAGAGATTCACATAATACAGAGTATGCTGAAGGAACAATGAGTTAAAAAAAAAAGGAAAGTCATCAGGAAATGTTCTATCCAATCAACTCTTAAACTTGGCATTTCACGTTTGTGTCTAATAGATTTGCCTGGATTCTATTTTAGAGTACCCTGGGAACACTGGGGCTTCTTGCTTTGAAGGGCATTACAATGACTTCTGGTTATGTTATTTGTTTCTCACTGTTCGGGTATGATCTGGGCATGTGCGTCTGTGGAATTATAGCATCACATATGATTACAGTACCGTAAGTTCTCAGTCAGGCACACAGTGTACAATGGGCTCAATTTGTTTTTATTCAATGACTATTGCTTTTGATTTGTATAAGCTCAACTGTCAGACACGACTGCGTGAGCACACACGCACAATTGAAGAAGCGTATGGTAGGAAAGTGAAGGGAGGGAAGTATATATGGGAAGGGAGTTTATACAGATGTATAATTTGATTTGAAATTTGCTTTGCTTTTTGAGTTTAGGTGTCTAGTCAGTCTAAATTTCAGGGCATAATTGATGGCACCAGGAATAACAGGGAGATAATTTCTTAACAGCAGCACAAAGGTATTAGCAAACAGGTAGGACAAAAATAAAGCAAAGGTGACTGAAAACAACCTCAGACTATGTCTATTTTGGAAAATTCAAGTTGCTTTGTGAAACTGCTGATGATATACTTTCAATTTTAGGCTAGAATACCCTCCTAAGGGCTTCCCTGATAGTTCAGTTTGTAAAGAATTCGCCTGCAATGCAGGAGACCCCAGTTCAATTCCTGGGTCAGAAAGATCTGCTGGAGAAGGATTAGGCTACCCACTTCAGTATTCTTAGGCTTCCCTGATAGCTCAAAAGGTAAAGAATCTGCCTGCAATGCAGAAGACCCCATTTCACTTCCTGGGTTGGGAAGATCCACTGGAGAAGGGATAGGCTACCCACTCCATTATTCTTAGGCTTCCCTTGTGGCTCAGCTGGTAAAGAATCCACCTGCAATGCAGGAAACCTGGGTTAGATCCCTGGGTTGGGAAGATCCCCTGGAGAAGGGAAATACCCACTCCAGTATTCCAACCTGGAGAATTTCATGGACTCTATAGTCCATGGGGTAGCAAAGAGTCAGAGACGACTGAGTGAATTTCACTTCACTCTCCTAAAAGTGAAACCAATTAAAGTCAATAGAGCCATATATTTTGAAAGGAAAGAAGGTTTATTTATTGACTTCTCAAAAAATCATACAAGTATTTTGGAATGTGTTCTGAGATTGTCACTGTATGGGAAGGCATTTGAAAATATGTACAAATGCATCTAGAAAAAGGTGAGTCTCTGCTTCTGGGAAGTGTTTACAATGTTTTTTTGCACATTCTGATACTTTAAAATTGAGGTGATACTAAGAAGATATATACATGGTCTTCCCTGGTGGCTCAGCGTTAAAGAATCCACCTGCAATGCAAGAGACGCAGGTTCGATCCCTGGATCAGGAAAGTCCCCTGTAAGAGGGCATGGCAACCGACTCCAGTATTCTTGCCTAGGAAATCCCATGGACAGAGGAGCCTGGTGGGCTACAGTCCATGGGGTCAGGAGAATGTGTATTGGACAGCATAAACAGCAGATGTTTGTGAAAGCTGGAGCACTGGAATTGGAAACTGGATCTGTCTGATACAAAGAACAATGACCTTTCCATTATTCTGGGCTGCCCATAGTAACTGGATCCCCTAAGATTAACTATCTACTCTAGATTCGGGCACTCCTGTAGCTATACCTCCTGATTATTTTTCCTTTTGTAGAATAGCAAACACACCAAATCACCTGGACCAGGTTATGGATATGCACCCAGAAAATCCAGGTCAGTATCTTTGTAGATGACACAGACATCACTTATAAACTTAGGTAGGTGAATAAATCTTGCCTATTTCTTTCTCAACAGTTAGTGACTAACCAAGCAGCATCCCCAACCAAATGTCGGTGTGACACTCCCTGTCTTTCAGGATTCTCAGGGACTCAAGGGTATGCACAGGATCAGAGAAATGAATGTACAGTGCAGATTTTTTATACTACACTGTAATTTTCATTTATTTATTTATTCACTCATTTATTCAGCCAGTATATATGGAACACTTATTATGAGCCAGAAATGGCTCACGTTTATCCAAATAAATTAACATTAAAGCAATATTATATAAAATCATACTATATAAAAATTAATTTTAATATATACTTTTAATGACATAATATACTTTATAATAGTTATATAATATTTACCTATATACTTAACTTCTTATAAACAAGTATTGACTTTAAGCTATATTTATAGCTAACACACAGGTGGCATGTACACACATTATCAATAAATGTATTTTTATTATTATCTCCATCTTACAGACAAGGACACTGAGGTTCATGGACTGTAAGTGAATTTTCTGATCAAGCTATTATTGGTGACTAAATTCAGTCTTTTTTTTTTTTACTAAAGTTTGTCATTCATATCCTTATCTGAGGTCTATAAGGTTTAACATTGAACAAAACCCTAGAGCTGTCTAATTCTAAAACACGTGCCCTTCGGTCAAGAAGTGGCCGTCAAGTCTCCAAGTTCAATCTGTTGTGTAATTCTCATTCTCTCTCCTTCATTTATTCTTTTTTCTTTCTTTTCCTCTTTCCTCTAACTTCCTAGATGGCACAGTGGTAAAGAATCCTCCTGCAAATTCAGGACACACAAAGACAGGGGTTTGATTCCTGAGTTGGGAAGATCCCCTGGAGAAGGAAGTGTCAATTCACTCCAGTATTCTTGCCTGAGAAATCCCATGGACAGAGGAGACTGGCTGGCTACAGTCCATGGGGTCACAAGGAGGCAGACACGACTGAAGCAACTTGGCACGCACACACACTCTAGCAGGTTTGTTGATATTCAGAGTCCCCAGAAATTCCAAGACAGATTTTATTTCTGTTAATAAAGCAGTCTGGAGTTTGAAATGATTTAGAAGATAGTTGGCATGTTGCACAGAGAGTGTAAGAGGATAAAAACATCTGGGAAGTATCTATAGTAAAAGGGAAAAACTCAGTTTTGATGTCAAGTTCACTGTTTAAGGAGGACAGTAGTTGTCTGTCAAACATCTATTTCCTGTCATTAGCTGTCGTTTCCCAATGGCATGATTCAGTGGCTACCATCAGGCACAAGTTAAGTTCCCAGAAAAAGAATGAATCGCTTGAATGACTGCACTGTAGTTCAGGGGTTGGCAACTTTTTTTTCTATAAAGGGTGAGATACAAAATATTTTGGTCTTTGTAGGCCATGCAGTTTCTCTCAACCCCTCAGCTCTGCCACTAGAGCTCAGACGCAGTCACAAAGGATGTGGGAAAGTGTCTTATTTCCACAGACAAAGTCAGAGGAGGCCAGCGTGCCAGGAACAGGGCTGTAGTGGGTGGTTTTTGATGGATAATGCATCTGGAGAAGTACGCAAGGAATGGCTTACAGGAGATTTTAAAGGAGAGTTTGGGTAAGAAATGCTTACATTTTCTTCAAAGCAGTGGGAAGCTACCCAAGGTTTTTAAGCAGCTATGTGACATAATTGGGTTTGCATTTTAAAGTAGTTATATCTGGTTTGCAGCAGGGAGAGCAGATTAGACCAGAGTAACGATAGACTCCGAGGGGTCTTTGGAAGGCCTGTTAGTAGCTTGGTCTAGACAGTGGTAGTGAAGATGGAGAAAAGCAGGTAAATTCAAGAAAAGATAGGAAGCTGGATTGGATTGCACTTGGTGATGGATGGGTTCATTGTAGTGGGTGAAGGAGGTCTCACAGTGAGGGCAGGGCCAGGTTTCTGACTTGCAAACTAGATTTGGGGGGGAGAGGCTATTCACTGAAAAAGGAGATTTAAGGTGGGGTTCGAATATGCTAATCAAGGAAAGTGAAAGGACTTGCTTTTGCCACATTTGAGATACTAAGTGAGTGTGCTCCTGAGTCAGGTGTAAGTCTAGGATTCAGAGGTATATTCTATGCTAAAGATAGAAACTCGCCAGTCATTGGCATGTAGTTGGGTAGGGAACAGAGATATTGATAGATGGCATTTCTTAGGGAAATAATATAGAGAAGAGGATATACACATTTGTTCTTCTCTAATTGGGGTACCAGGACCCCAGAGGAATATCCTCTGTGTCCAAAAATGCTCAAGAAAGGTAAGCAGATTTCACACTGTTGGAACCACTCAAATTCCTATAGCAACAATTTCATTTGCATCTTTGGAGTGGGGAATCCTATGGGGCCGAACACAAAACTCACAGACATCAGGAAACCTTTTAGGTAATTAAACTATGTGTTTGAAGCTGTTGCCTTAGGCTAAAACTTCAGTTCCCCAGCCCAGGGTGTGAGAAATAACCAACCAAGAAGTTGGATCACAATTATAGCTGCTTATTAAACAGTCATTCCTTTTCTTTCCTTTCCATGTATATAGTTATTGATTTAAACAGGGAGGGAAGAATGTCCTGCATGTGTGGACACCTGCTTGGTGACTCCAAAAATAGAGTTAGTGCACTTTAGTAGATGAGAGAGGGGGAAATTGACTGAAACCCTACAGTTTAGCAAATGGAATTGTAATCCAAATGCTTCACAAGTAGCAAACTGAAATGTAGGATCCTAGCAACAACGTGGGAGGGCTTCCCTTTCTCCAGATTTTGGTCAGCAGTTTCTTTTTCCAGACTTTTTCATGGTGGCCATTCTATCTGTTCCCTAGTGATTGCTTGTTTGTTGCTGTGAATTGAATTTCTCTACCAATAATCGACATTTAGCATCTTTCCCTGTGCTGCTTTTTTGAAATCTGTATGGAAGAAATTTATATTTTCAAATTGTCTTCTTGAAAGTCCACCCTTTAGTGAATTCTCTATTACATACCCCAGGACATTTGTTGAGGGTGGTTATCATTCACAGCGGGAGAGGTCTTTTGAACGTGAAGTGCCCTTTGTTGTTGCTGTCAGTCACTCAGTTGTGTCCAACTCTGCAACCCTGCGGAGTGCAGCAGGCCACACTTCCCTGTCCGTCACCATCTCCCTGAGTTTGCTCAAACTCATGTCCATTGAGTCAGTGATGCCATCCAACCATCTCATCCTCTTTTGTCCCCTTCTCCTGCCTTCAATCTTTCCCAGCATCAGGGTCTTTTCTTATGAGTCAGCTCTTCTCATCAGGTGGCCAAAGTATTGGAGTTTCAGCTTCAGTATCAGTCCTTCCAATGAATATTCAGGACTGATTTTCTTTAGGATTGACTGGTTTGATCTCCTTGCAGTCCAAAGGACTCTCAAGAGTCTCCAACACCACAGCTCAAAAGCATCAATTCTTCGGCCTTCAGCATTTTTTACAGTTCAACTCTCACATCCATACATGACTACTGGAAAAATCATAGCTTTGACTAGAAGGACCTTTGTTGGCAAAGTAAGGTCTCTCCTTTTTAATACGCTGTCCAGGTTTGTCATAGCTTTTCTTCCAAGGAGCAAGTGTCTTTTAATTTCATGGCTGCAGTCACCATCTACAGTGATTTTGGAGCCCAAGAAAATAAAGTCTGTCACTGTTTTCATTGTTTCCCCATCTATTTGCCATGAAGTGATGGGACCGGATGCCATAATCTTAGTTTTTTGAATGCTGAGTTTTAAGCCAGCTTTTTCACTCTCCTCTTTCACTTTCATCAAGAGGCTCTTTAGTTCTTCTTCACTTTCTGCCATAAGGGTGGTGTCATCTGCATAGCTGAGCTTATTGATATTTCTCCCGGCAATCTTGATTCCAGCTTGTGCTTCTCCCAGCCTGGCGTTTCACATGATGTACTCTGCATATAAGTTAAATAAGCAGGGTGACAATGAAATAAGCAGAAGTGCCATCAGGCACTGGCCTTCACGGTGTAGTTACGCCAAGCAGCCGCAAGGCAGCAGGATTTCCTCATGCCCCACCCAGCTTGCTAGGGTAAGCAAAGTCTTGGTGAAAGTCCGCCTCCTGGCTTGTAAAGGAGAGCCGAATGTGCCAGAACAAAAAGCCAAGGCCTGGTGTCCCGTTTCTTCCTCCCCTGTATTTTTCACCCCAGTGGAGAAATCCCAAACCCTGCAGAAGCTCTGCTGAGGATGCTGTGTTCCGTCTGAAGTTTGGGCAACTCTAAGGAAGGAAGCAGGAGATGGGAGCCCCCACACCAGGAGACCTGGGGAACAGGTGACTCCTCCGCCTTGGTTTAGCTGTAGGAAGTTCTGCTTGTTCTGGACACTGCCATCTAGTCCACAGGTGACTAGACACTACAGGTCCAAGGGGATCTCATTTGCTGGCACATCCTTCAAAGCTCCTTCAGCCACATGATAGTCCAAACTTGGGAACCAAGGCTGTTCAGGCGCCAGGAATGTGAACTAGCTTGGGACACCGAAGTTTGAAGGGAATGTACTAGGCATTCCATTTTTTAAAGTCAATTTTTAGGTAATATTGGAGTCTAGTAGATTTATTCTGTTGTGTTTGTTTAAAGTGTACAGCAGGTTGGTTAAGTTATATGCAGACATATCTGTACTTGTTTTCAGT
This sequence comes from Okapia johnstoni, assembly GCA_024291935.2. Lineage (NCBI taxonomy): Eukaryota > Metazoa > Chordata > Mammalia > Artiodactyla > Giraffidae > Okapia > Okapia johnstoni. The sequence goes on from CM044309.1 coordinate 61,385,216, forward strand.
TACTTTTTTCATGTAGGTTACTACTGGGTTGCGTCTAGGTCCCTCTGATATATAGTAGGTCCTTGTTGATTAATCATTATATATATATATGTGTGTGTGTGTGTGTATATATATATATATATATATATATATATATGGGTATGTTTCAATTCCATCCTCCTGATGCATCCTTGGCTTCCTCCTTTCCCCTTTGGTTAGAATAAGTTTGTTTTCTAAATCTGTAAGTGTGTTTCTGTTAAGAAAATGTGCTTCATTTCTATCAATTTTTAGTTTCCACCTATCAGTCACAATCGGGCTTCCTAGGTGGCGCCAGTGGTAAAGAACCTGCCTGCCAATGCAGATGATGTAAGAGACATGAGTTCAGTCCCTGGGTGGGAAAGCCTCTGGATGAGGGCATAGCAACCCACTCCAGTCTTATTGCCTGGAAATCCCATGGACAGAGAAGCCTGGTGGGCTACAGACCATAGGGTTGCAAAGAGTGGGACATGACTGAAGCAACTTAGCACAGCACAGCCCATCAGTCACATCATAGGGTGTTTGTCTTTCTCTCTCCTGGTAGGCTGCGGCCCATGGGGTCGCAAAGAGTCGGATACAACTGAGCGACTTCACTTTCACTTTTGACTTTCATGCACTGGAGGAGGAAATGGCAACCCACTCCAGTGTTCTGGGCTGCCGTCTATGGGGTCGCACAGAGTCGGACACGACTGACGTGACGTAGCAGCAGCAGCAGCTTACATATGTTTTCTGTAGTGGCTTTCCAATTCGCTTTCCCACCAGCAGTAGAGGAAGCTTCTCTTACTTACACTGTCTCCAGCATTTGTTATTTGTAGTGTTCTTCATGATGGCCATTCTGATGTGTATAAACTGATACCTTGTTGTCATTTTGATTTGCATTTCTCTCATAACATGTGATACTGAGAATTCTTTTTTATATTGAGCTGCATGAACTATTTGTATCTTTTGAGAGTGATCTGTTGTTGGTCACAAGTTTTGGAAGTGTTTTTTCACATTCTTTAAATTGTCATTTAATTGTGTTTAATATTTTTAAAATTTTATTGAAAAAAAGAACAAAATTAAGGGAAGTCATATCTTTCTCCTCACTTAACTAATTAAGCATGTACACTGTGGTCATCAACGGAGTATGTGTATATAGCATATGTTTATAAATACTGGAAAGAAAATACCAAACTGAATAATTATTATTTATGATTGTGGAAATGTGGGTGAATTTCCTTTTCCTTTGTACTTTTCTGTAGTTAAAAGAAATGTTATTTAGTAAACACATAATGCCTTTGAAATCCAAAAAAAAAAATGTTTATAAAATAACATATGGGTTTCTTTTCGCATCATTGGAGGGCATGTTTGTCCCTTTTCCCTGACTTCAGTTTCCTCTCCCCGCTCCTCAGTTTCTATAATTTCATGTATCTTGTACAAAGTATAGTTTTCTATGACTTGGATTTTTAAGGAAGAATTATATTGTAATATTTTTCTCACTTCTCAGTTATAAGTGATAAGAGTGCTAATAGTTTCAAGTCAGGAAGGTTGATTCTTACAGCTTCGTTTTTCTTTCTCAAGATGGCTTTGGCTATTTGTGTTTCCATATAAACTGTAAAAATTTTTGTTCTAGTTCTGTGAAAAATACCATTGGTAGTTTGATAGGGGTTGCACTGAATCTGTAGATTGCTTTGGGGAGTATAGTCATTTGCTAAGCTTCTGTTTGATCCCACAACCCTGGCTAGTAGCAGAGCTCTAGGGTCCAGCTAAGGGAAAATCAGATCTTCTGTACTAGTTTAGGAATAAAGCCACCATTTATCACAATGCCTGGCACACAGCACAGCAGACACTGAATCAGTGTTTACTGGATAAATAACATCTTTCTGAAAAGTTCTAAGCTGTCCAGCCATACTTCCCCCATTGCCCTCCATATCATCTATAACCTCTTGCTGAACTGATTCCTCACTATTCTCCATGCTTACTGCCTCCAACCCCACACTTTCCTCCTCTTGAAACAACTTCATCCTTGCCTCCTCACAGCTAAGTTCAAATGTCACCTCTTCCATGAAGCTCTACCTGATTCCTCCAATTAGTCACAGTCCTTGACTCTGAGACCACTTTACAGTGCTTTTTGAGTAATTCTGTACATATCTTGTATCTTCCCTGGTGGTTCAGATAGTAAAGAATATGCCTGCAATTCAAGAGACCTGGGTTTGATCCCTGGGTTGGGAAGATCCTCTGGAGAAGGTGATGGAAACCCACTCCATTATTCTTGCCTGGAGAATTCCATGGACAGAGGAGCCTGGCGGGCTACAGTCCATGGGGTTGCAAAGAATCAGAGTTATTGTTATCATAGTTACACTCACCTCATTTGCTAAGGCAAAATTTTCCCAGTGAATTGCCACTGATCTTCTTGTCTGAACATCAATGTGAGTCTTTACAGCCTCTTCTGGGACTACATGTTGGTATTTCATAAACCACCTGATAAAACATAGTAATTAATTTATTAAATATGGCCTTTGAAATATACACTAAATTCTAATTACTGCTTCTAATCAGCCTTTAAGATTCTGCAAAGGAATAAGCCACAGAAAGGAAAATCATTTTGCTCAGTCCACTCTTCTGCTGGAAAAAATAAGCAAAAATCTTTCTCGTACAAACTGCTATCCAGTAGATAAGTCTCAAGCAAAACTCATGTAACAACCCTATGAAATATATTCTGCTAGCATCCATATTTTCCAGATGGCTGAGACACAGGGAGTTTAAGTAAGTGTCCAAGGTCATACTATTATATGTCAGATCCAGGATTTGAACCCAGAATATCTGGTTCCACAGCGTGTTCTCTTAACTATACCAAACAGTATTCTCCTTGGTCATCCTATGGGGTCAGCCCCTCTGGATAACTCAGGAACAGACTCTCTTCCCAGAAGGAAAGAAGGGCAAGACAGTTCTCTACCAGCTAAGTGTTTTTTCCCCCTGCCCCTTAACAATCTCCATTTATAAGGAATATGTTTATGCTCCTCTCTCTAGTCCGCTTCTTGTATTCTCAGTAGTTATGGCTCCACGACGCCATACCTTATACCTACTGCATGGAAACCCTCAAACAAAATAAAAAAGAAACAAAAGCATGGCTTTGGATATGAAAGCCAACTCAGCAATTGTCATATGATGCAACATGAGGCTTCCAGTGATGGTGGGTAATTTTCTGGGCAGAGGAAGGAGAAAAGAATTAGGAGCCTATAGACACCACCTCTCTGTGTCTTTAGAACAAGACCTTTCTCAGAGGAAGACCAAAGCCTAATCAAGAGGCACTGTCAAGATTCCAACAAGCAGCTCCTGTATCAGATTGTTGCAAAATAAGTGAATTGTTTTCTGCCAGCTCCTGACATTTTGACTCTGGGCTAACGTGGCACATTAACAGACTGTTGATGGATAGCAGGAATTCACCTTCTGCTGCTGGTTTTCCCACTTCAGGCTCCTTTCCCACCCCAATACACTTATTAGCCCTCTCATGTATAATTTTGATTACAATCACATAAGACTCTAATTCCTAAAAGCAACTGCTGTGAAGAACAGAGACACAAAGCTGCCCCCTATGCAAAGAAGTAGCAGAGGTAGACATCAGAGAAACTCATCTGGAGCCGGTAGCAGCTAGTTCAAGACATTTTTTTTTTTAAGCCAATATTTTCATAAATCTAATTCAAAAGACAATAGGGAAAATATGCCAGATCTAAAAATGATGTTCTTGAGGTGTGATCTTCAATCAGGACAAAGTCAGGGAAGATACAGTTCAAATTCAAATTGTGATAACAGTCAGTCTACAGTGATGAATATGTCTGTTGACTCTAGAGTTAGATTTTTCTGAGTTTGTCAAGACTGTGACAACAGCCACGTAATAAAGTTCTCATCAAGACTCTTGCTCCAACCACATTTTCCACCTACTTTTGAGCTAGTACAGTTTAAAAATAAAAACATTATAGAGTGGTGATATATGTATCCTTATGGCTAATTCACGTTGTTGTATGGCAGAAACCAATACAACACTGTAAATCAATTACCCCCCAATTAAAAATAAATTATAGAGTGGTGAAAGTATCTGGTATGATTCTATGTGACATTGTCATTTATGAAACATGACAGTAGGCCTTGGTAAAACTCATAGAATTGTTCCACACAATGAGTGAATCGAAATGTGAACTTTGGACCTTAGTGATGATAATGATCAATAGTGGTTTATAGATTATAAAAAATGCACCGCATAGTGCAAGAAGTTACTAGCAGGGGAAAGTGTGGGGGAGGAGGGAACTAGGGATTTATGGGAATCTGCTGTACTTTCTGTGGGATTTTTCTGTAAGCCTAGAAACTGCTCTAACAGTTACCACTCCCCTTTGCAAATTAAACACTCAAGTAACATTTTCCCAGTACAGCTTGACAACAGGGTCCTGCCAGGGCCTTTTTGACCTTGTCCTTTTGGGGTCTATGGCTCCAACTTGGGGAGCTTCAGCTCCATTTGTGGGGCTTTGGCTCCAATTTGGAGTGTTCTCCCTGTGAAGGGAAACTGCGTATAAGGCACTTTGGACAAGGGTCACAGGTCTAGTGGGACTTAGAGGTCACATTTGGGGCAGTTTGCCATTGACTTTTAAGGTTACTTTCTGGTTGGTGAGGTTTTGGTTTGATTTGATTACTTTGGTTTGATTGGGGTTCCAGGTGGTGCTAGTGGTAGAGAACTCACTTGCCAATACAGATGTAAGAGACCTGGGTTCAATCCCTGGGGTGGGGAAGATCCCCTGGAGAAGGGCAACCCAGTCCAGTACTCTTGCCTGGGGAATCCCATGGACAGAGGAGCCTGGCAGGCTACAGTCCATAGGGTTGCCAAGAGTCGGCCATGACTGAAGTGGCCTAGTGCAAAACTGCTCTAAAAAACTAGTCTGTTCACTTAAAAAAATATCTGATTGTATTCTTTCTCTGCATAACGTCCTTTGGTAGTCTCCCACTGTTCTGAGAATAAAGCCTGTCTGGAAGAGGTCCTGTCCTGGTGGTCTAGCCCTTGCCCACATATCCAGGCTCATTTCCCACTCTTTACCACCCTGACGTTGTCTCTGACATAGGAGCCTTAGCTCAGTTCCTCAGAAGCAGCCAAGATCTTCAACCTGTGCCGGGCACCCATCATATTCTCTAACTGGGTGTTTTATCTCCCTTAAGTCACCTAACTAACCCTCATCCCCTCAAACTTTGACTTTCAGACTCAATGACACTTCTTGCAGAGAGGTGTTTCCTCACCTTTCAATAAATAAAATCACCCCACAGCCTCATTCTTTTCTCTCACATCCCCCTAACCCATTCTATCATAATATTTATCGTGATCTACAAAATGAGGCACAGCATATATCTTATTCCCTTTCCAGTACTCAGCACTTATTGTGGGGGTTGGAATATGCAGATGCATGGGAAAAATAACAGTAAAAGTAAAACTAACCTAGTGTTCACAGTGTGTCAGGCACAGTTTTAGTCATCTTATCTGTGTTAACTCATTAAATCCTCTTCGCAACTTAATGAAATAGACACATTATCATGGCCACCTGACATGAGTAACCTGAAGCCAGAGAGCTTAAGGAACTTGCCAAAGGCTTCACAGCTTGGCTATGGTGGAATGGAATTTGATTCTAGTTCTCTGGCTACAATGTCTACACTTGAACCACTATGCCATGCTAGCATTTTCAGGTGAATTAAGAAACAGATGAACTAGTGAACTTTGGTATGTCTGACTCAAGACTGTGAAGTGAAAGTAACTTGGTTGTGTCCGACTCTTTGCAACCCCATGGACTATACTGTCCATGAAATTCTCCTTGGGTATCCTTTCCCTTCTCCAGGGGAATCTTCCCAATCCAGGGATCGAACCCAGGTCTCCCACATTGCAGGCAGATTCTTTACCAGCTGAGCCACAAGGGAAGCCCAAGGCTGTATCAGGGCCATACTCCTAAGCTTTTATTACACAGTTATTGTATTATACTTCCTGTTCCTTGACTGTCACCAAAACTTTCTCGACCATTTCTTCTTTTTTTTTCCCCTCTCTCTCTCATTTATTGCTTCTCTTCTGAGTTCACAAAACTGAAGTGTCTTCATCATCATCACTTCAAATCCTCATCTTATCTTCCTTTTCAATTTTTTCAAAGGGCAGGTGCTTTTTAGGTTGTTTGGTTAAGTGCTAATAAAGATAATGTTTTTTTGTCATCAAAGAGTGGGTGGTGTTCTGATTTTAGAAGTGATCAATTGACTTTAGAAAGTACTGAAAGAAAATTCAGTGTATCCCACATTCGACCACTCTCTTAGTAGGTTTTTAGTGAAAGATCCCGCTGGATTAATGAGGAAAATTCCTCTCTAGAAAAACACTGCTGTGTTATCACATTTTGAGTCAATGGAATGCATTCTGCGTTTGTTAGCTTTGGGGCTTTCTGCTCATAGTCTGTACCTGACAATGTGGGCAAAAAGAGAGAACAGAAATAATCAAGAAGATATAAAAGAGTGGTATAGTACTATTGCAAAGACTCCTCTATAAATTTAGTTGTAGAAACACAGGCAGTAGCATTCTGAGAGGTATCAACTGACTCAGAATAATATGATCCATGGGCTTAACTCAGAACTTTGCCAGAGGGAAGTCATACACTTAAGTGGCTGCTGAATAGTCATGATTTGAATCATTGTTCTGCTCTAGCGGCCCAGATGACTTTAAAAAGAAACTGCAGTTCCTTTCCATTAGCTTACAGCCTAGCGGCAACTGCTTCTTTAAAAGATATATCTAAATAAGATGCCAAGATGACACATGTTTTTCAAGCAATGTTGGTAGAATGTTCAACACAGCTATGGCTCTGTCTGGCACAATTCAATAGAAGTTCTCAATTTTCTTCGAAGAGAAATATTCCATATGTAAAAAGCCCACACTATAGAAATGACAAGTACAGTTGTCAGATCGAAGCAATGTTTTTAGTTATGGTTTTAGGATGTTAATTTAGCTTTTCAGTGGTGGGATTACTTTGCTGGTTAGTTCATTAAGCTTGTATTGTTAGGATTTAGACTTATTGTCTGTATTTCCCTTTGGGCATCTGTGGAATAGAGATGACGAAGGGAAGGTCAGACACAAGCAAATTGGGGTTGATATTTTTTAAAAGAAAATGGACAGGGAGGCAGGAGCTCTGAGCTGTAATTTTGGTACTAATCAGTGAGCTGTTTGATCTTAGATAAGTGACAACTTTTCTAGCCCTCATTTTCATAATTTATAAATAATGAAAAATGACCTCTATTGTTGATTTGATTTAATAAAGTTCAGTTCAGTTCAGTTTCTCAGTTGTGTCTGACTCTTTGTGACCCCATGGACTGCAGCACGCCAGGCCTCCCTGTCCATCACCAACTCCCAGAGTTTACCCAAACTCATGTCCATTGAGTTGATGATGCCATCCAACCATCTCATCCTCTGTCATCCCCTTCTCCTCCCGCCTTCAATCTTTCCCAGCATCAGGGTCTTTTCCAGTGAGTCAGCTCTTCGCATCAGGTGGCCAAAGTATTGGAGTTTCAGCTTCAACATCAGTTCCTCCAATGAACACCCAGGACTGATCTCCTTTAGGATGGACTGGTTGGATCTCCTTGCGGTCCAAGGGACTCTCAAGAGTCTTCTCCAACACCACAGTTCAAAAGCACCAATTCTTCGGTGCTCAGCTTTCTTTATAGTCCAACTCTCACATCCATACATGACTACTGGAAAAACCATAGCCTTGACTAGCTGGATCTTTGTTGGCAAAGTTAATAAAGTTTTATATATATATATACACATATATTAACTTTGTTAATAAAGTTATATATATATATATAAAACTACATATATAAAACTGTATAACCTTGATATCAGGGATATTATAGTGAGCAAAAAAATACATAATAAGTCCTATTATTGTCCTTACAGTCATTTAGGGTGAAAAATCTTAAACAACTAATCCTGCTGCGTGTGTGTGTGCTCAGGTGCTTTAGTCGTGTCCAACTCTTTGTGACTCTATGAACTATAGCCCCCAGGCTCTTCTGTCCATGGGGATTCTCCAGGCAAGAATACTAGAGTGGGCTGCCATGCCCTCCTCCAGGGAATCTTTCTGACCTAGAGATCGAACCTTCGTCTGCCTGCCTCTCTTGCATTGCAGGCATATTCCTTACCCACTGAGCCACCTAGGAAGCCCTAATCCTTCTAATAAAGGTGTAACTATGTTCTGAGCTCAGGGCTTGACAGTAAAAGAGTGTCTACGAAGCATAACTAAGGGTACTGACTGGTACAGGGAGGGCAGGGAAAGCTTGTCTAAAAAGCTATCCTTTAGTTGAGATCTAAAAGAGATAGCAAAGTGAAAGAGAGAGAATGTCCAATGGAGGGAACGGTATATGCAAATATCCTGGGGTCTGAAGAATGGTGACTTTGGTAAACTGGAAGAAGGCCAGGGTGACTGGAACAAGAGTGTGAACTGGAGCAAGTTTCTGGAGGAAAAAAGAGAGAAAAGCAAAGCCAGAATAAATAGTTTTACGGCATATCTTCAGAGTTTTTGTTTTCTTCCCAGTGACAAGAGGAACTCAGTTTCTTCAGTTAGATATTGTGAAGATTAAATGGGACACAGTATGCAAAATGCACATTCATGGACACAGAATAAATGTTCATTAAATGAGACCTAATTGTAATCATTTCAGGAGTCTCTATCTAAAGGATTTAGACAATGGGGGAACTATTGTAAGTGGAAATACTGCCTTAACAAAAAATGTTCAGAATAGGTCTAGAATCATGAAAGAATCAAGCCAGTGTAGGTATTTACTATCTATCACAACCCAATACTTGTAAGCAGGTTGACCCATCCAAGGATCATGTCCTTGATAAATAATGAAGTCAATATATGGATGCTTAAGCACTGTAATTACCTTGGGCCCCCCATGCTCTCCTCCTGGCTTTGCACCTGTACTGTCCTGTTCTACTTATCTGTTCACCCTTGGCATTATCTCTTGATTTCTGAAACTCCTTTGGTCTTTGGGTTTGCACATTGATTTTGATGTTTACAAATTGACCCTTGCTGTTTTCTGTGCCTAAAACTGAAATTTTCTCTGCGACTCTCTTCATTGCCCAGTCACCTTGTCTAGGGCCCTGTCCTTTATTTTTAGCCTACCACATCTAAAACTCTAAAGAGAATTCAGATAGTCAGTGTGCTGAGCATATATGGGGCATTCAATATGTAGATACTGATTGGCATATTGGCTGCAGATTGGAATCATAGTAATCAGTGGAAGCCTAATAATAGATTAATGCAACAAGGTCATTGGAGTGACCCTCAGAAAACTATTTGCTTGCTGTATCATTGATTACAGAGGGGAATTATAACTGCCTCAGGGTAGCTGTGAAGGGCTTACTTGCACAATATTGTTACAGTTCTCTGACTCTTCTGTTCATGGACAATATTCAATCAAATTCTTGCTGCACTACATGCTGATGCCAACAAGACCTCTGAGTTGTCACAGAGCTCTCCTGTGAATACAGTGAACTCGGTTACCTCGTGTCCATCACTACTTAAGTGACCTACAGACAGATGGAACTTAACATGTCCAGGGTACAACTTATTACCATATCCTGCCAAAGCCTCTGAATGTGTGGATCACAATAAACTGTGGAAAATTCTTAAAGAGATGGGAATATCAGGCCACCTGACCTTCCTCCTGAGAAACCTATATGCAGGTCAGGAAGCAACAGTTAGAACTGGACATGGAACAAAAGACTGGTTCCAAATAGGAAAAGGAGTATGTCAATGCTGTATATTGTCACCCTGCTTATTTAGCTTATATGCAGAGTACATCATGAGAAATGCTGGGCTGGAAGAAGCACAAGCTGGAATCAAGATTGCCGGGAGAAATATCAATAAGCTCAGATATGCAGATGACACCACCTTTATGGCAGAAAGTGAAGAAGAACTAAAGAGCCTCTTGATGAAAGTGAAAGAGGAGAGTGAAAAAGTTGGCTTAAAGCTCAATATTCAGAAAGCTAAAATCATGGCATCCGGTCCCATCACTTCATGGCAAACAGATGGGGAAACAGTGGAAACGGTGGCAGACTTTATTTTTCTGGGCTCCAAAATCACTGCTGATGGTGACTGCAGCCATGAAATTAAAAGACACTTACTCCTTGGAAGGAGAGTTATGACCAACATAGACAGCATATTAAAAATCAGAGACATTACTTTGTCAACAAAGGTCCGTCTAGTCAAGGCTATGGTTTTTCCAGTAGTCATGTATGGATGTGAGAGTTGGACTATAAAGAAAGCTGAGCGCCAAAGAATTGATGCTTTTGAACTGTGGTGTTGGAGAAGACTCTTGAGAGTCCCTTGGACTGCAAGGAGATCCAACCAGTCCATCCTAAAGGAGATCAGTCCTGGGTGTTCTTTGTAAGGACTGATGTTGAAGCTGAAACTCCAATACTTTGGCCACCTGATGCGAAGAGCTGACTCACTGGAAAAGACCCTGATGCTGGGAAAGATTGAAGGCAGGAGGAGAAGGGGACGACAGAGGATGAGATGGTTAGATGGCATCACTGACTCAATGGACATGGGTTTGGGTGGACTCTGGGAGTTGGTGATGGACAGGGAGGCCTGGTGTGCTGCGGTTCATGGGGTCACAAAGAGTTGGACATGACTGAGCGACTGAACATAACTGAAACATTTCTCCTGTATTTCCTAACTCCTGTCAGAAAGCTGGGTATCATCTTTGATACTTTCCAACACTCATCTACCATATTCAATCAATCTCCAAAACCTGCCTGTCTTATCACTAAATAGTCTCTTTAAAATTTGCCTCCTTCTCTCCTTATCCACTCAGTTTTCTTAGAATGCATAATTTCTAGTCTATAATTAACACACAAGACTTCCAACTGACATGCTTGTTTTTTAACTTGATCGCTTCATCCCCACCCATGCATTTTCCATCCTGTATGTAGTCAAGGAGGTCTTTCTAAATTTTATACTTGATCATGTCACTTTCCTGCTGAAAAATCCTCACATAATTCCTTTTTGCTATTTGAATGAATTCAGTCAATTTAACATGGACTATAAATTCTTTCATGACTTTTCCCTCAAGGGGTTCATCACTCCTAAACTTTTCCTCGCCAACCATTGTGAAATATTTGCTTTTCCGTGAATATGTTATTTTCTTTTTCCTTTCTGGACCTTTGCTTATACTCTGACTGCCCTCAAAGCAGTCTCCCTCCCACTAACCCTTTTCTAGGTTGGTCCCAGTTATCCTCAGATTTCCATGTCAATGTCAGCTCCTCCAGGAGAGGACTAGTTACCCTCCCCTTCCACTAGTATCCTGTACTTACTCCATCCAACCAGTTGTTGACTTTGTTGACATTACTTGTTTACTTGTCTTATCTCTCTCTCTCAAATACAAACTGGTTAAGAGTGGAGATAATCTATCTTATTTTCATTTTATTACCAGCATCAAATGCAACACATGGCCAAGTACTAGCTTAAAACACATTTGTTGAATGAATCAGTAAGCGCATGAAAAGTTAATCAAAGGTGTGCTCATAGAAAGACATCCACAAATGCCATTTTATTCTAAGATGATTGTATACTAGATATCAAACCAAAAGCATTTCTGGATTTAAAAAATACACGCTTAATTCAAATTTGTCCTGGAAGAGACAGATAATCTGGCAAATGCTAGATGCTAATGGGCTCCATCGAAGTAAATACCATGTTCCAAGCAAGTCATGTTTTCTGTGTGTCATGTAGAGATGACATCGCTCACCCAATATCATTCCTTTTATTCTTTCCACAGATGTTTACTGTTTTCAACAACAACAACGAAAAAATCCAAAGATTATAAAGTTGAGTTGTTTCCCATTTCTTGAAGGGCAATGTTGACTTATACGTAGAGTTATTTTTTCTGTCTCAGTATTTAGTGGCTTATAGGTAGCTAGGTTAAATAAGAATATAATGTATGTTAATGTAACTATAATTACATTACTATAATTACATTAATTATTATGTAACTATAATGTATGTTAAAATGTATTACATTTGGAATCAAATGACTGGGCTTTGCCACTTACTAGCTAAAGAATATTCTACCAATTTCATCAGCAAAAGACATCTTTAAACCCTTTTACTTCTCTTACCTTTCTGTTACAAAGTCCAAACCACCATTATTTATCACTTAGTCTCCTCAGTAGCCTCAGTTTCCAGTTTTTGTTTGTTTGTTTGCTTGTTGTCATATGTCAGTCCACTCTCCATTCCTCAAATGGCCAGGACTCTCTTTTCAGAGGACACACTTGGTTCCGATATCTCTCTGCTTGAAACCCTTCAGCGACTTCCCATTGGTTTCAGGATAAATTCAAACTCCTTATCATCATCCAGAAGGGTTTGTATGATTTGGCCTCTGCTTGCCCTTTGCCCACCGTCTTTCTTCCATGTAATACCACATTTCCTCCAGCTCATTTTTTTTTTATTACCCCCACTACAGTGGCTTTTCTTGGGAAGTCATTTGAGCAATGCTCAGAGTCATTTATATGCCTTGTTGTTTGTGAATAGATCAAACCTCTTGTTATATAGTCCACTGTCTTCTCCAGGCAGGACTTGGAGCTTCTGTTACTCTCAGAACAAGGCCTATATTCACTACGGGAACATGGTGAATTGTAGAATGCACAGTTCTGAACACAGACAGGCCTGGGTTTAAATAGCTAAGTAAATCACTATTTAATAATAAGAAGAATAAAAATATTCACTTATTATTAGTGTAGATACTATACTAAGTTGGTTTTCATGTATCACCTCTTTTAGGCTTCAAAAAACCATACTATATCACTAGTCCCAATTTATGCATAAAAAAGTTAATTTTTAAATAGTGTTTTCTCAAGTCTTAAGTGGGGATTTAAAGCAAAGGCTGGTGACTTTAGAGCCAGAACTTAGCTTCTGTTATATACATCATATACAGAAAATATGGTATAATCAGTACTTAGCACAGTGCCTAGCACATGTTAACCTTTTATGATAAATAATTTTCCTTGTTATTTCTCCTTTAGAGGAGGAATCAACCCTTTTCCCTCTCTGTCTAACCACATTCTTTTCTATTCTTCAGTACTAGGTTCAAGCATAGCTTTTCTCAACCCCTGGTGTCCCCTGAATCCACCACTCATTTTGACTTTTCTTCACTTACTGTGCAGGGTCATAAGCTCTTGCAGGGCGCTGGTTGTTTTCCATGTTTTTGTGGCATTCCTCTCAGCACCTTGCACAGTGCAGTGTAATTGTAGGCCAATCAATAAAAGCTTGTTGAATGAATGCATTAAACCTCATGATCAATCTTCTGACCTTGAACTCGGTACAGTGTTCTAAAGAGCTGAGCTAACCTGTTAGGCCAAGCACAATTAAAAATCATATGTATATATATGTTTCCTAAAGGAGAACTTTGTGATCCCAATTATTGGTGAGCCCAGTGGTTCCTGACTGGGGAGATTTCCCCCCAGAAGACACTTGTCAATGTCTGGAGACATTTTTGGTTGTCACAATTGTGGAGTGTACAACTGGCTTTCAGTGTGGAGGAATCCAGGATGCTGCTAAATATTCTACAATGCACATCAGCTTCCCACAGCAAAGAATTATCCAGCCCCAAATGTCAACAGTGCCAAGACTGAGAAAACCTGGGTTAGATAAGATATCAAAAGAGATTATAAAATTTACATAGAATTTATCGAACAATTTATAAATATGTACTATGCATCTATGCTGCATGTGATTTTTGGATCGTGTATAAGTACATGAGGGCTTCTCTGGTGGCTCAGTGGTAAATAATCCTCCTGCAATGAAAGAGACATGGGTTTGATCCCTGGGTTGGGAAGACCCCTTGGAGAAGGAAATGGCAATCTACTCCAGTATTCTTGCCCAGGAAATCTCATGGACAGAGGAGCCTGGTGGCTACAGTCCATGGGATTGCAAGAGTTAGACATGACTTAGCAACTACACCACCACCACCATAAACCAGTGAAAAAAAGGAAGAAATCTCTACTGCTAAATTCTTTTTGAATCAAAATTTCAAAGCTACTAGGAAAAAGTCATATGTAGTTAAACTTTGCTAATTCAGAAGAATGTGAGGGAAAGTCATTCCCTACCGTGTGATTTATATAAGAACAACCAAGTTTATTATTTCTCACAATATACTGTAATTAAATGTGGCAACTAACAAATGATGCTCATAAAGAGATTCTTAAAATGGCTATGAATTGCCTGTAATTGATGTGTTTATATTCAAAGGAGTGATGATAAAGAATTTTTTTTAAATTTTGGAAAGTTTTTGAAGTAACTTTTAACACTTTCCTTTCTCATACCTTTATAATCTCAACTAAGAATTGCAAACTGTGCATCAAAGTCCCATCGTTGTTGTTTAGTTGCTAAGTTGTGTCTGACTCTTTTGTGACCCCATGGACTGTAGCCTGCCAGGCTCTTCTCTGTTCATGGAATTCTCCAGGCAGGAATACTGGAATGGGTTGCCATTTCCTTCTCCAGCGAATCTTCCTGACCCAGGGATCAAACCCGTGTCTCCTGTATTGCAGGCAGATTCTTTACCACTCAGCCCCCGTGGAGGCTCCCAAATCCCAATTAGAAGCATCCAAATTAACTAATTATTTGATGAAAAAATCATAATCACATAGTTCTTAAATTGAAATACTTTGAAACATACACACACACACACACACGCACACACACACTCATAGCAGCCAGATCTTTGCATGGAAGCTAGAAACAGAGTTATCAGTAAAGTAAAAAGAAAAAAAAAATGGCTACAATAGAACTCAGGCTTATTTGGTATACAGCTTATGTATCTGCAAGAAAGATGTTTTTATGTCAACTATTCTAATCTATTTTTTCAGTGGATTTTATTTTTTGGGCTTACATGATGGCTCAGAGGTTAAAGCACCTGCCTGCAATGCGGGAGTCCTGGGTTCGATCCCTGGGTCAGGAAGATCCCCTAGAGAAGGAAATGGCAACCCACTCCAGTATTCTTGCCTGGAGTATCCCATGGATGGAGGAACCTGGTAGGCTACAGTCCATGGGGTCACAAAGAGTCGGACACAACTGAGCGACTTCCCTTCACTTCACTTCTTCATTCTAATCTACTTTTCAGTAGATTTTATTTTTTTGAGCAGTTTTAGGTGGACGAGCAAATGAGCATAAAGTATAAAGATTTCCCATATATCTTCTGCCCTGACCCCTGAACAAGGCTCTGCATCGTCAACATCCCCCAGCAGAGTGATAACCTTTGTAACAATTGATGAATCTATAGTCATACATCATTATCACCTGAAGTCTGCGGTTTACTTCAGGGTTCACTCTATATGTAGTATATTCTATGGGCTTTGACAAATGCTTATTGAGATGTATCCATCATTGTAGTCTCATCCAGGGTAGTTTCACTGCCCTAAAAAATTATTTAATTTTTAAAATGAAAATCAGAACAAACAAGGGCTCGTAAAGTTACTCACTACCAGGAAGATCGTTTTCATGTTAAAGAAAAGCCTGTCTTTCTTAGGTTACTTACACAAAGAAATTTCATTTCCAAAGGAAAACTGGGAAGCCTGTAACTGGAAACCAGACATAGAAATGCTTGCACGTTCAACCCTAAGTTTTCTCTTTAACCACATTATCCTTTGGAATATGAAGGAATTTACTTTATAAAAATTTCCACTCTTGCAGTATAGAGAAAGTTGTGAAACTTTGGACAATGAGGAGAAGACTGGTTATAAAAGAAACTTCTTGTAAAACAGTGAGTTATAACCATAAATTTTTCCAGTTCTGAATCCTGCAAGATCGGGGAAAACTGGACAAAACAAAAATGTTAAAACTTTCAGGCCAAATGAACTCGTAAAAGCATATCCGCATCATGTAAAAGAACTGCTCCAAGAAGGTGTGATGGGGGCAGTTTGGAGGAAACATGCAATTAACACACGCATGAATATCACCAGCAAAGCTAAAATCAAATGAAGGGAGATGAATGGGTTCTTTGATTTGGAAGATCTTGTCTTTTAATTATTTGATGACTATCTTCTATTCCAAAACTTATGAGCCTCTCTCCCATTATAAAAATAATACTAATAATTGTCATTGTATGTGGGGCACTATTCACATATAAATTCACAATTTTATAAGGTATATATTACTTGAATTTTACAAATGAGCAAATCTATATTCAGATACATAAAGCGATTTGAACAAGTCCCCACACCTGCTCAGTAAAAGAAGAAAGGCACCATCTCTAGGTTTGCTTGGATGAAATCTGAATTTTCCTGGTATTCTTTTTATGGAACCGTGTGGCTCTCTTTTTTAAAACTGGAGAGGTCCTTCATGCCCGGGATGGATTCCAGGTCTGCCGTTGTTTCTAATGATGAATTATGGCCTTGGTTGCCTTGTAACCCAAGCTTCTCACAACGCTAGCTTTGGCGACCACCTGGCTAGAGTGATTTATTGAAAAGTGACTGTTCTTGATTCGATGCACATAAGTGCATCACCAGTGCACCTTGGGGTAATTATATTGTGGATGAAGAACTGCCACGGCAACCACCCATGGAGTTATTTATGTCCTGGAGCTGCAGTGCATGGCACCCCAGAGGGCTCTTCCTCCTGCTGAGGTTCGAAGGCTGTGGGAATGGAGGTCAGGGTCGGGATGGGGGATGAGCACTAACCTATTACCATGGAGACAGGGATGCCGATAAAGAACAGGCATCCTGAGGAGGAAGCATCTAGAGTAGCTGTATTGCACTTCTCAGAATGTCCTGGTGGAATTAAACAAAAATGCTGACCTTTTTCAAAAGGCCCATGCATAATTTATAACCCACCTCCTAAATTGGTTCCCTCAACCTTTTTTGCTTTAAACATTCAATGGTTTATGCCACATTCAAGTTCCAGTTCAAATATATAATCAAATTCTAAAAACATTTTCACTTTAATAGGCTCTTTGGTTGAAATGAGGTGATGATGCGGCTCATCTACCTTCAATAGCAAAAGTGGACATTGGTGGATTTATTTTTGCATTTGAATTCCCCTTGAAGAGCATTTGTGGTTCTTTGAATAAAAGCTTCACCAAAGGGCCTCTATTTTTAGCTGTATTTAATTAAAATTTTAAGAATAAGCCTTTCCTTCTACACTGGAATCCAACCAAATTTTGTGGATAAAAAGTGAAGAAGAAAGTTAACTAGTATGTATTGGACAACATTGTTTAAAAATCAATTTTATGCAAGTAAAATTGTTCTCATGAAAAGGCAATACTTACCTCGTAAAGGTTTTTTAAGGATTAAGATGTGACATAGGTATGGCAAGTTTAAAAGCCTACAGGGGACTGAGAAGACAAAATATTGCATGACATCCCTTGTATGTGAAATCTAGAAAGAAATGACTCAAATGAACTTATTTACAAAACAGAGACTCACAGACTTAGAGAACTAACTTATTTTTGCCTACAGGAAGAGATAGTTAAGGAGTTTGGGATGGACATGTACACACTGTTATATTTAAAATGGATGACCAACAAGGACCTACTGTATAGCATATGGAACTCTGCTCAATGTTATGTGGCAGCCTGGATGGGAGGGGGGCTAGGGGGAGAATGGATATATGTATATGTATGGCTGAGTCCCTTCACAACATTGTTAATATCACAACGTTGTTAATCAGCTATGCTTCTGCTGCTGCTGCTGCTGCTAAGTCGCTTCAGTCGTGTCCGACTCTGTGCGACCCCATAGATGGCAGCCCACCAGGCTCCGCCGTCCCAGGGATTCTCCAGGCAAGAATACTGGAGTGGGTTGCCAGTTCCTTCTCCAAATCAGCTATACCCCAATATAAAGTAAAAAGTTTAAAATTTTTTTAAAAAGCCTGAAACTGACCAAATATTCAAAAAACCTCTTCTCTTCTCTTCTTCTTACTCTGATTTAACGAAATTTCAATGTGTTGCTTGAACTGTTGTTCAAGAAAGCACACACTTCAACCTATCTCTGAAAAGAGATGTAGTTATGTAAGCTGCTTATCTGTGCATAAAGTAGATGTCAAAAGGAAAACAAAAAAAAAGTCTGCAGGAGCCAAGGAGACTGTACACATAGGAAAATGGGCTGAATGCCAGGCTACAGGGCAGGGTAGGGCCTGAAGCAAATTGGAGAGTGCATATACAACCTGAAGTAGGCATTTGCTATTCAGCTTTGCCATTGTTTAAAAAAGAATAGCCATAAATGGAGAAAATGGTGAAATTTCCTAAGCTTTAAATAAAGACAACTGATTCAAAATACTAAAACATCCATCAGTTAAAAAAATGCAAATAAACATAAAAATATGTCATAGACTGCCAGTGTGAGGCCTCAGATGATGTCTATTAAAAGCTTAGCATAGTGCCTAGCACCTGGTAAATCTTAATAAAGGCTAACTATTCTTATTTGTTATACTTGGAGATATGCTGAGAGGTTTGTGCTTTTTTCTTGTTTATGGATGGGAGTTTTAAGGCTCCATAATCTGAGTTGGTGGTGACAGAGCCTAGCCTAGGTTTCTTTGATCTCAAGTCTCAGTTACCTACCCAGTAGTGAGTGGTTAGGAGTGTTCTTTAATAGCTTATAGTTTTTTATGTTGACCTGATCCCCATGATGTTTATGTATGCATATATGCATGTGTTTAAAAGGAAGAGGACTCATACATAGACATCTCCGTTAAAAAAGTTGAGTGGTATTCCAGATTCACTGTTTCTAGGCATAATTACTCTCATTGTGACAACATTCAGACAGGGTCTGCATTCATAGCTGTAAAACACGTTTCTTATGTTCAGAGAATGAGTCTTTAAAGACCCTTTGTGGCCTCAGACTAAATGTTAAGTTCTCTAATATTTTGCTACTTTGAAGACAAAGAGATTTCAAATTAGAGATCTCTTTCATTATCAATAATGCTTATAAAGCAAGAACTATGGAGGTAATAGTTCTTATTTTTGCTTCTTTGTTTCCCAGGTTCAATGGGAACCTGTAGAATGTCTACATTCCAGTCAGGAGAACCAAAAAGCAAATCAAAGTCAGTGAAGAGATGCACGCTAATGATCCAGGAAGTACAACAGAGTCAGTGAGTGGAAAGGTGAGCTTTTGATGCAGGAAGTAGAACTAGATCAATAAAGCGAAGGGGAATTCATGTCCCAGGAAGTAGAAGGTGATCAGTGAGTAGAAAGGTGAGCTTGTAACCTATAAAGTAGAATAAGGTAGGCAAATAAAGGAAAAGAGAAAGTAGCTCTTACAAGCTAAGGATGATTATTTTTTAAATTTTCTGTCTTTATACCAAGGAAAAGGCCAATAGCACCAGGGATTATTTGAAAACAGGAAGCTCAACCCAGTGTTCTGTGACAATCTAGAGGGCTGGGATGGGGTGGGAGATGGGTTCAGGAGGGTGGGATATATGTATACCTGTGGCTGATTCATGTTGATGTGTGGCAGAGGCCAACACAATATTGTAGAGCAATTGTCTTCTCTTAATTGTATTTTGTTCTGTACTTCTCAATATCATACAATTATAACCTTTGATGATTAAAAAAGAAAGAAAATCAAAGCAGAAAAATAAAAAAAGAATGATTGATCACCTTAAATTAGACTTTGTAGGTTTTCTGCTTTGAAGCTGTGAGGTATTTACTTAACCTTTCTCTGACTCAGCTTTCTCATCTGTAAAATTGAGATAATAATATTGCTTGCATCACCGGTTGTTCTGAGAGTTAAATAGTCTATGTAAGTGCTTAGTATGCTGCCTGATTTAGAGTAAATACTCAATAAATATTATTATTATCATTATGATTCTCATTTTAAATGTTACAAATTGTCTCTCTCCTTCTTAATGAGCACGTGCTCTCATCTACTCAAGTGCCTCTCTCACTTACCTACTGGTTTCTTTATTGCAGTGAGGCATCTACTAGTTATTTAATTAATAGTTAATGAGAGGGTTTTTGGTGAGACAGGCTCTTCGCACTATTGAATGCTACTGAAAGCACATCTGTTAATTCTGTAGCACAGAGTCCCTCAGTCCCAGGGCACTCTCTCAGTGTCAATATATGATAAATTGATAACAAGTGAGTTGTTTATTTCCTGGTAAAATGATTGTGCAGGGGGCGGGAGGTGGGAAAGATTGGTTTTATATTGTAGAACAGCTTTTCATACAAAGGATATCTTTAAATCAGAAAATCTGGGCTTGGTACACATAGTGCCTCAGGATGGAAAGAGAACCCAGTCTTGTTTTCTTAGGATCACCTGTCCATTGAGTGGAAATTTCCTCTCTATTGCATAGATATAAGTATGACAGAATCATGTCTACCTGGCTGGAGTTCTTATAAAGATGAGTTTGGGCAAGTACTGCTGCTGCTGCTGCTAAGTCGCTTCAGTCGTGTCCAACTCCTAGCGACCCCATGGACTGCAGCCTACCAGGCTCTTCTGCCCATGGGATTTTTCCAGGCAAGAGCACTGGAGTGGGTTGCCATTGCCTTCTCCGGGCCAGTGCTACATAAGTATTAATAAAAAGCATAGTGAATTTCTTCCCCCTATCCTCATAAAGGTATGCTTTCCCTTCCAGTATCTCTTTTGCTATTTCCTTCTCAGTTTTCCTTGCTTATGGATATGCACTTTATTAAAATGCTGCAATATATATTGCTTATTATAAGGTGTAATTATAGGTCTCTGGCAAAGTAAAGGTCCGTATTAATATATTGTATTTGTCCAGTGTTAATAGCCTGATTTCCATTGACTTGCTGGCTACTGAAACCACTGAACTGTATCAAAGCAGGACCACGATACACAGTGTGTACCTATTCTCTGTCTCCAGTTTCCCAATTTCTCATAAAACGACTTGGGGCTGTCATTTCTGCAAAACAATAGCCAGTTTTTCTGTGTGCCTGGTGCTCTACGGTTTCAAAAGCACTTTCCCCTGCAGTTTTTACTCGATTTTCATAACAAACCTGTGAGTCCAGCAGAGCTTTATGAATTCTACTTTATATATAGGAAAATAAGCCTGAAAGATTGTAATCAGTTCATAAAGGAACAGGGTAGAGATTTGAACTCAAGAATACATGACTCCAGAGTCCTGGCTTTGTCTTCTAGTCACAGGCAGGGAGAAGTGATTTCTCAGAAACCTCCCTATTAGTTAGAGTGCCTCTTTTTTTTAAGGATCTGTATACCAAAAAGAATGCTTAGGTATGCAATCAAAGCAAGGAAGAGCAGTCATTTTTATCCAGGGTGCCTCTGATCCTGTTCTGATTCTTTACCTCTTCAAAATTGTCATGATAAGGTCACAAAGGAGGGTAGATTCCTTCCGAAGTTTAGGTCTTTAGGAAAAAGAAAATCATCCATAGGTCACTGATGTCACTTGACACTGGTGAGAAGTATCAAGAAGTGAAGGGGAATTAGCCATGGGTGTGGATACTGGGTCCGCCGATTTCTAGTTGTAGTACCATGGACATTCTCTCTTAAGTCTCTATGTCTTCATCTGGTAAATGGGAAGAATGAGAGTATATGCCTCTTATGGATGGTGTAAATATTGAAGAAAGCATGGTTCCATTAAGCTACTTAGCCAAGAATGGTGTTATAGCCTCATAAATATATAATAGCTATAGTCACTATTACTTATGCTAATTTTACCTTTGACATTTGGATGTTGTAATATAGGGAAATCAGACTATTAGAAGTTTCTCAAGTATATTTTGCCTTAGAGATCTTCTAGGTCTTTGGTTCTTCAGACCCAAAAATGATGAGTAAAGAAAATGATGAATAATATGTGTTCTGCACTCATGCCCTCTGTATCACATTTTAACTTTCGCAAAGAATGATCCTATCACTTACCATGTTCCTTTGTAAAAAAATTCAATCCAATTTAACAAATGTTACCTGAGGTCCTACTATGTGTCCAGCACTGTGCTAGGCATTGGGGAGAGAGGTGGACACAACATGGTCTTCAACCTCAAGAAGTTTTTGGGTGAATGGGGATGATGGAAACAGATGCTTAAAAATTGTGCTGCAAGGTCTATGATGGCTATATGCCCAGAATGGTATTAAAGTTATAATAGGGCCACTTAGGGAAGCCTAGAGCTTAGAAAGCAGTCAGAGGATTCCTGGGAGCATTTTGGTATTAACAGATAGCAAAGTTAAAATCAGAAGAGGTGGAAGATAACTTTGAAGAGGATTTCTGGAGCCAGGTCATGGGATCCTATTGACAAAGTGGCGGGCTTTATCTTGTAGGTTAGAAGTCACAAAACAGCATACCATAAGCCATATACATCCTAGGTAGCCCATACAGATTATTTGATATCCTGGGTCTTTTAAAAAATGAATTTACATAAACATAAAATACAATTTCACTTACAAATACCGATGGCTTCCTCGTGGTGGAATCATTCATCACACATTTCCAG
Source organism: Okapia johnstoni (assembly GCA_024291935.2). Lineage (NCBI taxonomy): Eukaryota > Metazoa > Chordata > Mammalia > Artiodactyla > Giraffidae > Okapia > Okapia johnstoni. The sequence continues at coordinate 61,407,665 of CM044309.1, forward strand.
GGAGTATCAGCTAACTGGAACTGAAGTATGGATGCCTGTAAAACGCTAGGCAGGTGCTTTCAGGTTTTCTACAGTCCCTGCCGGTCCCTTTTAACTGCCTTTGCCTAATGCACTCATTTTTGTTATGCTTGACACCTACAGGCATTCTTGACTGCTTTCTGCTTCTTCCACTGTCCATCCTTAACAAAGGTAGGAAACTGTACTTGTCAGAAAACTGGGTATCAGTTTCTTTAATGCATGGATAGTGCCTTGAGACTACAAATAGTCTGCTCCCTGGACACCAACAAGTTCATCAAATCATTTCTATCCAGGTTAAGGTCAGGACAGGAAGAAGGAGACAGCAACTTAATAGCCAAAATATTGGTACTACTTGTCATATCTACAAATGATGGGTAATGTCTACTTAATTCTATGTGCCAGCAATTATGCTATTAAGTTTACATGCATCATTTCAAGTAATAGTCTTACAAGAGCAATTCTTTAGTATCGCTACTTTACAAATAAAGAATATGACATTTACAAATGTTGATAGAATAGTCAAAGTTGGACTACCTTAAACATACTCTTAAACAGTCTGTATTGCTGCATGTGGGTAGTATAATATTTCTAAGTGGCATTATGAGTGGGAAAAGTAAGGTAAAACAGGAAGAATGTGATGGAGTACATGTACCAGGATGTATAATGTATCTTATACTATATTTTTATATGTTCAAAAAATTATCTTTTAGTCTGATTAAAATCTACTCAAGGAAAGCCTATGAAGAATTGCCTAAAAGTTGTCCATATCAAGCTGCCATTCAGGTATAGGTCTCAGTCTAATACTTCACAAGACCTGCAGCTAACAGGAAGCGGAGTAATAGTGATCTACTAATTTTGTCAACACATTTGGAAAGATTTTCTCCTTAAATAACAAATAAACAGAAAGACCAGTTTTAATAACTTTTTGGAAAATTACTGGATAAAGAAAAGGGAACTTTGTCTGGAAGATTCAGAAGAATGGAAAGCTTATCACAATTTTAGAAACAAGTTGATATAAGAATAAAGAAATAGTGTCTCTTGGAAACAGAAGCATATCATCATAATAAGGTAACATAAACTGAGAGAAACAACATTAGGATAAGCTGAAAACACAGTTAAGTGTTGTAAAAGATGATAAGGAAACTAAAAAAGCAAGACCAAAAACTGCAGTTGCACAATTAAAATAATTTGGGGGGGGGGGGGAGAAGGAAGAGTCAGAAATCATTCTTCCTGAATGACAGCTTATATAGTTCCAACTGACTTACTGCTGAGAAAAAGAAAATGGGAAAATATTTACAAAGCTTAAAAAATACACATTTATACACATACAAGGTGGTAAGATATAATATCAAGAAAAACAACAAATACTCAGAATAAAGCATATAAAGACAAAAGAATGAAAATACAGAAAAATGTGTAACATACATAAAGAGTCCAATAAGGAAGTCTAACACGCATATGATTGGAAACCCAGAAGGAGAGGAGAAAGGGGGAAAAAAGGCAAAAAGCAATACAAATTTCCAAAAAATAGTAAAGAAATTGAGCCATCAATTCCAGAAGTCCTATAAACATCATAAAGGAAGAATATAAAGAAAACTATACTGAAAAATATCATAAAAAACTGCTAAAACTAAGAACAAAGATAAAAATCTTAAGGAAAAAAGGGAAGCAGGGAAGGCATATTATCTTCTGAAGAGCAACAATAAGACAGATAGCTGGTTTATCAATAGAAACTATAGAAAGCAGAAAACAAGGGAATGATATCTTTAAAATGCTGAAAGAAAATGAGAGACAATCTAAAATGTTAACACAGGAAAAAAATCCCTTCAAGAAATAATGTGAATTTAAGAAATATTCAAACAAACACAAACTAAGGGAATTCATCACCAGCAAAGCAGCTCTAATGAAACACTAAAAAGAGTTATTCAATGCCAATGAAATATTTGCCACATGGAAGCTAAGAAATGCAAGAATGAATAAAGAATATCAGAAAATAGTAAATATGTGGTTAAATGTAATTGCAACATATACACAGAATTTATAGGAAACTTTTACAAAACAATGAGAAAAAAGACACTCCAGTAGGAGTATGTACACCATTCTTTAACCAGTCCCATATGAAAGTCTTCTGTGGCCGAAAACCACGTGAAACTGTTCATCCTCATTAGTAATCATGTGGTATGAATTGAAATAAAAACAAAGTACAACTAAATGCTCACCAGAGTACTAAAATTAAAAGACTGACAATACTGAATTGATAGCAAAGTTGCGAAAAAATAGAAGCTCTCATAGGCAATTGGTGGAAGTTAAATTACTGTAGTTAAGTTAAATCACTAGAGTTAAATTATTAGAGTTATCAAAATTGAAAATTAATATGCCTTATGGCACAGCAATTCCACTTCTTATATTTATATCAGATAGAAATATCAGCATGTGGTCACCGAAAGACATTCTCAAGAAGTTTCTTAGGAGCATCATTTGTAAAAATCCCAAGCTTGAAACAACCCAAATGCTCACCAACAGCAGAATAAATAAATTGTGGTACTGTCACTCAATAGGGTACTGTAGATTAAACGGTTCAGCAAATTATAGCCCATGGGCCAAATCTGACCCACTGCCTGTTTTTGCAAATACATATTATTAGAACATAGTCAATATCATTCTTTTATATATTGATAATAACTTGTTTCATGCTATAACAGAGTTGAGTTATTGCAGTAAAGACCATCTGGTCTTCAAAGCCAATTAAAAAAAAAATGTTGCCTTTACGGAAGAAGTTTGCCAATCCTTTCTGTAGGTCAGTGAACATAAATGTTCATAAATGTTTATAATGGACTACAACTATGTTTATTAACATGTATGAATATTACAAATAAAATCTTAAGCAAAAAGAAACCACCCCTTCCCAAGAAAAAAATTATACAGATAACATTCTTCAAACAGTGTTTCTGAGCTCCTTTCTCTACCTCTCTTAGAATTTTCTCTGTGTTAAAATTTAACTCTGTCCTTCCAGTTGCCCAGAACAAGAATCTACATTCTCACATCCAATCTCTCAGAAAGTTTTATTAGTTTTTTAATGTACCTTACCTTTGAGGTACATTAAGTGTTCAACCACATCACCACTTCTTCCCTCATCATTCTGGTTCATGGCACTATCACCTCTCATCAGGACTATGGCAATAACCTCACTGGTGTCTCTCCTTCTGCCCTGGCCCTATTCACAGCAGATAGAGTCATTCTATTAAAAAGCAAATCAGGCTTCCCTGTTGGCTGAGTGGTTAAGAATCCTCCTTGCAATACAGAGGACACCGGTTGGATCCCTGGTCTCGAAAGATTCCACAGGCCTAGGAGCAGCTAAGCCTGTGAGTCACAACTACTGAGCCCATTCTCTAGAGCCAGTGCTCAGCAGCAAGAGAAGGAACTGCAATGAGAAGCCTGCGCATCACAATTAGGTGGTACCCCGCTCACTGCAACTAGAGAAAGGCCATGTGTAGCAATGAAGACCCAACACAACCAAAAAAAATAGCTAACTAGATGAATAAAATTTTTTTAACAATCAGTTCATGCTACTTCTTTGCTCATAACTTTTCACTGGCTTGTCTTCTTAGAGCAACTGCTAAGATTCTTACTCTTACTATCTCTTCACATGGCCTTACATGACCTGGCTTTGTATTACCCCAGTGGCCTCATCTTCTGTTACTCCCCTCAACCCCTCCCCTCTCCCCCTCGTTCACTCTAGACCAGGCACACCGGTCTCTGCTCTTCTTTGAAACCACGGTGGTCAAGGTCACTGAACTTGCTGTTGTTCTGGCCAGTCCGTTCTTCGTTTAGATATCCCTTTGGTTCACTCCCTCACCTACTTCAGATCTTTACTCAAATATTTCCTTCTTAGGGCTTCCCTGGTGGCTGAGACGGTAAAGAATCTGTCTGCAATGTGACAGACCCAGGTTTGATCCCTGGGTCTGGAAGATCCCCTGGAGAAGGGAATGATTACCCACTTCAGGATTCTTGCCTGGAAAATCCCATGGACAGAGGAGCCTGGTCAGGTATAGTCTGTGGGGTCACAAAGAGTCGGGCAAGACTGAGCAACTAACACTTTCACTTTTCCTTCTTGGTAAGATCTTGCTCTCCCTTCCTATTTAAAAGTGCAACTTTCCACACTCCTGGTATTCACTTACCTTCCTGGTTTATCTCCAGATTATTTACAAATATCTGAAATACTCTATTTTCTTTTGCAGTCTCCGCAAAGGTGGGAATTTTTGTTTCTCTTATTCACTCTTGCATTCTAAACACTTAGGACAACGTGTGGCACAGAGTAACAATTAATGTCTGTCTTCTGAAGAAATAAACTGAGGAGTTCTGAAATTCTCAGGAAAAAAAATAAAAAGTGAGAAAAATAAGAGAAATGATAAATATGGAAGACAGAGAAAGGAGTTTTACTTAAACATAACTAGTGTTCACAAGGAAAAAAATCAGAGTAACTACAACATAGGCATCAACAATATAATTTTTAAAAATCCTGATAAGTAATTAGAGTAGAAAGTAAAGACAAAAGGGTTCTTGCTGCTCTGACGAAGTCAGTAGAAAAGAGCTGACATAAACATACCTCGGCAAAATTATGATGGATCGGAAAAAAGGAAACTGTGACAAGTACTCAGGTAAGGGGAAAATTATAAAAAGATAAAGAAAACAGGTTATCAAACACACACACACACACACACACACACACACGTCAGTCTGGCTTAGGCTTCATTATATCAGAAGTTAGGATGTAAGGAGTGATAACTGATAGATTTTAATGGAAGAGGTTTGGATTCAAAGTCTTCATATGCATCACAATTATCTTTCAAGTATGTGACAGTGAAAACTTATTCTCAGATGTGCAAAAACATAGAGATGCCACCTGTGTATTTTTTTTGAAAGAAGTTACCTGAAGAGATACTCTGACTACAAAATAAATTCAGATTTAAACAAAATCAAGAATGGATAGGCAACAAGTTAAACATACTACTATATTTTGTTTTTTATCATCAAGTGCCTCATATTGAAGGAAGAATATATGGAACAGCAGAAGGAACTTACTATGAAACATCTGGATGCAATCCCAGCTCTCTCACTGATTAACTTTGTGACTTTGGGCAATCACTCCAACTCTTGGAGTCTTAATTTCTTTATACCTAACTCTCACAGGTGGGGTAAGCTAGATGAAATTAGATAATGGATGTAAGCGAGATTAGTAAACAACTCTAAAAATGTTAGTACTTATTATTGCTCACTTAAGGGTTTATTCAGCTTCCAGGTGAATTATCAGAGTAGCTGTATTATATGTGTCACCGCCCCCCTCGCCCCAGCATCCATATGCTACCTCTCCATGTGATGGCATTAGGAGGTGGGGACTTTGGAAGGTAATTAGGTTATAAGGGTGGAGCCCTTATCAATGGTATTGATTTCCTTATACGAAGAGACAAGAGAGCATGGCCTTGCTCTCTGCTCTCTGCCGTGTGAGGATACGGCAAGAATCCTGAAGCAGGCTTTCACTAGACATCAGATCTGCAGGCTTCTTGATCTTGGACTTCCCACCCTTCAGAACTGTGAGAAAAGAATGTCAGTTGTTTAAACCACCCAGTCTATGGTATTCCTCCATAGTAGCCTGAATGGACTATGACAGGCTTTCAGTGAATAAAAGATTTGTTACAGAACAGTGAAGACAGCTCACTATATTTGGAAACATAAATCTTTTTATTATAGGTCTCAGTTACCATAGTCCAGATCTAGCTACATAATGACAGATGTTGCTTCCTTTTATAGAATTCTATGGGCTTCCCTGGTGGCTCAGTGGTAAAGAATCTGCCTGCCAATGCAGGAGACAAGGGTTCGATCCCTGAGTTGGGACGATTCCCTGGAGAAGGAAATGGCAACCCACTCCAGTATTCTTGCCTGGGGAATCCCATGGACAGAGGAGTTCTGTGGGCTGCAGTCCATGGGGTTGCAGAGAGTTGGACACGACTTAGTCACTCAATGACAACAGAATTGTTGAATTCTGTAGAACTGCATCTCATCCTCCAGTCTCTGTGATCTCCTATATTAATCAGTTGGGTTACTCTCTTAATAGAAGCTAGAGTCTGTATCCTGAGCTCCTTTCTTATGTCCTTTCATTCTGACCAGAGCTTCCTTGATCTTGTGTTTTCAAATTCCTTTTCTGCATGAAGGCTTTCCACCTGTCTCCAGACATCCACCATCTCTGGTCAGTCCCTTTAAATCTTTTAGTGTGAATTACACAAGCACATGATTTACAGGTTGAATGTATTTAGGATTGTGATTTTAGGATTCTGTCGGTTACATTTTGCATAAACATTTATGTTGGAATTCCATGAACATCTCTCCAATGGTAAAACAATATAGCATTACAAAGGAAAAGGAAGTAAAAATTTTGTGTACCATATGATCTACACCCTGTAAAAATGGTAGCAAAAAGATTAAAAAGAATTGGTCTTGAGAATGGTAATGTCTTGGGAGTTGGAATATCAAGTTATTTCAGAAAATTGACTTTATGAAGCAGTGGTTCCCTGAGATATTACAGCTTGTCAAAATATTCAAGATATTCTACAAGTGAAGCCATCATCTCAGAAATTCACATCACAAGTAAAATTATTAAGTCACATGATAAATAATTTAGTGAAAAAAAATGCTGGTTTTTTTTTTTTTTTTTACCCCAGATTCACAAACTTATTTGGAAGGAGAATTCTTTAAATTTATCATCAAATACAATTCCCTGGAACACACTTTGGAAGCTAAACATTCTAAAATGTCCCCAGTGGACATAAAGTATTTACAGATTTTCTTCTTTTCTCTTTTTTAAGAAAGTAACATACCCTCTTATGAACCAATAAAACAATGTAAAATTGTACTTAAAAATTAATTATCTTTTCCCATAACGTTTTCATTTCTGTCTCCCAAGATAACACATTAACAAATTGATGTGCATTAACTTGTTTCTTTTCCTGAAGAACAAGTGTATACGCTCATATGCACAAATGCTTAGGGCTAATGATATTCTGTTAGACACCAGTCTTTTACAAAAGTAATATCAAATTCACATTATTCTGCAATTTAAAATTTTCACCTAAATACAGCTATCTCCCATTTAGAGATATATGATATATATATATATATAAAAATACATGTATTGGAGAAGGCAATGGCAGCCCACTCCAGCATTCTTGCCTGGAGAATCCCATGGACAGAAGAGCCTGGCGAGCTACAGTCCATGGGGTCGCAAAGAGTCGGACACGACTGAGCGACTGACACACACACACACACACACACACACACACACACACACTCTCTAGTATAGGCCCTTCTCAAACATAGGCCATTCCTCCTCACTCTGTTTTGACCTGGCTCTCTTTGACAAGTCTTCTCTTCATCAAGTCCCTCTTACAAAGAAGACCTTACTTTGCTCAGGTTCTGACACCCCATACCAAGCCACTCCTCAGCAGGTTTGCCTCCCTCACCCTGCTTGGGATCTCACTGTCAATATCGCCTCCCCTCTCGTCCTGTATGGACACCTACCTCACCTTGCTCTTGTTCTGCTGCTCCATGCATCCTCCTCCTCACTACTGTCTAGTTGCTCTGTCTGAACGGATGGCTTTACAACTACATCATTCAGAGAAGGTACATAAAAGGAAAGGAAAGCATGAGAAAAAGAGGGCATATTTTCTGGAGAGCAGATGTTTTACACGTGTTCTATTGCTTCACGACATGTGGGTATGCTACCTTCTGGGTAATTTCCTTGATTTTATGTTTCTCTTCTTTGATACTTTCTTCAGCTATGTCTCTCATGTTAGCTTTCATATTTGTTGCATTTTTTGATTTTCAATTTACTGAACAACCAGTGGGGCTGAGTACATTTTATTATGCTTGTAATACTTACTGAATTTTTCTCTTATGAAACGTAAGCCTGCTCATGGAATTGCTCACCTGTATTTGTTGCCCAAATTTCTGTCCAGTATAACAACATTCTAACAGTGGCTATCTCGGAATCATTGCATTCTTGATTTTATTGAATTATTTCTGTGTCTGTTTCCTAAATGTTATTTAATACTACATTACATTCAGCACCAGAAGATCAGTTTCAGAGCAACTAAAAGTAGTTCTGTGATTTATGTATGAATGTATGTTGTCGTTGTTCTTTAGTTGCTCAATCACATCCAGTTCTTTCACAACCCCGTGGACTGTAGCCCGCCAGGCTCCTCTGTCCATGGTATTTTCCAGGCAAGAATACTGAAGTGGATTGCCATTTTTCCTCCAGGGGATCTTCCCGACCCAGGGATAGAACCTGCGTCTTTTGCATTGCAGGTGGATTCTTTACCGCTGACACACAGCCCGTGTGTGTGTGGGTGTGTGTATTTTACCAGAAAATGGCAAATGGTGAGAAATGAGGTGGGATGAGAGTGATGTTTTATCTCCTGGCTAACTGGATTACCCAGGTAGGACCCATTTCCTCCATAAGTTCCCATATTTCTTCTTCAAACCGAGTAATTTATTTCTGTTACTGTTTTTGAGTAATAATTAAAGCGACTGAAATATTCTACATCTGGGAATGGAGAAGGGTTACTCTTCATGAAGTCTTAGGAGAAAGCTGCTGTCAGATTGCCAATGAAATGTAAGCCTGCTCATGGAAGGTATTACTTTATTTCAAGAATTCAGTTTCTTGCCCCTTGTATTTAATAGATTAATTTTGTTTTTATTGTTTTGTCGCCAACACCATCCTCAATATTTGTAGTTACATGCTGTTCAAAAAAGGATTAATCTTACAGAAGAACATCACTAAGCTTTAAAAGCAGAGGTGTTATGGAATTGAGAGGGATGACAAGCCACTCTTAGGGCTCCAACTGAGATGATCAATATTAATCTACTTATTTTACATCCTTTTCTTCTTGCTTGCTTCACTGTCCTGTCATCTCTACAGGTATCTTTGTAGATTATAAACTTTTGCTTGATATATAACTCAAATCTTGAAGGTGATTTTAGCTAAAAATAACTCGAGCGACATGGAGACTATGTGCTACATACTATGCTCCTGGGAAGTCAAGGATCAATTTTGGGAGCCAAGAGGGCGAAGAGACAAGGGAAGAAGAGGGCATTAACACCAGACACACCTGAGTCTTAGCCCTACTTAAGACTGCCTCTAGAAGCCACAGTTTCCTCATCTATAAAATACTGACTGTAATTAACTGATTAATTCATTTGTTAACTCAATAAGCATTTATTGAGCACCTACTGTGTGTCAGTAATGTAAACCACTTAAAAATATTAAATCAGAAGACAAAGCCACATTTTTGAAAGTTAATAAATACCAATTTTCTTCCCATATGTAAGAAGCTTGTACAGAGTACATTGTATTATACATGTCCAGATTCCTGATGATAACTTTAAACTGAAGTTACCCCACTATTGGTCCATTAACTTCGGCCTTTGTCATGAAAAGTGATTATCTCATTACTTGCAAATTGACTTGTGAGTTTAATAACTAATAACATTCACCACCCTGTAAATCCAGGAGAGAAATGATGCAGAATGTAATTGAGATATTCTCCTATAATTTATCTAGTGTCCATTGAGGAGTGAGTGCACATACCTTATGCTTGAGAAAGAACTCAATATTTAAAATCCTAATAATCATCTTTATCATTTCCAATGAGATATTTTAAACTGAGATCTGGAATGGTAAAAGAATCAAAATCGCATAATCAGTGCTTCAATTAATTACTCTATTCTATATTGTGATAAACAACAAAATAGCTCAGATTCATGTATTCAACACACACACACATACCTAGAGCTCCTTAAATGATGGCATATTTCCTTGGGAATTGAGAGGGAGTAACAGTTAAGAACAAGCTCCATTTATAGTCACTGTATTTGCCATAGTCCTCCACCAATCAAAATATATAGTTTGCTATCTTAAAATGATGGCTATTTTTGTTATTCCAAATATAAAATCATATCAGAATATCAATCCAGTGTTTTCTCCAAACATGTGCTCTGGAGAATTACTGATGTAGCTAAGTCTAGGTTTTTTTAAATCCATAAGTTGAAGCCAGGAGAGGGGACACAATTTTCCCAAAGTACACACAGCTTGTTGACAGAGTCAGAATAAGACATAGGTTTCTTTTCTTCCAGCCAAGTGCCACTCATTCTGTTATTCATTCTGCCTTCTTTAGAATCAAGGGGAATGATAACAGGGTCTAAAATAAAGCCTATCTCAACTTTAGAAGTTTTCTTCAATTAATTGAATCAGTGGGCTTGAGGCTTCTTGGGAATCATTTCGTTAGACCTGGGCTAGAAATAGCCTATCCCTTGGCTGAAATAGGTTACATTTAAATTGATATGCTTTCCCCAATGTGCAATTAGGAAAGAACAGAGACCTACTTTTGTAAATGTTGTTAAGGGAACATGGAGCAGGTGTGTCATTTCTCTAGGTCAGTCATATTCCTGAAATCTCTCTTTGTCTGGACGTCTATGATTTTTCTTAATTGCCAGGAGTAATTCTCCTGGTGGCAGTTGAGGATTGCTTCTGATGAAAAGACAGATTCACAGGGCTATAGAAAGGAGACACCTGGCATTATTCTCTACACTGGCTGTTCAGTCTTCACAATCATCCTGAACGCCAGGCGGTGTCATTCTATCGTGTATTCATCCGTCCATTCCCCTGATAGATGGTTATTAGCATCTGCTCTGTGCCAGCACCGTGGATACTGTAGCGATACAGAAGAAAATAGACATTAATCCTGAATTTGTGGACCTCACTCTCTAGCACAATAGTCAGATGATAATGACTAATTAAATATAATTATCAATATCAGCTCCATTTTAAAGATGAAGAACCTGAAGTTTAGTCCATTGATGTGACTTGCACTTTACACCTATATTCACCCGTCAATCAGGAGAGTTCAAAATCCACAGCTTGACCATGTTCCACCCACTGCCTCTTAGCTGTATGCTTCCAGAGAGGATGTGTGAATGTGTGAAGTCTCAAGGGAAAATGTCCTTTCACAAAACAGAGGGCTGAGGCTTCATCAGTAAAAGCAGACAAATACAAAGGATCGACAGCCTGAGGGGCACCCCGAAGGGGGACATACCATTTTTTCAAACAGAACTCCTCAAATAATCTTTTCACTTTGAACAAGTATATAATAGCATGTATCCGCCATTATTCTACGGCTTCCCAGGTGGCTCGGTGTTAAGAATCCATCCGCCAACACAGGAGACGCGGGTTGGATCCCTGGGTGGGGAAGATCTCCTGCAGGAGCAAATGGCAACCCACTCCAGTATTCTTGCCTGGAGAATCCCATGGACAGAGGAGCCTGGAGGGCTATACATTCCCTGCAGTCACATAGAGTTGGATGTGACTGAGCATGAGCATTTAGCATTACCATTATTCTATCCTACAGAATAGTTTCACTGCCCTAAAAATCCTCTGTGCTCTGCTGATTCATCCCTCCCCATAAACCTTGGCAATGACTCATCCTTTTATTGTTGTCATGGTGGTATCTTTTCCCAGAATGTCACGTGTTGGGATTAGACAGTGTCTAGTTGTATATTGTCACCCTGCTTATTTAACTTCTATGCAGAGTACATCATGAGAAACGCTGGGCTAGAAGAAACACAAGCTGGAATCAAGATTGCCGGGAGAAATATCAATAACCTCAGATATGCAGATGACACCACCCTTATGGCAGAAAGTGAAGAACTAAAGAGCCTCTTGATGAAAGTGAAAGAGGAGAGTAAAAAAGTTGGCTTAAAGCTCAACACTCAGAAAACTAAGATCATGGCATCTGGTCCCATCACCTCATGGGAAATAGATGGGGAAACAGTGCAAACAGTATCAGACTTTATTTTGGGGGGCTCCAAAATCACTGCTGATGGTGATTGCAGCCATGAAATTAAAAGACGCTTACTCCTTGGAAGGAAGGTTATGACCAACCTAGATAGCATATTTAAAAGCAGAGACATTACTCTGCCAACAAAAGTCCGTCTAGTCAGGGCTATGGTTTTTCCAGTGGTCATGTATGGATGTGAGAGTTGGACGGTGAAGAAAGCTGAGCGCTGAAGAATTGATGCTTTTGAACAGTGGTGTTGGAGAAGACTCTTGAGAGTCCCTTGGACTGCAAGGAGATCCAACCAGTCCATCCTAAAGGAGATCAGCCCTGGGTGTTCATTGGAAGGACTGATGTTGAAGCTGAAACTCCAATACTTTGGCCACCTGATGCGAAGAGTTGACTCATTGGAAAAGACCCTAATGCTGGGAAGGATTGGGGGCAGGAGGAGAAGGGGCCGACAGAGGATGAGATGACTGGTTGGCATCACTGACTCAATGGACATGGGTTTGGGTGGACTCCGGGAGTTGGTGATGGACAGGGAGGCCTGGCGTGCTGTGATTTGTGGGGTCGCAACGAGTTGGACATGACTGAACGACTAAACTGAACTGAACTGAGCCTTTGCAAATTGGCCTTCTTTTTCTTAGTAATACACATTTTAGATTCCTCTTTGTCTTTTCATGGCTTGGTAGCTCATTTTCTTTTTAGTGCTGAATAATATTCCATTATTATTGGAATATTATTGCAATATTATTCCAATAATAGTCTGGTTGTATAACTGCACAATTTTAGTTCTCTTTTCCCCAACAATTATTTTTTATGATTTGTAACATAGGCTTAGTTAGCTAAAGCAGGTAAGAACACAAGCATTAAAAAGGAAAAAAATCTGAAAAGGGAGGGTGCTAGTATCTCTAAAGACATACTTTATGTATTATGCAATTTCTCTGAGTCTCCGTCTTCTCACCTGTAAAATGCCTATGCTGATAGTCAGCTCACTCTGCTTTTGTGAATAATAAGTGAGTTGATATATGACGGCACTAGGAGGAAGCTAGGCTCAGGTGCTTCTACCTGCCTTTCTGAGCCTAAAATGCAATCCATAGTAATTTTCTTCCAGACTGTGATTGAGGTATATAGCTGCATGATGTTTTTCTGGGATAAAGAATGATCTGTCTGCCTCATAGATTGAGTATCTGCCAGACTAATATTCTGGAGACCATGTTTTGGGGAAGCAGCAACCTTATTGCACAGTTTCTCAAATTTACATAAAAGTACATTTTCTTCCATCTACTTTGTCATTGTTGGTTAGTGGCTAAGTCATGTCTGACTGTTTGCAACCCCATGGACTGTAGCCCACCAGGCTCCTCTGTCCATGGATTCTTCAGGCAAGAATACTGAAGTGGATTGCCATTTCCTTCTTCAGGGGCTCTTCCCAACCTAGGGATCAAACCCGCACCTCTTACATTGGCAGGCAGATTCTTTACCAGTGAGCCCCCAGGGAAGCCCAGTTTACTCATTGGTTGCTTTTATCCAGACACTTTTACACGTCTGTGTCCCCTGATAGGCTGAGCTTCTGGAAATCCCCTACTGTATTTTGTTCCTCCTCTTGTCTGTGGCAACAAGTCTCCTGCATATTAGATGCCCAGTAAATGCTTGCTGAACAAAGAAAGAAATCAGGTTATCAAAATCTAATGCAGACAATATACAAATCTTAAAAACATCCCTTTTTACCCCTTCCTCTAATGTAGGGTCTCCCAACTTCACTGCTATTGACATTCTGGGTGGGATAATTCTTTGTTGTGTGTGGTAGGATGTTAAACAACATTGTAGGATGTTTGCCCAGTAGATGTCAATAGCATTTGCCCTCCCCCCCCACAGCTAAATTGTGGCAATCAAAAGTGTCTCCAGATATTGCTAGATATCCCCTGGGGGCAGAATGCCCTTGCTTGAGAATTACTAGTCTAAGATAACGTGATGACTATCTCTCTCACCACAAATTCCCAATTAAATGTTTATCCTCTCCACAAAATGCCTTTACTTCTTCTTATATATAGTAGTATCCCAAGGCTCCCAGCTCTGAGGCTAACAACCTCAGAGGCATCTGTAACTTCTTTTTGCTGATGTTTTTCTCACATCAAATCCATAGTTAAGTATTGAAGGTTCTACGCTCCAGTTGCCAGACAAAAATACAGGACACCCAGTTAAATCTAAATTCCAGAGAAGCAACAAATAATACATTTGCATAAGTATGTCTTGAATGTTGCACAACACATATTTATACTAACGTATTCATTGCTTGGGCTTCCCAGGTGGCTCAGTGGTAAAGAATCTGCCTGAAATGCAGGAGCCACGGGAGATGTGAGTCTGATCCCTGGGTCTGGAAGGTCCCCTGGAGGAGGCAATGGCAACCCACACCAGTATTCCTGCCAAGATAATCCATCCCATGGACAGAGGAGCCTGGCAGCTACCGTCCATGGGGTTGCAAAGTGTTATAGGCGACTGAGCACACACAATTCATTGTTTTTCTGGAATTCAAATTTACCTATGTTCCTTTAGTTTTGTTTGCTAAATCTGAGAATCCGACTCTATGCCTAAATTGCCTTTCAAATGTATTCAACTCATTCTGTTCCTGAGGACACTGTCTTAACTCAGGCCTTAATTGCCCTTTGTCTGGAGAGCTGTAATGGTCTCTTATCCATCAGCAAGTGTTTGGCTTTAAGTATTATATAACTTTGACCCTACTGGCTTGAATAATAAGTCCATGTATTTTCTCTGTAATAAGGAATCTAAAGTGGTTCCAGAGACAGTATACGTAGGGCCGCTTCTCTGCAGTCTTTTGGTTCTGTACACCTGATTGGTCAGCCCTACCCGCAGCCTGATTGCAGGATGGCTGTAGCCATTCTGGAGATCACGCCTGTGTGCTAAGTCGCTTCAGTCATGTCCAACTCTTTGTGACCTTATGGGCTATAACCTGACAGGCTCCTCTGTCCATGGGATTCTCCAGGCAAGAATACTGGAGTGGGTTGCCATTCCCTTCTCCAGGGATCTTCCTGACCCAGGTATCAAACCTGCATCTCTTACATCTCCTGCGTTGGCAGGTGGGTTCTCTATCACTAATGCCACCTGGAAAATGCCTAGACACCATACACAGACACAAAAACACCCAGAGGCATGAAAAAGGCTCCTCCTGGTTTCCTTGTGGTTCTCTAGCAGAATCTCCCTATGTCTCCCTAGGCAAGCGTTCCAGTACACACCCATGCTGAAACCAGCCCCAAGAAGGACCTCGCGAATTATCCTGTCTATGCAGGACTTTTTCCCTGGTGCTGGAGCCAACCTTCTCTGAAGTACATTCCTTCATGGCGGAGCAAGAAAGCCAAATTCTGTTTGAGAGGGATGGAGTGGGGTGATGGGGTTTGAGTGTGTGATCAACAGTGTGTTACAGCCTCTAATTGGATTCTCTACTCACTGCTTCTATTTCTTCACAGCATATTTGATATTTGCCTTTGCTGCCATTCATCTAGAGAACATTTGTTGAGTATCTACTCTATGCCAGATACCGATGGATGAATTTTCCTAAGACACAAATCTGAACATATTCTCATTCAACCTGAAAGCTTCAGTGGCTCCACTTTGTTGCCTAATTAAAGATCCACTTGTAGCTTGTCCTTCAAGGGCCTAACCCTGTGTTCTTGACTCACACTGTGCTCAGCCCAAATGCACTCGGTGTTTTTTCAGTCCTTACATTTTTCTGATTCCACTTTTGCTTATCACGTTTTCCCCTGCCTTGACAACCTCCATTCAACACATGCATCTCCTCTGGTCAGAATTTGAAGTCATCTTTCAAAGAGTAAAATGCCCCCTTGTACATAACAATCATCCAAATTTTCTCAGCAACGATATCGACTATTGTCTATTTTGCTAGATTACTGGTATTCTGTATAGTGTCATTTACTGCACACAAAGAGCACAGGAAATGAATATAATTTTCCCCACTTTCTAACTAAGAAACAATCTGAGACGCTTACCTGAGATTCACATTCCTAGCAAGTTGGTGAGCCTGAACTCGCACCTAAGATTTTTTATTTGCAAACTAAAGTTATGTATCATAATACTTAAGCATACACACAATAGAGACAGATCTAGTTTCCAGACTCCATTGTCCCTAGCTTCGTGGCTTCGAAAATCACTGAACCCCACTGCTTATCAGTAGTCCGTTGGTTGCCTGTGCCCTAGCCAAGCTGGAATTCTTTTAATTCTTAACGAAGTGTTTTTCAGAGTCCCAGGTCACACACAGCCCTTTAGTTGGTCATGACCAGTAATTTTTAACAGATTTATTAAGATATAGTTCACATGTCACACAATTCGCCCATTTAAAGTGTAAAATTAAATGATTTTACGATATTTTCAGAGCTGAACAACCTTCATCATCATATAATTTAGAACATTTTATTATTACCTACAAAAGACACCTGTACCTTTTATCTATCTCTGCTCCCCTACCCCTCCATCTTCCCAACCAAAGACAATGATTAATCTGTAAATCTGACTATTCTGGACATTTCATACAAATGCTTCCATATAAGGTAGAGCTTTTTGTGGCTGGTTTCTTTCACTTAACATAATGTTTTCAAGGTTCATTCATCTTGTGGCATGCATCAGAACTTTATTCTTTTCTCTTCTTTTGGTCAAATAATATCCTGTTGTAAGGTTGTACCACATTTTACTTATCCATTTATCATTTCTTAGACCTTTGAGTTGTTTCCACCTTTCAGTTATTATGGTAATCCTGCTATGAAGATATGTATGCCAGATTTGTGTAGACATATGTTTCAATTTTTCTTGGGTATATTATACAGCTAGGAGTGGAATACTGCGTGAAATGGTAACTATGTGAAATTCTTTAAGAGACTTCCAGACTATTTTCCAAAGTAGCTAAATTGTTTTTATATTTTCTACCACTCAAGTATGAAGGTTTCGATTTCTCCTTATGCTTGCCAGTACATACTGTCTTTTTGATTATAGCTGTCTGAGCCTGTGTGAAAGAGGGTATTCCATTGTAGTTCAATGTGCGTTCTCCTGATGACTAATGATTTTGAGCATTTTTCAGATACTGTCTTCTTTGGAAAAATATCTATTCAGTTCCTGTGCCTATATTTTAACCGGATTGTCTTTTTATTGTTGAGTTGTAAGAATTCTTTATATATTTTAGATTCAATTCCCTTACCAGGTATCTGATTTATATATATTTTCTCCTGTTTTGTGATATGTCCTTTCATATTCTCGATAGTGTCCTTTGGCAAGATCATATTAATCTACTTTCTGTTTTGGGTGTGTTTGGGTGTTATAAGTAATAAATCATTGTCTAATCCAAGGTCATAAGAATCTAATTGCACGCTTTCTTATAGAATTTTGTAATTTGGGCTCTTAGATTTATGTCTCTGATCAATTTTGAGTTAAAATTTTGTGTGAAGTAGGAGTCCAACTTCATTCTTTTGCATGTGGCTATCCAGTCGTCCCAGGATCATTTATTGAAAATAATATTCTTTTCCTAATCAATGATTTTGATGCCACTGCCAAAATTAAAATAAGTTAACTCTCAATTCCATTCTGTGTATGTGATGCCAACAGTACTGTGTCTTAATTACTGTTGCTTTGTAGTAAGTCTTGCAATCAGAAAGTGTTTCAACTATACTCTTTATTTTGAAGATTGTTCAAGCTATTTTGTGTATCTTGAGTTTCCATATTAATTTTAGGATCAGTTTGTCAATTCCTACGAAGAAACCAACCAGAATTCTGACAGAGATTATACGAAGTCTGTAGATCAGGGAGTGTTGTCATTTTAACAATATTAAATCTTCAATCCATAGACCTAAGTTGTCTTTCCATTTATTTCAGTTCAATTCAGTCGCTCAGTCATGTCTGACTCTTTGCGACCCCATGAACTGCAGCACGCCAGGCCTCCCTGTCCATCACCAACTTCCAGAGTCTACCTAAACCCATGTCCATTGAGTCGGTGATGCCATCCAACCATCTCATCCTCTGTCGTCCCCTTCTTCTCCTGCCCTCAATCTTTCCCAACATCAGGGTCTTTTCCAGTGAGTCATCTCTTCGCATCAGGTGGCCAAAGTATTGGAGTTTCCAGCTTCAACATCAGTCCTTCCAATGAACACCCAGGACTGATTTTCTTTAGGATGGACTGGTTGGATCTCCTTGCAGTCTAAGGGACTCTCAAGAGTCTTCTCCAACACCACAGTTCAAAAGCATCAATTCTTTGGCGCTCAGCTTTCTTCATCATCCAACTCTCACATCCATACATGACCACTGGAAAAACCATAGCCTTGACTAGATGGACTTTTATTGGCAAAGTAATGTCTCTGCTTTTTTTTTTTTTTTAATAAATTTAATTATTTTAGTTGGGGGCTAATTACTTTACAATATTGTAGTAGTTTTTGCCATACATTAACATGAATCAGCCATGGGTTTACATGTGTTCCCTATCCTGAACCCCCCTCCCACCTCCCTCCCCATCCCATCCCCCTGGGTCATCCCATTGCCCCAGCCCTGGGCATTTGTCTCATGCATAGAACATGGAATGGTGTTCTGCTTCACATATGATAATATACATGTTTCAATGCTATTGTCCCAGAACGTCCCACCCTCACCTTCTCCCTCAGAGTCCATAAGACTGTTCTATGCCTCTGTGTCTCTTATTCTGTCTCGCATATAGGGTTATCATTACCATCTTTCAAATTCCATATATATGCATTAGTATACTGTATTGGTGTTTTTCTTTCTGGATTACTTCACTCTGTATAATGGGCTCCAGTTTTTTAATATGCTGTCTAGGTTTCCTTCCAAGGAGTAAGCGTCTTTTAATTTCATGGCTGCAATCACCATCTGCAGTGATTTTGGACTACTTTAATTTATTTTTAGTTGATTTTAACACCATTTTATAGTCTTCAGAGCATGATATTTTGTACTTTGTTAAATATATTGCTATACATTTTATTATTTTTGACTCTAGTAAGCAAGTTATTTTCCTAGTTTTATTTTTGGATTTTTATTGCAAGTGTTTAGGAAATGCAATTGTTTTTTATATTTTGACCTTCTCTCTTGCACCTTTTCTAATCTTGCTTGTTAGTTCTAATAGGTGTTCAGTGGATTCCTTAAGATATTTATATGCAAGATAATTATCTTTAAAGGGAGATAGCTTTACTTCTTTCTTTCCAGTTGTATGACTTTTGTTTCATTTTCTCACCTAATTGTCCTGACTAGAACTTTCATCGAGTACAATGTTGAATAGATGATGCATGCTGATCTTAGAGTAACAATATTCAGGTTTTTTTTTTTTTTTTTACCACTAAGTTTGATATTAACTGTGGGTATTTAACAGATGTCCTTTATCAGGTTGAGGAAGTTTCCTTTTATTTTTATTTGTTTGGGGTTTTTATCATGAACAGGTATTGGATTTTTGTCAAATGCATCTACTGAGATGATCACATATTTTTTTTAATTCAGTCAATATGATATATTTTATTAATTGATTTTGAGATTGTAAGCATACCTTGTATTCCTGGTATAAATTCCACTGGTCACTACAACTCTCTGTATAAATTCTGTATTTGGTTTACTGGTATTTTGCTGAGAATTTTTGTTTATGTATTCAGAAGGTACAGTGGTCTGGAGTGTTCTTGTAATGTTTTGGTTTGGTTTTGATATTAGAGTCATACTGATATTAGAGTGATACTAGAATGAGTTGGACATTTTTTTTCAAAATAAAAAAGAAGTTTTATTTTTTGAAAGAGTTTGTCAAGTTTTGGCATTATTTTTTAAATTTTTATTTATCTATTTGTTGACATTATTTTTTTTAAATAAATATTTGGTGAAGTTCACTAGTGAAGCCATTTGGCCCTGGTCTTGGTGCATTTGGACTGTACAGACTGCATTAAAGCCCCACCCCCTTCTCCCCTTTACTTGGCTAATCACTGCTATTTTTATCAGCTTAAGTTTAGATAATATTTTCTTGAAAGGGACTTTCCTAATTCCAGCTGACAAGAGAAGTTATCTTTGCTGCATGTTCCCATAGTCCACTGTAGATCTTAATGGGATGATTTATCCCCCTCTTCCTTCCTCTACTGTAAGGCTTGTAAGACCATGAATGACTTGCATACATTTTATTCACTGTTCCATCTATATCAGTAAGCAGTTGCTTGGAAAGTTGTCCATGTTCAGGAAATACTGACCATAAAATTAAAGCACAGGACATGGGAAATCATACTTAATATTATACTGCTAAGTCACTTCAGTCGTGTCCGACTCTGTGCGACCCCATAGACGGCAGCCCACCAGGCTACCCCGTCCCTGGGATTCTCCAGGCAAGAACACTGGAGTGGGTTGCCATTTCCTTCTCCAGTGCATGAAAGGGAAAAGTGAAAGTGAAGTCGCTCAGTCGTGTCTGACTCTTAGTGACCCCATGGATTGCAGCCTACCAGGCTCCTCCGTCCATGGGATTTTCCAGGCAAGAGTACTGGAGTGGGGTCTCCAATATTATACTAAAGACTCATAAATAAATATGCTTATGAGAATTTGTTGTGTATTAGACTTGAGTGATGTACTATAGCAATTTCCATTATATAGAGGTACAAACTGAGGCTCAAGTTAGATAATTTTCCCAATGTTATACTGTCTTGTTTAGTCAGGAACGAACAAAATATTATAAGAATTTAGGAAAAGTGGATGCTCATAGACTAGAAAGATCAGTGATGGCTTGTGACAGGAGAGGAAGCCACCCTAGACATTGCAGAATGCTGGAATCTGGGTCAAGGTTGATGGGAAGGCAGGCAGCCTGTGTTCAGAAGTGGGGAATGGGAGAATTAGAATTCATCTCATGATCTGTGTTTGAAAATACTCAAACTCTCACGACAGCATCAACAGGAAAAAAAAAAAAAATTAGAAAGCTCTCTTTCAAGTTAAAGCAAAGCAAAGATGTATTAGACTCAGTTCCTTCTCACAAGATCATCAGCAAGTAAGGCAGGCAGCTGGAATGACAAATTAGGATAGCTTTCCGGTAAGAGTCCCTTGTAAAGGACTAAATTCCCTTCTGGGCTTTAGTGTTGTTAACGAAATGTGAAGATATTGCGCCATCTAGTGGTTTTATTGAACACACATCTCTATGACCCTGCTTTCTTGGTTGATTGTCACTAACATTACTATATACAATGGAGACTCAAGTTTTATG
This sequence comes from Okapia johnstoni, assembly GCA_024291935.2. Lineage (NCBI taxonomy): Eukaryota > Metazoa > Chordata > Mammalia > Artiodactyla > Giraffidae > Okapia > Okapia johnstoni. Next base: position 61,428,800 of record CM044309.1, read on the forward strand.
CAGATTTAAGATAAAATGTGTCCTTCAAGATTCTCAAGGACTGAGATGTATTGATACAATAAACAAATGAATCAAGACTTTCGGGCACTATTGTGGATGGAGATGCTCTGTTTTACTGTTCCAAACACATAGAAAATCTTGGGTAGATTAACAAAAAAATTGATTGGAGATGTTAGTGATCTTGAATTCAAGAGAGAGAAAGTTTCCAAATATCCCAACAAAAATATCTTAAAGCCAAAGTCATTAGCTTCAGTTCAAGTCAAAGTCTCTCAGGTTATGAGAATAAGTTCCATCTTCTGTCATTTCTGAGTCAGTTTTGGTTTGTTGATTTATATCCTCATTGTAGATATTATGCTGCTTTTGCATGCCTGGTCATTTTTGATTGGATACCAGACATAGTGAATTTTGCCTTGCTGTTGCTGCTGCTAACTCACTTCAGTCGTGTCCGACTCTGTGCGACCCCATAGACGGCAGCCCACCAGGCTCCGCCATCCCTGGGATTCTCCAGGCAAGAATACTGAAGTGGATTGCCATTTCCTTCTCCAATGCATGAAAGGGAAAAGTGAAAGTGAAGTCGCTCAGTCGTGTCCGACTCTTAGCGACCCCATGGACTGCAGCCTACCAGGCTCCTCCATCCATGGGATTTTCCAGGCAAGAGTACTGGAGTGGGGTGCCATTGCCTTCTCAAATTTTGCCTTATGAGTATTGTAATAATTTATATAAATTTCTTTGAAACTATTAAGGGATATCTTAAATTTAAGATTAAGATTTCAGAGGCCACATTTACATTCATAATTCCATAATTATGATGAGAAGGGATGTACAAATATATTTGGGTGTCTATGATCTTTCAGACACCGTGCACAATCTGTATATTTGCTTCCTCATTTCATCCTCATTGAAACTCAGTGGTAGGTACTATTAACCTTGATTGATGGATAAGAGATTTGAGCTTTACAATAACTAAGCTGGTCATACTTCAAAATGTCAGGGATTAGAGCTCAGGTGTCTGACCTCAAACCTGTCATCTTATGTGTCATGATATATAGCTCCCCACAGCAATCAAGGAAAAACCTAAAGTCAGCTACCATGCACAGTCAGTAACTTATACCTCCAACAATCCTTCCCTATTCATTCATGCATGGTGGCCATTAGGAGCTTGAGATCACTTTTGATGAGCAAAGTCTGAGACTCCTGGCCCACAGTAACTCATGATTTTCCTGGGAACAACAATCCAGATTTGATACTTACACGTCTATTTACTAAGGCTGAAAACAGTGTTTTGGGGCTGGTGCCTTGATTAACACCCATGTTACTGTGAAAAATTAAATGCTCTGTATACATAAAATTTGAAGATTCTCAGAAGAAATAATTGCGTATGAATATCTTAAAGTGATCTAGTTAAATGACACTCTTGCTGTTAAAAATTTTAAGCATAAAGCATAATAATCCTTTGTGTAGTTTCTGCATGGTTTATTTATTCAGTCATCTATTGATGGATATTTGGGTTGTTTCCAATGACATGCTATTTACAACAAACAATGTTTCCTTTGTATCAGCTTTTGCTACAAAATGCCATATAGTAAACAACCGCCAAGACTTAGCTGAATATAAAAACATTTATTGTTTATGTCTCTTAAAGCCTAGCTTTGTGTCTAGCACACTGTCATTCCCACTGACATGGTATCATTTCAAAACAAGCCTCCAGGTCAAGCCCAACATCAAAGTTGGAGAATTGCTGCACCCACGATGAGGCCATGGCAGAATTGTGGGTACTAGGAAGGCTGCTGCTAAGTCACTTCAGTCGTGTCCGACTCTATGTGACTCCATAGATGGCAGCCCACCAGGCTACCCCGTCCCTGGGCTTATCCAGGCAAGAACACTGGAGTGGGTTGCCATTTCCTTCTCCAGTGCATGAAAGGGAAAAGTGGAAGTGAAGTCGCTCAGTCGTGTCCGACTCGTAGCAACCCCATGGACTGCAGCCTACCAGGTCTCTCCGTCCATGGGATCTTCCAGGCAACAGTACTGGAGTGGGGTGCCATTGCCTTCTCCAACTAGGAAGGCTGGAGAGAAATATATAATCTATTGCAGTCTCGTGTAAAATTTTGTCAATGTATCTTTGAAATACATTGCTAGAAGTGGAATAACTGGGATACAGATTAAGTACACAAGTAATTTTTCTAAATATCACCAAATTCTTCATAGTACTTTAAACATTAAAAACATTAAATAAAATCAGGAATCAATATATGAGATTGTTGGGACTTGCCTGGTGGTCCAGTGGCTAAGACTCTGCACTCCCAACGCAGGGGGGCCTGGGTCTGCGTTCCATCCCTGGTCAGGGAACTAGATCCCACACGCGGCAACTAAAGATTCCACGTGCTGCAGCAACAGCAACAAAAGGTTCTGCATGCACAATAAACCCAACCCAGCCAAATAAATAAACATTTCAAAAAAAAATGTGACATTGTCTTCCCACAGTCTGTTTTGTCAGTCAGTGTAGTTTTAACTGTCATTTCTCTTACTATAAGCAAGGATAAGGATCCTTTAATGAACTGAAAAGCCATTTGCATTTCTTTTTCTTCTGTGGACACTTTGTGTCTGTTGAAGGAGGTGATTGGGTGGATGTGACTCCCAGTTGACCTGAGCCCTGGACCAGGCATTCGGAGTCTCCTTCCCTCCCCTGTCCTTGGGATGTACCCTCTGCCCTCCATTCCCACCTTGGGGGCTCTTTTCAGGAGGCAGTCTTGAGAGAGTGGGGTGATGTTGAGATCTCTGGAAAGTGTCTGTGACCATACCCTGTTAAAGCCACTACATAACCTTGTAAGATTCCTGTGAGCGGATGCCAAGATCTACTTGTGTTGTGTCTGCCCGAAACGGGTCTGGTGTGTAAGCTCCCTTACTTATAAAACCTGCCACCTACCAATTCGGAGTGGCTGCCTCTGTCTTTGTCTCTTCAGGTGTTCCTTACCCTCTCTGCATGGGTTAGGTTTCAGATTTTACCCAGGAAGCTTCTGGGTTTGTGAATCAACACTTGCTTACCTCTGCCCCCTTTTGGTAAGGTTTTGGCCTTTTATTTCTCTCTACAAGTTGTTTATACAATAGGGAAGTTACAAGTTTTTAAATATTTTTTTTCCTGGTTTTTCACTTGGCTTATTGTGTTTTGGCATTTGACAAATGTTTTGAATTTTTATTTAATCAAATTTACCAACCATTTTCCATTTTGCTTCTGGATTTGGAGGTATAATTAGAAAATATTTCCCACATTTCTGAAAAAGCCTACCCATGTTTTTTTCTTGAACTCATGTCATTTTTTTCCATACTTAAATCTTTTATACATTTATACAATATATTCGGTTGTAGGCAGTGATTCTAATTTTAACCTTTGTCCACAGGCATGCCTCACTTAATTGCACTTCATAAATATCACCTTTTTCACAAATTAAAGTTTTTCAGCAACCCTGTGTTGAGCAAGTCTGTCAGTGCCACTTTTCTAAGAGCGTTTTCCTCATTTCCTGTCTCTGTGTCAAACTTTAGTAATTCTCACAATGTTAGAAACTTTTTCGTTATTATTTTAATTGCTATGATGATCTGTGATCAGTGATATTAGATGTTACTATTGTAATTTTTGGGGGGTGCCACAAGCCGTGCCCGTATAAGATGACAAACTTCGTATATATAAAGATATGTTTTGACTGCTCCACTGCCCAGCTGTTTCCCCGTCTCTCTTCCTCTTCTTGGGCCTCCCTAGTCCCTGAGACATAACAATTTTGATATTAGACCAATTATTAGACCTCTAAGTATTGAATGAAAGGAAGAATCATACATTTCTCACTTTAAATCAAAAGCTAGAAATGATATAGCCTGCTGGGGAAAGCGTGGTAAAACCTGACACAGTTTGAAAACTAAGCCTTTTGAACCAGTCTGCTGAAGACTTGCTCAACACAAGGTTGCTGTAAACACAAAGGAAAAGTTCTCTTGAAGGAAACTGAAAGTGCTACCCCAGTGAACACGCAGGTGATAAGAAAGCAAAGCAGCCTTATAGCTAATATGGAAAAGATTTGAATGGTCTGGAGAGAAGATCAGACCAGCCATAACATTATCTTGAGCCAAAGCCTGAGCAAAACCCTGACTCTTGAGTTCTGTGAAGCCTGAGAGAGGTGAAGAAGCTGTACAAGAAAAGCTTGAAACCAAAAGAGATGTTGGTTCATGAGTTTTAAGGAAGCCATCTTCATAACATCCAAGTGTTGGGTGAAACAGCAAGTGCTGATGTATTGATGTGTTCATAGAAGCTGCAGCAAGTTACATAAAAGATCTAGCTAAGATAATGAATGAATGAAAAAAAAATGATTTTCAGTGTAGATGAAACAGCCTTATGATGGAAGAAGATGCCATCTAGGACTTTCATAGCTAAAGAGGAGAAATCAGTGCTTGACTACAGACCTTCAAAGGACAGGATGGCTGTCTTGTTAGGGGCTAACACAACTGGTGATTTATGTTAAGCCAATGCTCATTTGCATGCGTGTGTGCTCAGCTGTTCAGTTCTGTCTGACTCTTTGCGACCCCATGAATTGTAACCCACCAGGCTCCTCTGTTCCTGGGATTCTCCAGGCAAGAGTACTGGAGTGGGTTGCATTCCCTTCTCCAGGGGATCTTCCCAACCCAGGAATCAACCTGAGTCTCCTTCATTGCAGGCAGATTTTTTTTTTACCATCTGAGCTACTATGGAAGCCCTGAATATTTGAATATGTAAGATGTGATTATGTATAATTAAATAGAAAAATACAGTATTTTATATGTTTAGTTTGCTCTCTCTTTCAATAAAACTTTTGTTATTTAGGAAGGTGTATTTATTTGTGATATGGGCTTCCCAGGTGACTCAGTGGTAAAGAATCCACCTGCCAATGCAGGAGATGCAGGAGACATGGGTTTGACCCTTGGGTTGGAAAGAGTGACAACCCACTCCAGTGTTCTTGCCTGGAAAACCCCATGGACAGAAGAGCCTGGCAGGCTACAGTCCATGCGGTCACAAAAGAGTTGGACATGACTACGCATGCACAACCCAATCCAATTTATTTGTGATAATGATTTCCTTTTGTGTTCATAATTTTGTATGACTTTTAGTGTCTTCCTTTTCCTTAGCATCTTCCTTTTCTCAGGTATTATTCGTTGATTTTACTTATTGATTTTGTCCTATGACACTGTTTAAATTAGCTGATGTTCTCTTCTTTTCCTCAGCATCTGGATTGCAATAATACTTTTACCCCAAATACTATAGAAGACCAGCAGCAAGCTTAATCTACATTCTGTACATGCTCCCATCTCTTCTCATTTTCTGATAGTTGTACTGTATCTATCTTGCCAGAACATGAAGTCAATACATGTTTGACTGTCTCGTTTAATTATGTAGTCTTACATCTACAAGCATGTGTGTGTGTATTGTATATGTGTATACAGATACACACATGTACACATGTACACAAATATACTATATGTGCACACACACACATATGCATATACTATCTCTTGAATCCATGCATTAAGGACCGATCTCTCATTTCTTGAGCTTTGTCTTTAGCTGCATGGAAGTGTATTGATATTAATTTGTAGAGTAAAATTGAATTTTTTTTCTGTTTTCAGAATTTTCTTCTCTGTATCATATTGCCCAGATAGCACATTCCATTTCTGTCAACTAAATCTCAGGGAATTCCTTCTAACCAACTAGGGTATGACTCCCTTTCTTGTATTCTTCCCTCATTTAGCTGAAATCCCCTATCACCTTATTTTAAAAACCCAAAGAAAGTCCTTTGTTTTCTCACGTTTGTTGTTCAAGCTATCCTATTTCTTGCATTTTTGTCTGTAAAGCTAGTTAACTTTTAGATTACACAAGGATATCAGACTTTTGCACAATTACTGGTTAAATTTAGTCATGGCCATTATAATTGCTAACCGTTAAACAAAATCATGATTGTGGCATCTGGAAGCTATAAAGGTTGTAAGAGATGAAAGGGAATTAAGTAATCTAGAAAAGAATCAGCAGACAAGAAAGCAGTAGAATGTTTTAGAGGGGATGATAGTTAATTTGGATGTGAATGGAAATGGGCAATACATATTTGCACATTCTTTTAGAGAGAAACTGTTGTTGGGAGACGTGACATCTACTCTTTTGTAGAACTTTATTGTTTGAAAGAACAAGTTCAAATATTCAAATGTAGAAAGCATCTTTAACATGCCATCAACAAACAGATTTGAACGCCAAGTCTGATGATGTCAATGTCTCAACTTTGGAAAATCGAATTTACAGATTTATTTATTTTTTTAAATAAAAGCCCATTAATATGAGAAGCATTATTTGCATGTGTGTGTGCTGAGTGACACAGAAATGTCAGAAAATGCTACTATATCCAAACCCTCATCTGTCTAATTCAGCACTTGTCAAAAGATGGAGCACAAAAATAAAAGCAGTTGCCCTGGATTTTATTACTCATTGATTCAATGGTTATACCAAGCATCATTTTCTTGAACACCTTTAAGAAATACATGCATATTTTTAAACCAGTGATGTGATTTACCTGGGAGTTTCATTTCCGATGATGATAAGGGGATGAAAGGATTTTGGTGGCCACAAGGCAGATTTTCCTTTTACTTCCAAGAAAGAACTTTTGGAACAGATGAGGTTGACTACTCTCAAGGGTGAGAAATCATTATGGAACGGACTTGCTCCACTTCTTAGACCTAAACCTGGCAAGGCTCAGTTGTGTCCGACTCTGTGACCCCATGGGCCATAGCCCACCAGGCTTCTCTGTCCATGGAATTTCCCAGGCAAGAATACTGGAGTGGGTTGCCACTCCCTTCTCTGGGGGTCTTCCCAACCCAGGGATCAAACCCATGTCTCTTGTATCTCCTGCACTGGCAGATGGATTCTTTACCAGCTGAGCTATCAGGGAAGCCCAGAGATCTTTATGCTGTATAACTTATTAGAAGCCACAACTTCCCATTTTGCTCTCATTGAATCCAGGGTGTCTAGAAATTTGGAATCCCAACTCACCTAAACTCAGACATCTGTTTGTTCACCAGGAAGTGGGTCAATCCTTCAAGGAGGATGGAGGTGTTTCTTCTAAACTCATATAGGGCTTTTTGCTGTTTGCCATTCTTATCATCACAATTACTGTTGAAGGTACTATCATTATCTTCCTTTTGAGAATGAGACATGGCTACAGAGTGGTGAAGTGAGCTGCGATTTGAACCCAGAGGGTCTGCCTTCTTTGCTCTTAACCACTATTCTGAATGGAGAATCCCATGGACAGAGGAGCCTCGCAGGCTGTAGTCCACATGGTTGCAAAGAGTTCAACACGACTAAAGGAACTCGAGCAGGTGCACTATTGTAAACCGCCATGGCAAACTGCCGCAGAGGGTGCCTGACATACAGAAGATATCCAATAAACCCAGTAAACGTGCAGTTCCCAAAATCATAGTTGAAAAATTACTGCTGAATAGTTAGAAATCTCCATGCTGCCCTGCAGTATTTCTCAGACTTTTGTCTGTAGGCCACACATGTCAGAATATTGGACTTTACTTCGCATGTACAGAATCAGAAATGCAAGCACTGAGACATAAGAATGCTCATTTTTAGACTCTTCCCTCTGGCAAATGTTTTGAACACCAAAGCTTGAAGACTGTCCAGAGGAGTAGGACCTGAGTTAGAATATCTGGGACATTCATATAATATTTGGGGCATATTATGTTACAATCTGGGACAGCTGTCTATAATTTACTACTTATTTCTGTGGGTATATTCAAAGTCATTAAAGTATGTGTGTGCATATTGAAAACACTTAATAGCAAAATCACAGGGAAATAGCTTACAGCCAGCTCTACACACAGTTACTGAGAACAGTAGGAATGGTTTATGGTGACAAGGAAAAAAATAATCAAATGTTACATTGCTGACAACCATCCTTTCTGCTGGATAATAGCTTTGTGGGGCCGTGGCCAATCTCTCTTGCTCCCTGTGTACCCTATATTAAGAACAATATTTTATGCTTGTCTGTCCATGGAATTCTCCAGGTAAGAGTAGTGGAGTGGGAAGCCATTCCCTTCTCCAGGGGATCTTCCTAACCCAGGGATTGAACCCGGGTCTCCTGCATTGCAGGCAGATTCTTTACCATCTTAGCCACCAGGGAAGCCCTTATCCTATATTAAGAACAATATTTTTTGCCCACGTATATCTGACATTTAATAATTTGAGGAAAAGAATTCTGTACAATGGAGAAAAAGTTTTTCCACCAATACCCAGTCCAACTATTTCACTTTTCTTGCCTAACGCCAGGTAGGTCTGTAAAATGCTTTTTACCAGAGCCAACATTTTGGTAGTGGCTTTCACAGGCAGAAGGAATTTATCAGATGAAGTTCACACTCGAGGACCTCCGTGCCTTCTAACATTTCAGAATTCATCCAGGGTTTGCATTGCCAAATTAATTCAAAGACTAAGGTGCACGGTTACACAAGAGATTCCAAGAGCTCCCTGTCATCAGCATATTACTTCTGAGATAAGGAAGTGGCAGAACGGATGCTGAATTAGGCAAAGAAAAAGAAGAGAGGGCCTTCAGTTGTTCTCCAGAGGAAAAAGGTGATATTCTAGTAAACTGATCAGTAGGGTTGGTAGTGGATGCCATAACTACACCTCAGCTAGTTTTCAAGTTGTGTGGATTATAATTTGCCATGAATATGGGCACAGATCAGATGTCTGCAGGAGCAGGTATTTCCATAACTTCAACCAAAGAACTGCCCATGTTCTCATTAGCCTACCTCATAGAACAGTAAGTAAGAAACGGAAACCCATCAGCCCTGATAACTTTATTATCCCAACAACCTTGATGATCAGTAGGAGGAAGACAATGCCAGCAAAAAGCTACCAGGTAAATAACACAGTTCAAAGAATGGTTACTGAGACGGGAAACAGAGACTGGAGGGGATCAATAATTTGTAGAAGGACATGCTTAGTGAAGATATGCATAGTATTCAAAACAAGAGGTTTCCTGACATGGTACGGTGTCCTTGGACCACATGCAATTCCTATTAACAAGCTTTACTGAGTGAGGCTCTTCACGCCCACCTTGTTCATTAAATGAATGGAGTGGAAGAGAGAGATTAACACTGATACTCAGTGACCTTTCTGTGTTACTGGTCTCTGCACCAATTGCCAGCAGAGGGCGCCAGAGTCCTTTGAAAGTAGGTTTTTTGCGTCTGTTGCAGTCTCAGCATTCAAATTTGACAGTGAATCAAGTTATTGCTTGGGGGTTAGAGGTGGGGGTGTCTTGGAGTTATCTGACTCCCTCTTTCACTTTCTTAAGGAGGGAGAAAAAACCCTTTTCATTAAATTGTAAAAGATACACCGTTACAGTGTAACTTGTTAATCAAAACAGGCTTCCCAAATCCAAATGCAATTAAAATTGAGTTTTCAGACCTTTATCTCCTTCCTCCTGGGTGTGTAGTCTGCTCTGGGAACTCCTGCTGGGAATATTGCTTTGAAAACACTAATGCGTGTAGCAGGCCCCTGGATATGGCACCAGGGAAGGAGGGGGGGGGGGGTCTGTACTGTCAATTAAAGTGAAAGGAATCTGAAAGATGAGGGCAGACACAGTGGCGCTCTGCAGTGACAAACATCTCTGCAAGGCCTGCCCCAGAGACCAGTAGCATGATCATTCTTTCTTGTGGTCTTGGATTGAAGAATTGCTACCCCAGAATCGCATGCCAGATTCATGGGGAGTTATTTTGCGGGGGTGGGGGGAGAAGAGGAGGTGAGGTACCCTAAAGGAAAAGTGATGCATTGGATAAATTCCTGTCTGATTCCTTAAAAAGCATCTACAGCACACTGTTTAAGAACTTTACCTAACCGTGGCATTCCCAGCGATACAACTCCCCCATTGTACTGCAATTATACTTGCAGCATCTTTGACCATCTTATGAGCTATTTTGACTCAGTTGAGTATTTCTGAGAAGAATTGTCTGAGGAAATAAAGATGTCAGGCTCTCCAGTTTTTGCAAATTTAAATATTTTTTTCTAAAAATTAGACCAAACTGGGGTAGACCACCTCAAAATGAAGGCATTCTAGTTGCTCCTCTCACCATCAAGTTAGGTATAATTTGACATTTGCATTCCTATCCCTTTTCTTTCAGACTTTGGTTTTCAAGGATACTATGGGAGCAAGAAAGAATGTTATCTGCCTCAGCTTGGGAAACACAAAAGGGGCCCAGGGGGCCTGGGTATCTAATTTGAAACTTAAAGGATGAGTTGGTTCTAGCCAGACATGAAAAGACTGGGATATGTGTTTTGGACAAGAGGAAGGCTCAGAAGGGAGACTGTGCTCTTAAAGCATGTCACCCATTTTTCCAGAAAACAATGCAGTGGAAAATGATGACTGATCATGATACTGCTGTGACATAGAAGAAGAGTTAAATTCATTAACAATGTCAAATATAAGCAATGGAAGAATTTCATCTGATAAAACTTGTTTATTCCAAATTGAGAATTGGATGTTGGATAAGGTCTGGAAAGAACTGTCTATTGCACTGAAGTCCTGTGGGTACAAGAGACTTGGATCTGATCTGAAAAGAACAAAAGAACAATTGATCTAAAAGAACAATATATTTTAACCTGTATTTCTGTGAAATCTGATAGAATGGAGAGAAGACAAAAATCTCTGACCTCAGTAGATTTAATGGGAACTTACTGGACTGGATTACCCACAAGACCAACTCATTTCCAATGTAATTTGTTTAATTTGAGATGTTCCAGATCTATTGTTTTATATGTGAATGATTATCAGATGATCTTTCCCAGGCCTGGAAGCATATGCCATGTTTGTGTTGAAACATGCCTTTTCTTGTCACCTCAATTTCCCAACAACACCTAGAGAAGACGTCAGTAGAAAAAAATCCCAGTTTGAAATTCTTGTTTTATTTGTTTTATTCACCTGGCTACAAGCAACTGAAAGCAACGTCATTATAACCAAAAAGATGTTGATATCAAGAAAGACCTGAGTGAAAGTCTCAGGGAAACGGAACTACATACATTCCTGTGGTTGTCAACTTTTGTGTTTAGAGTCTGAGGAACTGGTATAGGGTGCAGTGGGATGGGGGGTAATAAAGACCATCTTCTAGGGAAATCTGGAGGAAGTGAGTTCTGGTGATGTGAATTCTCTGCCTCTAGAGGACAATGTGCATGCGTGTATGCTCAGTTGCTTCAGTCGTGTCCGACAATTTCTGATGCTATGGACTGTGTCGGATGTACCCTATGGACCAGGCTCCCCTGTCCATGGGATTCTTCAGTCAAGAATACTGGAGTGGGCTGCCATTTCCTCCTCCAGGGGATCTTCCAGACCCAGGGATAGAAGTGGCGCTTCTTATGTTTCCTGCACTGGCAGGCGCATTCTTTACCAGCAGCGCCACCTGGGCAACCCCTAGAGTACAATATTTGAGGTCAAAAGGAAATGCAGGCATCCTACGGTTCAAATCCTAAATGTGATAAAAGGTGGAATGAAAGCCCAGATAGGTTAACCAAGAGGTTAGAGATGCTTCATCCATTAAAAAATACATATATATATTTATTTATTTATATATTTATTTTTGGCTGTGCTGAGTCTTCGTGGCTGTGTGGGTTTTTCTCTAGTTGCAGTGCTCGGACTTCTCATTGCAGTGGCTTCTCTTGCTCTGGAGCATTGGTTCTAGGGTGCGCAGGCTTCTGTAGCGGTGGCACGAGGGCTCAGTAGTTACGGCTCCCGGGCCCTAGAGCACAGGCTCAGTACTTGAGGCACATGGGTTTATTTTCCCCTTGGCATATGGGATCTTCCTGGACCTGGGATCAAATCCGTGTCTCCTGCATTGGCAGGTGGATTCTTTACGACTGTACCACCAGGGAAGCCCATTTCACCCATTATTATCAGTCTTAATTCCACATATCACTACTTCAGTCCCTCATATGTTCACAGCCCAGAGGCTTTGGAGACTCAGTGATGTTCCAGACATGGCCACTGTCTGAAAACAGACAATACACAGAAAATTCATGAGACTGGCAAGCATTTGGTGGTAGGAATTTTGTCTTATTCTATTCACCCTGAACTTGGCATTGCAAAATATATTTTTTGAGTGAATGTATAGTGGGTAGTACAGAAGGACACAAGGAAGGTATATGCATGCTGGTGATTCCAAGATGACATCAGACATGTCTTCATAGTTGTCTTAACAAAACAATGGGATTCCCTGGTGGCTCAGATGGTAAACAATCTGCCTGCAATGTGGGAGACCCAGGTTCAATCCCTGGTGCAGGAAGATCTAGAGAAGGGAATGGCAACCCACTCCAGCATTCTTGCCTGGAGAATTCCATGGACTTCAGAGGAGCCTGGTGGACCGCAGTCCATGGGATCACAGAGTCAGATATGACTGAGGGACTAACACTTTCACTTTCTTTTCAAAAGAGGAGAGAAAGCTTCCAGATAGACAAGGCAGGGAATGGCATATCAGAAAGAAGAATTAATATGTGCATAACACTAAAAGAATTGTCAAGGTGCCTCACAGAAGAGGGGTGTTAGGTACAGGAGTCTAGAAGATGTTGGAAGAAACACAAAAATCAGATCATGAAGGATTTGGGGTAAAGTCTTTGGACTTGATCGTGTAGCACCGGGCTTCTTGAACCATCTGTAGTGAAGAGGCTGTTGTCGGTTGTTATTCCCAGTTATGTCACAGGCCAAAAGGAGAATGGGGTTTGTGATACAGACGACTCATTATATGGGTTCAGTAGCACCCTGTATTTACCCTGTTCAGTGACACAAGTCCACTCATGGCAATGTCAAATGTTTGTAAAGTGTCCAAACACTTGCTCTCCATTTCTACACTTCCCTTATCATGAATAGGCTGGCTGCCCCTGCCTCTGGACCACATTTTGAATGGCACAGTTGAGGATGAGAAACCACCAGGAATGATGTCAGCAGGGAAATGCTTCAATCAAATGTGTGTCCTGGGAATGTCACACTGGCAGCAAGGTAGGGAAAGACTTACTGAGTCAGGAGATGATGCAGGAAACTGGTGCAGATAAGAGATGGCAAGGATCTGAACTGGGGTCATGCCTATCCTAGTGAGGAACAGATCATGCACTTAAGAACCATTTCCGAGACAAAAATGCCAGAACTTGATGTTGGAAATATGTGAAATGGTTTGAGAGAAGAAAAATTGGAGATGGTATTGTCCAGGATGATTCTTTACCACTAAGCCACCTGGGAAGAAAATAGCTTCACTAAACAAGGGAACGGGGTTTTTCTTAGGCCTAAAGAAAGATAACACTCAAACTTTAAGAACCAGCACTAAGCAGCCAAATTGGCCTAAACATATATATATATACACACACATATACATGCATACATAAAATTTAGGCTTTGTTGCAGCAATGCTGTTTTGCAGCAGAACATTCCTCTGCTCTAAAGTCATGAACAAAATTACAGATTTCTCAGTGTAACCAGATCCCAACTTCCTGTTTGAAAGCTTCCTATCTTTCCACAGACTCAAAAACAAGCTCCAGCTGGCCTGATAAAATTAAAATTGCTCTTTAGGTGCAAAGAGTCACCGTTTTTGCTGTGCTGCACAGAATGTAGTTTTGCTGCTGTGATTCATTGGGCAGTTTACTGGGTACATGGGGGTGGGGGGACT